>JAGJRO010000048.1:262900-373670 GCA_022832285.1 Lepidurus apus apus | reverse complement strand
TATATATATATATATATATATATATATATATATATATATATATATATATATATATTTGTTTTTAGGTTCTTTACACGACTACGAGACGCTAGCGCCGAGCGTCGCAAAGGTAAGACCCCGGAACCGGGTTCCGCTCTTTCTGGTCAGAGTCCCACGAGGGAAACCGGTGGTAAGCGTATGCTGAACCCCAACAAAGCTATCCGCATGTCGCCGAACGACTTGCAAGTCATCCCGCCGGCCATCCCAGAGCGTCGTCCGTCCAAGAACATGCTCCAAGCCGGACAAGGCAGTCCGGCCACGCAAGCTCGCAATGCTGGACAGAATGCTGGAGAGAACGAAGAAGCAGAATTGTGGGATCCGGAATGCCTCAGGCTCTTACACGAGTACTTTTACGGCGTTCGCATCTTCCCTGGTCAGGACCCGAGTCACGTGTACATTGGTTGGGTCACCAGTCAGTTCCATCTGCGAGAAAAGAACTTTGACCAGAGCCAAGATCGCTCAGTCACCATCCGCACCGTCGATGATCGCGAAGACATCGTCGATAGGTACAAAATCTTTTGATTTCCATGGCAGATCTTATTTAAAAAGATCATTTCATCAATGGTTTTAACGGTCATTTCAGTATGGACCGGCACAGTTGCTACATGCTACGAGCTGATCAGCTCCTAAGCGCCGTCACCGCAGGGGCCGAGTCAGGCGGCGGTACTAAAGGCGCTTCGCAAGGCATGTTTGTGGGCTGTTTCATTGATACGGCCACAGGCGTGATGGCGTTTACGTGCGAAGGCAAGGAAGTACCCACCAAGTTCCAATTAGAGCCCGGAACCAAGTTATTTCCCGCCATTTTCGTCGAAGCGACTTCCAAAGAAGTCCTCCAGTTTGAATTGGGCCGCACGCCCACTTCGCTGCCGCTGTCAGCAGCTATTCTGCAGAACTCGGCGCGGCATGTCATCCCGCAATTCCCTCCGCGTCTCAAAGTCCAATGCCTGCAACCACACACGTGGTCGCGAGTACCAAACGCGTCCTTGCGCGTACACGCACTCAAGTTGTCAGACGTACGCGGTTGGTCGTTGCTCTGCGAAGAGCCGGTTTCCATGCTGGCTTTGCATATCCCCGAAGAGAATCGTTGCGTAGATATCTTAGAGCTCATTGAGCAGGAAAAACTCCTGTTTTTCCATTCACATAGCTTACAGCTGTACTCCGCGTTGTGCTTCCAGTCCAATTACCGTGTAGCGCACACACTCTGCTCCCACGTGGATCAGAAACAATTGCTGTATGCCATCCAATCCGAATTCATGTCCGGACCATTACGAGCTGGTTTCTCCGACTTGCTCATTGCGTTACATTTGGAAGCACATGCAAGCACTATGTAAGATCTTTGTCTTCATTATTTCTAGCTTATTTTATAAGAATACCATAATTATTATTATTATTGCATTACGCCTACCAACGACAACTTTTCCGATCATTAATATTAACTTACCACTGTAATTAGTAATAATAATAATTAGTACTATTATTTCTATTCATATATTACTATTATTAGTTTTATTTATTTTTAGTTAGATATTGTTTATGTATTTTTTTAATACGACTCGTAGTATTGTTTATAAAGTGCTATATATTTACAAAGTGCTTTCGTGTTTAGGGAGCAAACAACCAACGAATTTATCGTGCCTTTGAGCCCCGAATTGCGAGAAATGTACGCCGAACCGTCCGCTGCTCATTCGCTGAGCTGCTTGACGGTCGAGTCGATTAGACCCCAGATGTTCATGAGCGAGATTCAGTAAGTATTTCTGAAAAAAAGAAGTTATATTTACAAAAAAAATTTCTTGACTTAGGGAACAAGTGGAACATATCAAAGAGTTGTACAGCCCCCAATTTCCGTTGACTGAGGTCAAGGAATTTGCTATGGGTGCTTTGGAACGGGCCGTCCTGTTGAACCAAGTGCATAATCGCGATCCTATTGGCGGTTCCAATCAAAACCTTTTTGTGTAACTTTCTTTTTTCATTTCTTCGTCTCTTTTTAAGGGGCACTGCACTGTTAATTAATTTTTGTTCAAAAATAGGCCTCTCTTGAAATTATTGGACAAGTTGTTGTTGGTAGGCGTAATGGAAGATGCCGATGTAGAGCGCCTATTGGTGCTCATAGACCCCGAAACATGGGACCCTACCTTTGATAAAAGTAAGCCCTTACATTTGGAATTTGTAGATTTCCCCCGTATTATTTTAAATGGTTTAAAATTAAATATTTTTTTTACTGTTTTTCGAACCGTGTAATTGCTTAAATTTTCAATTAATTTAATATTTTTTTCAATTTTTTCCAATGTTTTTTAACTTTGATTTTTGTATATTTGTTTTTTCGTGTTTTGTGTGTGGTTTTGTAATTATGCGCTTAATTATGTTTATTCTGTATTTATTTGTGTCTACTTTGTATTAATTTCATAGTTATTTTTTAGTATTTGTTTATAGTATTCTCGTTTTTAATCACCAAACATTTAATATTTTTTTATTTCTTCTTGTGCATTTTTATTTTTGTATTTTCTCTACTTGGTTTCGTTTCATGAGATTTTTTTCGAGCTGAAAACTGGAAGATATAAGTGTGTCTAGGTTAAAAAGTTCTAAGAAAAGGTCTTGTTTCTCAACAGGCGGAAAGGACGAACATCGTAAAGGTTTATTGCAAATGCCCCTGGCCGAAGGAGTCAAGCTACAAATGTGCTACTTGTTGCACCATTTATGGGACGTCCAACTCCGACATCGTGTGGAAGCCATCATCGGCTTTAGCCACGACTACGTGTCGCAGCTGCAAACGGACCAGCTTCGCCGTTACAACGAAATCAAGCAATCTGACTTGCCGTCAGCCATTGCTGCGAAAAAGACTCGAGAATTCCGCTGTCCCCCACGCGAGCAAATGAACGCCATTCTGGGTTTCAAGCATATGGAAGAGGACGACGAAAACTGTCCCAGTAACGAAGAAATCCGCTCCCAACTTACGAATTTCCACGAAGAACTCATGTCCCAAGTGCGGATTTCTTCCGGGGAAGAAGAACCCACTGACGAAGAGAAACTGAAAGCAACCCAAGCCGCCGCCGAAGGCAAACCGGGGTTGATGGGACGTATGAGGAACGTGATAACATTGGTAAAGCAGAAAACATCCGAGGAAGAGAGTACGGTTGCTGAAGCGAAAGACAAAACTCCAGAAAGTAAAACTAACTGTTTTACAATTTTTTAAAAAATAAATTCAATTCAATTTCCTTAATTTGTTAGGCATATTCCGGCAAGTCCTAATTAAAACGATTGTACGCTGGGCGGAGGAAACCTACCTCGAAGATTACAATCTAGTGCGAGAGATGTTCCGTCTGCTGTTGAGGCAATACGACGGTATAGGGGAAGTCATGCGCGCACTCGAAAAAGCGTACGTTATTAACGCAAAGACCCGCGAAGATGTACAGATCTTATGGGTTGGTCTTTCTCGCATTCGGGGACTTTTGCCAGTGCAAATGTCGCAAGAAGAGGAAGAATTGATGCGAGAGTTACTCTGGAAAATGGTGAACAACCATACCTTCTTCCAGCACCCCGATTTGATTCGCAACTTACGTATCCACGAGAACGTCATGGCGATCATGATGAATACCCTGGGTCGCCGAGCGCAGGCGCAGTCCGACGCGGCCACGCAAGCCGCTACTGCGCTTACCCATGCGCATGGCGAAGCGGTGAAGGAAAAAGAAAAGGATACGAGCCACGGTATGGTCGTAGCTTGCTGCCGGTTTCTGTGCTATTTCTGTCGTACGTCACGCAAAAACCAAAAAGCTATGTTCGAACATTTGGCGTTCTTATTGGAGAATTCCAATATTCTCTTGTCCCGGCCGTCCTTGCGAGGCTCCACACCTCTGGATGTGGGCTACTCTTCGCTAATGGATAATACCGAGCTCGCTCTCGCACTACGGTACTTTTTCCTTCCGAAATTGACGAAATTCGTTGTTTTTTCAGTAACTAGAAGGTTTTTATGGTCATTATAGGGAGCATTACTTGGAGAAGATTGCTGTATATCTCTCCCGATGTGGTCTGCAGTCCAACGGCGAGTTGGTCGAGCGTGGGTACCCGGATTTGGGCTGGGATCCGGTCGAAGGCGAACGTTACTTGGACTTTTTGCGCTTCTGCGTGTGGGTGAACGGCGAAAGCGTGGAAGAAAACGCCAATTTAGTCATCAGGTTGCTTATTCGGCGCCCTGAATGTTTAGGCCCCGCCTTGCGAGGTGAAGGTGAAGGTTTATTACGAGCCATCACAGATGCTAACAAGGTGGGAGCAGTTTTCCTTCCCTTTTTCGCCACCTTAAAGTTTATGAGTCTTTTGCAATATTTTGTGGGATTTGGGGATTTTTAGATGTCTGAAAGAATTGCAGCTCAAAGAAATGCACAAGCAGAAGCAGAAGGTACGAATCCAAACCTGGTTTTGGATCATCCTTTGCCTCAAGGCGAAGACGACGAAGATTACATTGACATTGGGGCAGCTATTCTCAGCTTTTATTGCACTCTAGTGGATTTGCTAGGTCGATGTGCACCAGAAGCCCCGGTCATAGCTCAAGTAACGCTTCCTGACTTACTTTCTCACTGAAGCCTCCCGTATAGTTAGCTTGTTACGCCACGCTACCGCCAGGTGGCGCGCAGAGCTTTGTTTTTGTAGTGAACGCGCATAACTTCAGGATTACTTTATATTTATAACCATAAGACTGCTTCTTCCTTCTCCTGGCTTTAGAAAGTTATCGTATCATAGAAAGTTAGCTATACGGGAACTTTAATTACTTTCAATGGCGGAAGACTAAGGTGTTATTGACACTTCTTAGGGCAAGAATGAATCCCTTCGAGCTAGGGCCATTTTACGCTCTTTGGTACCGCTAGAGGACTTGGCGGGCGTTTTGAGCTTGCGCTTTACTCTCCCGTCCGCTTTACCAGAAGACGGGAATCCGCGGTCAGATATGCCCCCTGGCTTGATTCCCGCTCATAAGCAAAGTGTAGTGCTCTTTTTGGAGCGCGTTTACGGTATCGAAGATCGTGAGCTTTTCTTCCAGCTCTTGGAAGAAGCCTTTCTACCTGATTTGCGTGCTGCTACCATCCTTGATAAGGTGGACGGCGGTGAATCCGATATGGGCTTAGCTCTGCACCGATACATCGGCAATTCCATTCTGCCTTTGCTCATCAGCCATGCTCGGTTCTACGCCGAGGCTGAGCAACAAGCTTCCTTGCTAGATACGACTTTGCACACGGTTTACCGTTTGTCCAAGAACAAAATGCTCACCAAAGGTCAGCGTGAAGCTGTTTCGGACTTCCTGGTCGCCCTCACCAGGGAATTGCACCCTGCCATGCTGCTCAAATTGCTGCGGAAACTCACCGTGGACGTCTCGCGTTTGTCCGAGTATACCACCGTGGCCCTTCGCGTAAGTCCAAAATTACTAAACTAAATAATAAATAAACTAAACTAAGTATTTAATAATTAAATACTTACTAAACTAAATAATAAACTAAACTAAGTATGTAATAATTAAATACTTAGTTTAGTTTGTTTTGGAAAGTTATTTTTCAATATTTTTTTTTTATTTGCGTGACTTCGTAGTTGTTGACGTTGCATTATGAGCGTTGCGGAAAGTACTACGGTTCCATGGGCGGTCAAGGAACGTACGGCTCAGCCTCCGAAGAAGAAAAGCGACTTACCATGCTCCTTTTTTCGAACATTTTCGATTCCTTAGCGCGGATGGAATACGACCCTGAACTCTTTGGCAAAGCTTTGCCTTGCCTTACAGCTATTGGGTGCGCTTTACCTCCCGATTACGCATTGTCAATACACTGCGATGATGAGTGGACACGCCCACCGCCTCCGGGTGAGTTGGACGGTCCCTACGAACCGCAGCCCATCGTTACTGCCAGGTATTTAACCTTTTTCCATCGCGTTTAAATTTTTCCTTGATTTCCTGCTAATTTGTTGGAAATTATATCATCATTCCCAGGGTGAATTTAAGCACGGATTTGAACAGTTTGGTACAAAAGTTCTCGGAACATTATCACGACGCGTGGGGAGCGCGTAAATTCGAAAACGGTTGGCAGTACGGCGATTCTTGGAACGACGAACAGCGAACGCATCCGAGACTGAAGCCTTACTCTATGCTTTCTGAATACGTAAGTTCCTTACGTCCTTTTTCTAGAAACTCGGTTTCAAATCTGGGTACCCGAGAAGACTACTTTGAGGTCATTTGCATTGCTATTCGATGACATTTTATAGGAAAGAGAACGTTATCGCGAGCCTATTCGGGATTCCTTGAAAGCACTGTTAGCTTTGGGTTGGAACGTGGAATACGCCGATTACGAAGCGGCCCATGATCCTACGCGAGCTGGCGGAGCTGGTGCTCAACGGCGTCAGTCGCGTTCCAGCACGGGTATGGCTGGCGATGCGAACAGTCCGTACTCGTACAATCCGCGACCGGTGGATATGGCAAACTTGACTCTCAGTCGCGAAATGCAGACGATGGCCGAGCGACTTTCCGAAAATGCACACGATATTTGGGCCAGAAAGAAAAAGGAAGAATTGTCGGCGTGTGGTAAGTTCAAGATTTTTTTTTTTTTTTTTTTTTTAAATCAGAGAGTAAGAAGACGTTTATTCGTTTATTAGGTGGTGGCCTCCATCCTCAGATGGTACCCTACGACTTGCTGACGGATAAGGAAAAACGCAAGGATCGTGAGCGATCTCAAGAATTACTAAAATATCTGCAATACATGGGTTACAAGCTATACAGGTAACATTGGGAAATATAGTTTTGGGTTTACAAAGTTCTGGGTGCAATTTGCCCTTTCCCGTTTTCTTCGAGAACTTTGGAACACTTGATTTTTCACACCGTCTTTCCCATGATTACTGTTTTTAAGAATCGCTGGAGTTTTTTGTAAAGACAGCCTAATTGGATTTTGGATTCTTTTTCACGCTACTCCGTTCCTTGCCTTCCCTTTCCTGGACTGTTTTGCACACTTGATTTTGCGTGTGGCTGCGTGTGGGATGAGTGCGTCAAAGACTTGCTCTAAGAGAATCCGATAATATCCAAACCATGTCTCGTTCCCAGGCTTAGTAAACAGCAGCAGCAACAATCTGCCTTAACCACTGACGGAGTCGTTGGTGGGGATTCGACCGTGGGTGGAGCCGCTTCCTTTGAACGACGCTTCGCATATTCTCTACTAGAGAAACTGCTGGCGTACTTGGATGTAGCCGCCCTGAACATGAAGCACTTGAAACCTTCCAGCAACTACTCCCGCCGTTCATCCTTCCAAACGTCCACGCGCGATGTCAAGTTTTTCTCCAAAGTTGTTCTTCCACTCATGGAAAAGTACTTCAGCACACATCGCAATTACTTGATAGCTGTCGCTACCGCCACTAACAGCATAGGCGCTGCCTCACTCAAAGAAAAGGAAATGGTCGCCAGGTATACGTTTGAATATAACTTCTTACAATAAAAGTTAAAGTAAATACATTTTAATGCATAAAATAAAATTAAAATTAATTAGATGTAATTCATAAAAAATAAATAAAAATGTATAATTTCTTGAACAATTTAGTAACTAAAATAATAAAAAAAATAAGTACATTAAAAGATAAATTATAATTCATTACTAAAATTAAGTCATAAAAAGAAGGGAAAATAATTGAACTAATATAGAAAAATAAGTACATAAAATAAAAACGAAATGACTAAATTGAAATAAAAATTAATTAAATGTAATCAATTAAAGAATAAAGTAAAGACAATAGGCGAAAGCCTACGTCGGGAATACATTAAAAAAATAAAAAAAATAAAATAAAGTAAAGACATTAAAATAAATAAATTAAAACTGATTGCTTAAAACGAAGTAATTAAATAAATATTCAGAGTAAGTACATTAAATTAAGTTATCAAAATAAGCAAATTAAAATACAAATTAATTAAATTTAATTAACTAAAAGAATAAAGTAATAAAACGAAATGGATTCTTTCTTGGGCGGGGCTAGTTTGTTCTGTAAATTGGCCTATTTGCTGCGATCCAAGTTTGGGTCGTTTGGGTACGACATGCGGATTGCTGTACGGTGCTTGCAAGTACTTGTACGTGCCATCGATGCAAAGTAATTTTACTGTCTGAAACAAAAGCCGCGCGCGTTATTTTATCAACGGTTTTGATCAGGTCTTTGGTGAAAAATTGTCCCGAGTTTGTGCGTACTTCCATGCTGACTTTCTTCAATAACTGTGCCGAAGACTTGGGCCAAAGCTTGTCCAATCTACATGACGTAAATATAACTTTACAAAAATATTTGTAAAAATTCGGAGTTCAGCGTCTTTCTTCCTCCAGATGCGGTACAATCTCATACGTGGTACACACATGAAAACTTCGTCGTCTCTTAACTATATCCAAATGGTAACGCTACCTGTGCTCACTGCCCTATTTGATCACTTAGCTTGCTATGAATTCGGAGCTGATCTCCTACGTAAGTTAATTCTAGATCCTTGATCAACTATGCTCTAAATGACATTTTTCAGAGATTTTCTTACACATTTAATTTTAGTGGACGATATCCAAGTGGCTTGTTACAAGATTCTCAACAACCTATTCACCCTTGGTACGGATTCCTCTATTTACAAGGACAGGTAAAAGAGCTTCTTCGAATTGAAACGATGTTTTTAATATTTACTTCTTTATTTTCCTTCGTTCTATTTTGTTTTATAGGAAATTTATTAAGACAGAAATGGATCGCCATCGTCCAGCTGTGGGATCCTGCTTGGGTGCTTTTGCGTCGACGTTCCCGGTCGCGTTTTTGGAACCGCAATTGAACAAACACAATCCGGTTTCCATCCACGGTCGTCTCCAGGATCATTCGCTGGAAGCTCAGGACGTAATGTCTCGCTTGGAGTCCTCTATGCCAACTTTGGAGCATATTTTGGCGCAAGTCGAAGCCTTCGTAGCTGCCGAGAAGCAATACGCTGAAGCTCCACATATTATCGATATCTTACTACCCATGCTGTGTGCTTATTTGCCTTTCTGGTGGTCCCAAGGTCCGGATAACGTTAATCCTTCCGGAGACAGTCACGTGACACTCGTAACGGCTGAGCACATGAATCAGTTGTTAAGGAATGTGTTGAATCTCATCAAGGCCAATATCGGCTCTGAAACCGCGCCCTGGATGACTCGCATTGCTGGGTACACCCAGCAAATCATTCTGAATCCCACCGAAGAACTTCTTCGAGATCCTTACTTGCCACTAGCGCAGCGCGTGCGCAAACGTACCGAACAAATGTTCCACAAGGAAGACGCGTTGCGAGGCTTCTTAAAATCGACGACTGAAGATACCTCCGGAGTAGAAAGTCAGTTACAAGCTGATTGGTACTTGCTAGTCCGGGATATCTACGCGTTTTACCCGCTCCTGATTAAGTACGTTGACCTGCAACGTAATCACTGGCTGCGTCACCATGTGCCCGAGGCGGAAGAATTGTACGCCCATGTAGCAGAAATCTTCAACATGTGGTCCAATTCGCATTACTTTGGCCGAGAGGAGCAAAACTTCATTTCTGCCAACGAAATCGATAACATGACACTGATAATGCCCACGTCTGCCACCCGAAAAACTTCTGCTGTACCTGATCAAACGCAGCCCACTTCTGGAAAAGCGGTACGTATTACTGTCATGTCTGCGTGTTTGAAAAACTAAACAGTGTTTCTTTTTCTTTTAGAAAAAGAAGAAATCGCGTGACAGGAAGCGAGACAAGGACAAAGAGATTGCGGCTTCGCTGATGGTAGCGTGTCTGAAACGTTTATTGCCGGTTGGGCTGAACCTATTCGCTGGTCGCGAACAAGAGTTGGTGCAACATTGCAAGGATCGCTATCTCAAAGTAATTTTCATTTTATAAATTATTCTACGCTGATAAAGCGGAAGGGAATGATGGTTTGTTTCTGTGTTGATAAGGCGAAAGAGAATGATGATTATAATTCATCTTTTGTGTTTTTAGAAAGTGCCAGAATACGATATTGTAGATTTTGCCAAAACACAGCTGACCTTGCCGGATAAGATTGACCCGTCTGACGCCATGTCCTGGCAGCATCATTTGTATTCAAAGTTAGGATCGCAAAGGGTATTGCCAACTACACCCATAGCAGGACAAGGTAACACGAGTAACCCTGGTAAAACTGGCCCTGGAGGCTCACCTGCGTCTGGATTGGACGACCTGGTGGAGCGCATTGTGGCCATGGCCAAAGTACTCTTCGGCTTACACATGGTAATGAATTGAGCCTTTATTTTTGTTATGTTCTATTACTTTCCTTCTCGTTTTGCATCTTTTTCTTTCAAAAAGTGTCTTACGCTGGCTTTCATTGCGTAATTTTGCGTATTTATTTCAATGGCACCTTCTAGATTAAGTATCGCCTGACATTTTAGAATCGATACATTATGAAAGTTTCGATATCAATCATGATTTTCTATGCCGAAAGCCCGCTGTGTTTCTTTTTGGTTAATACTACTAAGTTATTAAGCATGCTTCTTATTGGCTTATATGGGTCTTTGTTTTTGCTTTATGGCTTTTGTCATTATCGGGGTATCAGATTGACCATCCTGCACAAACGGCCAAAGGCTTGTATCGCTCGGTGGTATCGACGCAGCGAAAACGCGCAGTCATCGCCTGTTTCCGACAAACTTCGATACACGCTCTTCCAAGGTATGATTTGAATCCGCGAGCACAAATGTAAACTCGCCCCAAGTGTGCTTATCCTTTTGCTTTTGTTTTGTGTACTTTGCGTGCTACTTAATGCATAGTTTTGCACATTTTTAACTAATGTTTTAGTATATAATTAAAATGTTTGACACAGAGAAGGCAAATTGATTACGCTTGCTAACAGGCTTTCCTTCTCCTGACCTTTTTGCGTCTCTTAACGTTCGGATCGGGGCTAACATAAAACACGACATGTAGCAACGTCCTCATTGTGTCGCCAAGCGTCGAGGTTTACATGGCTGGCGGAAACTAATCTCCATCACTCGCAAACGTGCCATCGTAGCCTGTCTGCGTTGTCCTCCCCTTTATAGTATGCCTAGGTATAACATTTTAACCGTCTCTAAAACTTACTAATACGCAAATGCATGGGAGAGAAACCTTCTGTGCAAGTAAAAACTGAATTTCAGAAGGTTGAGTGGGTAATTTTAATCCCTTTGGGCTTATTTTTAATCTTAGACATCGGGCGATCAACATTTTCTTGAAAACATACCACGAACTGTGGCTTGACGACGAAAATGTCGGCCAAGAAACCATGATTGAAGACCTGACGACTTCTTTCGAAGAAGCCGAGAAGAAAAAGAAGGAAGCAGCGGCGGAAGAAAACCGTCCTGACCCTCTCACGCAGTTGGTAACGACGTTCAACCGAGGTGCTACGACAGAACGTAGTGGCGCTCTGCAAGATGATGGCTTGTACATGGCCTACGCCCATATCATGGCCATATCTTGTGGCGAAGAGGAGGAAGAAGAAGAAGGCGAGGAAGGTGGTGAGGGTGAAGAAGGCGGGGCTTCGATTCATGTAATTTTTCTCCAATATTTTCCCTATATTTCTGCCATATTTCTACAAAATTTCTCAAATATTTCCGCAATATTTCTGCCGTATTGCTCCAATATTTCTTCAATATTTTTTTGCTGATGTCAAAATTAACGAAACTAAGCGTTTATGTTGTTTTATAGGAACAAGAAATGGAAAAGCAAAAGTTGCTCTTTGCCCAATCCCGCTTAGCTTCGAGGGGCGTATACGAAATGGTGCTGCAGTTTATCTCAGCCTGCAAAGGAGTGCCCTCAGACATGGTCATGAACACACTCGAACTTGGCATTTCTATCCTACGTGGAGGCAACTTGGAAATCCAGATGGTAGACAGAAATTTAATGATTTCAACAGGGATTATTTATAATATTTGTCAAATTTATTTTTGTGATCATAGTCCATGTTAAACCACCTGAAAGAGAAGAAAGACGTGGGCTTCTTTACGTCTATTGCTGGATTACTGAACTCGTGTTCCGTCTTGGATTTGGATGCTTTTGAGCGCAATACGAAAGCTGAAGGCTTAGGCGTCGGTGCCGAAGGAGCAGCTGGAGAGAAAAACATGCACGATGCGGAATTCACGTGTGCGTTGTTCCGCTTTATTCAGCTCACTTGCGAAGGCCATAACTTGGAATGGCAGAATTATCTACGTACCCAAGCCGGCAATACTACTACGGTCAACGTCGTCATTTGCACCGTCGATTACTTGCTGCGTCTGCAAGAATCTATTATGGATTTCTACTGGCATTACTCTAGTAAAGAGATCATTGATCCAGCGGGCAAAGCCAATTTCCTCAAAGCTATCGGCGTCGCTAGTCAAGTGTTTAACACGTTGACTGAAGTCATCCAAGGCCCCTGTACGCAGAATCAACAAGCTTTAGCTCACTCGCGTTTATGGGATGCGGTGGGTGGATTTCTGTTCCTTTTCGCTAACATGCAAGCCAAATTGTCCAAGCACTCCTCCCAAGTCGAGCTACTCAAAGAGCTGCTCAACTTGCAAAAGGATATGGTTGTCATGATGCTTTCCATGCTTGAAGGTAAATAATTTTTTTTTTAATCCGAGTAGAAACGGGTCCGTAATCCCACACGTTTATAGGCAACGTGGTGAACGGTACTATCGGTAAACAGATGGTTGATACGTTGGTCGAGTCTGCCTCGAACGTCGAGTTAATTTTAAAGTACTTCGACATGTTCTTGAAGCTGAAGGACTTGACGAGTTCGCCTGCCTTCCAAGTACGTTGTATAATTTGTCTCCTGTTTCTGATGAATTTGTCAAATTTAAGGTTTGATGAATTTCTGATTTGATGAATTTGTCAAAATTTTTAAATGTTAAATTAGGAGGAGCCGTTGAAAGATGGTTGGATTACGCCAAAGGAGTTCAAGGATAAGATGGAAGCTCAGAAGAGCTACACGCCCGAAGAGATTGATTTTATGTTAGCTTGTTGCGATACGAATCACGAAGGCAAAATTGACTACCTGGAATTCACGGAGCGATTTCACAATCCTGCTAAGGAAATCGGCTTCAATTTGGCCGTTCTGCTAACCAATTTGTCAGAACATATGCCCAGCGATCCACGCTTGGCCCGGTTCTTAGAAACAGCCGGCTCAGTACTGAATTACTTCGAGCCGTTCTTAGGGCGTATTGAGATCATGGGTGGCGCGAAACGCATTGAACGAGTTTACTTTGAGATCAAGGAGTCCGATATCGAACAGTGGAACGCTCCTCAGATCAAGGAGTCTAAACGTGCGTTCTTTTACTCCATCGCTGAAGACGGCGACAAGGAAAAGCTCGAAGCCTTTGTTAACTTCTGCGAAGATGCCATTTTTGAAATGCAGCATGCATCCGCGCTTATGGCCAGCGAGAATGAAGGCGGAGCTTCCAGTGCTCGGCAAGCCAAGTACAGCTACGTCAGTGCCGAAGAGGAAGAACAGTGCGTACTTTCTAAAATTCTATACTTCTTTAGGCTTAAACGCTTTTTCTTTGGTGTTTTTAGGGGTGCACTCGAGCCTTTGAAGCAGAAAGCCAGTGCTATTAAAGATATAATCCTTAAAGCTTTCGCTTTACTAGCTCCATCCAACATCCGAAGACAGTGGCGACTCTTGCAACAAAAGTCCATCTTCGAATTAATTGTCGGTCTTTTCAAGCTCATGTGGAAAGCCTTTTATTACGGTGCTTATGGCACCGCCATTGTGATCAAGTAAATGTCTAAACCATTTTTCCCAATTGTGGATGTATATTTAATACTTAATATTGATAATGATAATGATAATCCCGCAGGCATTTCTTGAAAATTTTGTTAAATCTCATGCGAGGACCTCAACCTGAGAAAGTGGAAGAAAAACCTGCAGAAGAAGCGTCTATGATGATGATGGTGCGACCCGCGTTAGCTCCGCCTCCGCCGCCCGAGCCAATGGATATCCCCGTTACGCAAGCAGCAATAGGAAGCGGAACTCCTGAAGGAGAAACTGTTCCGTCAATTGAAGGGGAAGCTGCAGTCAAACCAGCAGAAGAAACACGCAGCGATACGACCCCACCAACCTCGAAACCTACTACGCCTGAGGGCAAGGAAGCATTAAGTACTCCGATGGCTTTAGATTTCTTCGGGTACGTTTTTCGCCATCATTGCCCGTATTTTCGAATCGCTTTATATAGAGGATGATATGCTTTTTTAGGGTGGATCAAACTGTTGCAGCGGCAGATTTGGCTGCTAAGAAAGAACTCGAAGCTGCACAAGCAGCAGCCATGGCTGCAGTAGAAGCTACGCGGCCTGGCGTGGGTCAGGCAGCAGCGGGTACCGAACGCGATCTTCCGCCTGTGTCACAGGTCAACGTTGGGGAATATGCGAAACGAATCGTGTCGTTTTTGGCCCGTAACTTTTACAATCTCAAATACGTGGCCTTGGTTCTGGCTTTCTGCATTAACTTTATGCTGCTGTTCTACAAGGTAAAGAAAAATTACTTACGTTTATCATGTTGAGTATTCCAGCACTTTCTTTTAACTGTTAATAAGAGTTTGTTGACTTTTCGATTAAAACTGGTGGGGGTTTACAAACAGTGCTGCCACCTTTTCAAGTAAAAACTGTCGGCTGCGTTGCCATCTTAGATCATTTATAATATAAGTTAGTATGTATGATCTAAGGTTACCTTGTACAAGTTAACTTATATGATCTAAGCTTACACTATAAAGTTAACTTAGATCATGTATACTATAATCATATATGATCTAGGGTTGCCAAAACCTTTAAAAAACCTCTAGACTTTGGTTACAATGCAAAACTCCTAAGAAGTTACTACTTCGCTCGATAGATGGCGTTTGAAGCAAGTTTGGCGCAGAATCAAGTTATTGCACCTAAAACGCAACGATTTCATAAAAAATCTATTTTCTCACTAAAAATTTCACTCATTTCAATCCTAAATTTTAAATTTAGAAATAAATTTCAAAACCTTCAATCTAGTGGAAAACCTCGAGAAGTGGAAGCACTGTGATTAAATCAATTTTTTCTTGCAGGTATCGAAATTTGGCGAAGAGGAGGGAGAAGATGGTGAAGACAGTGATTCAGTACCCGCAACAAGTTCAGGCAGTATTTTGTTGGATGAGTCTGCGGATACTTCAACATTAGAGACGTTACTAGGCGGTGTAGTTGACAAGTTAGAGGAAGTGGCAGGTCAGGTGATTGATGCGGTGAACGACACTTTAGCTGACGCCGTTGGCAGCAGAGATGAAGGCGAAGAAGCTGGAGCGGAAGGCGGAGACGGTGATGATGATGATGATGATGAAGCACCGGAATACATCCATGTGGATGAGCGCTTCTTCTATTTGGAGCACGTCGTTCGCAGCTTTGCCATCCTGCATTCGCTCGTTTCCTTGGCCATGCTTATCGCGTATTACCATCTCAAAGTGCCGTTAGCCATCTTCAAACGTGAAAAGGAAATTGCCCGTCGTCTCGAATTTGATGGACTGTATATCGCCGAACAGCCCGAGGATGATGACATCAAATCACACTGGGATAAACTCGTAGTTTCTGCCAAGTAAGGGCCGTTTAATTATTTATATTCCTAATAAATAAATAAAAAAAATTAATAAAATAATGTTGTTTTTAATTATTTTAAGATCATTTCCGGTCAATTACTGGGATAAATTTGTGAAGAAGAAGGTGCGGGCCAAGTACAGCGAGGCCTACGACTTTGACGCCATTAGTAACTTACTGGGCATGGAAAGTATGTCATTGGTTGCTCAGAAGGACGAAAAAACCGGCATTTGGCACACTATTTGTAACATTGATTGGCGTTACCAAGTCTGGAAAGCTGGTGTCACTTTTACAGATAATGTAATTAAAACAAATCTTCAAATTCAAAATTTCTTAATCAAATTTAATATGATAAACGTGTTGTTTTAGTCGTTTTTGTACTCGCTGTGGTACTTGATCTTCTCTATTCTGGGCAACTGGAACTACTTCTTCTTCGCGGCCCATTTACTAGATGTCGCTGTCGGTTTCAAGACCCTGCGCACCATTTTGCAATCCGTAACGCACAACGGCAAGCAACTGGTCTTGACCTTCATGCTTCTCACAATTATCGTGTACATTTATACCGTTATCGCCTTCAATTTCTTCCGTAAATTCTACGTCCAAGAAGAAGACGACAATATCGAACGCAAGTGCCACGACATGTTATCGTGCTTCACGTTCCATGTCTATAAAGTAAGTCGCCTAAGTTTACCGTGTCATTTCGAGTTGGACGTTACCAATTTCGTTTCGTTTCCTTTCTACAGGGCGTGCGAGCCGGAGGCGGTATTGGTGACGAAATCGAGCCGCCAGATGGCGACGATTATGAAGTGTACCGTATCATGTTTGACATCACTTTTTTCTTCTTCGTCATTGTCATCTTGCTGGCTATCATTCAGGGTTTGATCATTGACGCATTTGGTGAACTTCGTGATCAACTCGAGTCCGTCAAGGAGGACATGGAGTCCAATTGCTTCATCTGCGGCATTGGCAAAGATTACTTCGACAAAGTGCCACACGGCTTCGATACCCACGTCCAGAAAGAGCATAACCTGGCCAATTACCTCTTCTTTATCCTCATGTTGATTAACAAGGACGAGACGGAGTACACGGGTCAGGAGACGTATGTGTGGAACATGTACCAACAAAGGTGCTGGGATTTCTTCCCTGTTGGTGATTGCTTCAGGAAGCAGTTGGATGAAATCGGAGGAGGTGGAGCTGGCTAAAGGGAATTAATTATTTAAGAAATCGAGCTCCAATGAAGAGAAATGATGGCGCTAGCTACAAACCACGCCTCATTTCGTATGAATGCTCTTATGTTTAGATTTTTTTGCCCCCGCATGAAATGGTGTTTGTTTTCTCCATGAAACATGCGTGCATTGTTACAAGCAATCATCCTTCCCTTTGCCTATACGATTGACAATTCGGTGCAGAGCAATACCAAAGTGTGCTGTGTAACCTGTAAAGCCAATTAAAAGATACTTGGTAGGTTTAAGTTTTCATTGTTTCCATCAATCTATCCACGAAACTAATTCGATACTTCATAACTTTCAAAACTTCTTACTTAAATTCAGAACTGCTTCCCGTAAATCGGGAAAAAGTCGTTCGCAAAATTACATTTGTAGATTCTCGATGAATCGTAGCTGGAATTTCTTTACTAACCGGTAAGTTTAAAAAAAAAAATCTTAAATTATGGCTCCTGAATTTAATTCCAAAAAATCAAATCATATTACGCCATCGCAAAATAGAAAAACGAAATATCCTCTGGACAATATTCTGGGTTAAACGAAAATTTCCTTTTTTCTCACATTTTAGGAAACAATGAATAAATTGAGTCTCTATAGATCCATTCCAATTACATCACCGACTCGTATCGATATCACAAACATGGCACGAGTTTCCTTCTCCAACGGGCTCCAAATCAGCTCAACGCACCTTTAGTTGTAAAAAAACATTAACTTAATACTCAAACTCAATACGTTATCATGACACACCTTCTTTTCTACATAGTTATAAGGCGCTTCCACGTACTATTTCTCAACAGTAGAATTATCTTCGACTTCTTGTTCCCGGTAACCATTCTATAGAAACGACATTTACCATGTACACAACCTTAAAGAAAAATATATTACTTTTACACATAGGTGTAAATCCAGCAGAAGGGAATCATCCACCATTTCTGCTTCTTCAGAAATGCGCCGTTGGCGAAAGGGAATCTGCGTGGTTAATAGCCAACACAAATCCAATCGTGGCCACCTAACTGGAGTTTCCTCCCACGTTAGAGCCAAGGTCCGAATATCCTTCAAACTACGCTGGTGAGCGCGACTTCGCTCCTGACACGTTTGCAAACTGGCTGTACATTCTGCTACTAGAACGTGATAGCCTCTATAATACGCGAACCGCGCCAGCTCTTCGTAATGATCGGACTTGGCATTGACGTCGTCCAGAATGACGATACTTGCCCCGTCATCTACGAGTTCAAGTTGCCGCTTAAAGCTGTTGTCCACGAGCTTCTTGAAGCGTTCAGCTAAGCTCACACGATACTCAATTTCTTTGGAGGGATCATGTCGGTACTCCCAAGTCTACGCAATACACGGGAAACAGAAGCTTACTTAGTTTTCAAAAGTGAAATTTTAAAAAAAGAAGGAAAGTACTCACTTTTGGATACATGGAGCGCATCTTAACGACAGGGGCGTTAGCAACAGTGTCAAAATAGAAGTAGTCATTGATGGAAAGGATCCTGGGCGCACAGCCACCCATACTTAACTCCTTAGCCTAAGGAAAAGCATTCATTAAGTTGATTTAGTACCGTAAGTCAGTTAACTACTATCTCAAATGTACCCTAATGAGCTTGGCAGCGTAAGATTTCCCAGATCCTGGTAATCCACGCATAATAACCACTATGTTCTTGTCGCGTTTGAGTCTTCCAGGCCAATCAAGAAGTTCTTTCACGCGTACCGTAATTTTCCCACGCTCATCAGGTTCTGAACACGAATACTCTCTCTTGCACTTCGGCTCAGGTGCTCGTGACGTCACAACAGGGCTTTTCTGGGTCTTATGTCCGGGTACCGGAAGACATGGTTCTTACCGAACGTGACAAAGCAAAAACATAGAATACAAAACATATTTGTTAATATATTTATAATCTTTTGTGCTTTAGTAAACATCCAAAAGTACCTAAACCGGTTACTCGGAACCAGTTTCCCTTAGCTGATCGCAGGAAGACCGGTGCCTTTTTGGTACCTCCGAAACCAAACCCGTTGGCCGACACTGCAGACGATGCCTATAGGCAAACGATTCGGATCAGGTTAATTGGGACTTCATCAGATTCAGAAAGATTCAAATCAGCTGAATGCTTACTATTGTTACCCGCCCTGCTTTTTCTGACAGAATGGAGGACGAAACTTGAGGACTGTGTGCTCTACGACGTACACCATGTACATTAGTGGCAAATAAAGGCGACAGAGGGCGAGAAGGCGGAGCTCCCGCACTTACTGTAACCAAAATTTCTTCGTCGTCTTCAGTGTCACTAAGGTTGAATTCGCCGTTTTCCGTCAAACGAAAAGAAGATTGAGGACTGGAAACTACTGGCTCTTTATCGACTATGGCAATCGTGCTGGTTGCTGCGCGGGTACTTATAGAAGTACAAGCATGATGTATCAAATCCGGACTAGTTGGCTTAGGTTCCACAAACGTGGATGGAATAACTGGCTTTTCTATTCCTAACAACGGCTTTTGAGGGGAGGAGCTTCTGTTTGGCTTTTGAGCACGTTGTGAAGACATTTCTTGACTGCACGCCGACGGCGACGATTCAGTGACCGGACTAGCAGAACGACGTCTTAATGCAGAAGCCGTCCATAGCAAATTTTTCTTCCGTTTCGTTTCTATATGTGTATCTAAGCTCTTTAACTTGTGCAAGTCTCCCAGAAAGTATGTTGTCGCGGTATGTACTCTAGGTACTTTGACTTTCGAGTCTCTCTCATCAGCATTAGCTTCATCTCTTGGAATATCCGCCGCATCTAACAAGGTCTGCTCTTGTCCCACGGCGTTTAAAACATCCAATCGGGCCACAGAGATTTCTTCCTTTTCATGTGGATTTTCTCGCTCATTTATAGTACTCGTTATGTGACTTTCTAGTTCCGTAGTTTCTTCTTCTCTGTCGAATTCAGGTACAATATTGATACTTCGTTCTTGTTCTGAAGGACTGGTTTCTTCAGACAAGTTTCTGGCAGAGAGATCGACTTCCATAGCAGGCGATTCGTTATCCGCCTCAATGAATGGTTGGCTTTCTAACAAATTAGTAGCAAATGACAAAAGATCCGGATTTCCATCTTCAGCAAGTAATTTAATGATTTCCTGGTCCTGAATCCCTTGATCCCTGAGGGCTTCCACACAAATCGCTACTAAAGGCACCATAGATGAACAGTCTTCTTTACTACACGGTTTTTCTTCCTCAAAAGCTTGCTCAAAAGGCATAACGAAGTCTTCTATTTCTTTCAACTCTCTGTCAATTAACGACGCGACGACGGGGTTTTCTATTAGCTGCTCATCATTGATCTGTTCATCCTCTTGTCGTTTGGGATTCGCTTCACCGTCGGTGAAGCCTTTAGTCGCGCACTTTTCGTTGCGGAACATTTCCTCAAAAATCCGAATCTCTTCCTCTCTGATTTCATATTCACTACTGCTAAACTCTGTACAGGTACGTTCATCGTCCACTTGAATCGCTTGTTTAACAGTGCTCAAATTAGGTACCAGAACTTCTTCAATTTCTTTAATCTCTTCGCTTAACACGGAACTTGACTTACGTCCCGTAAGATCAAAATCATCCACCCAGTTGAGCAATAGATGTCTCTGCGTGTGACCGCACCAACGACCAAAAGTAACATCAGGTTCTAATTCAGTAACATCATCCTTCGCATTACTCTCCCTTCCTACGTCTTTTCTCATGCACGAATGATCTAACAATTGCGGCTCGAGATGCAAAGAATCCTCATTATTCGAGCTCGATTCTTCAATATCTTGTATAACTGACGAGCCTGAACTAGCTTCCTTGAGATGAACCTTCCTTGAGTCATGTGTTGAGTATTTCCCTCTCCCCTTGATCGAAGTGAGTTCAACGTTAGCATTACAATCCATCTTCTTCATCACGGAATCGATGACAGCTGCTACTGATTCCCCATAATCCAAATTTTCGCTTGTTTGAAGCATATATGGCAGACTAGGAGCACTTCGCATATCCAGTACTTGTGTCGAAATGTCTATTTCAGGCTGCGTTCCGATAACGAGATCTTGCCCTTCTTGACTCGTGCTCACTGGAGGGCTAATACATAGTTCGGTCACTTTTGGCTCGCTTGCAATAGATGCTACGACTATCAAATCAACATTTTCATCTTGGCAGGACGCAGCTTCGGTGGTATTGGTAGGTTCCATATGGGTACTTGTTGACTCCATGACTGATCCTGCTGACGCAATACTTATCGACGCTTCTTTACCATTTCCTCTTTCAGGACAATCCATACGATCCGAAGCTAAATCCTCTACAGAACTTTGAATCCCTGCTTTTTGTTGTTTCTTAATCCCTAACGAGTCCTGAGAGGACGAATCCTGTTGATCAGTGCCATTTTGCACTGAATAAGGGTCTGAAAGAGAAGTAGACACTGTAGTTTGTAATTCAACAAAGACCTCCCCTGACAGTTTTTTGTCGCTGTTGTTATTACTGACTGGTAAATTACGTTCAATAGCCCTAACATGAGACGAGGATACTAAGAAAGCAGTATTCCAGAGCTTGTTTGCATTATTCCAGACCAATTCTAAGCAATCTTCTTCTGGTTGGCTACTTTTGACAAGTTCTTCACTGTTCTCATAAAGGTATTCTAAGCTTGTCGATGTCAACACTGGTTCTTTTACGACGAGAACCCGCAAAGTAGAAGAGGAATCGTTAAAGCGAACCTTTTTTGCCAAACTGGCCTCCTCTTCTTCAGCCGCTAAAAGTCCCTTTACTTCTTTGACGAATTCTTGCGAGGAAAGCGATACCGCGGCTTCACGAGCTTGGTCGCAGTCAAAAGATGCATCAACAGCTTCTGTTTCTTCGTGAGAATACTTTTCGGGCTCTTGGACTGTTATTTCCGTAGTGTTCGTCTCCGGATTTTTTATTTTCTTGGATTTATGTAAGGTTACGGATGTGCCGGCAAGCTTTTTTTCAGTTGGAAGCACACGATCACGTCGTTCAGCGGGCAATTCTAAATTCTGAATTGGACTTATAGGATCACCGAGAGCTTTTGGTGTCCTTTCCTCACGTCGATTGGTCGCACCGCTACTTCCTTCGGTCACTCTGCTTCGCTGTCTATCCTTTGAAGAATTAGTACTGGAAATTGATCCTAGATCCTGAGCAACCCTGCGAACGCCGTTAAAAATTCCATCAGCCGATTTGGACAAGTCAGTTTTCGAGTTCACAGAACGTGAACGCCATTCAATCGTAACACGCTCGCTGTGTCGGCTTCTTTTCCTTCCCATAACCTTGAACTGGTCACTTGATTTGCGCTTGGTTTGGTGAAGCTTATCGTGGGAATCTTCCTTTGCTTTCCTTTTTTCCTTCTTGTTGTCCAATGTTTCAGTAATCAAATTTGCAAATCGGTTTTCTTCTCTTCCTGTCTCTTCACAATTGGAAGAGATACTCTCAGCTGCTCCAATATCGTCTAACATCTAAAAAAAAATTTAAAACAAATTGAAAACCTTAGTCAGGAAATGTAAATGGAATCTTTTCGGTACTTGTCGAGTTTCAGAAGATGAAACTGAGGAATGCTGGATCGTTTGGACAACCATAGAAGGAGAAGGAGTGGAAGAACTTGAGTCGACGGAACTAATATCACTGCATGGCGAAAGTGGTTTGAGTCCTTCCATCAAATCAGACAGAAAACTCCTTTCAGTAACCTAAAATAAATAATTGTAGAATAATAGAATTATATTCCAATTATATCAAATATTAGAACTATATTAAACATAAAATATACAATTATATTAGAATTATAGAATCCCAAGTACAAAATTTCCTAAAAAAAATGGAGCTTACGTTAGGTTGTGAAGTAGGCTTGGTTGGAGCACTAAAGGAAGTGTCAGGAGAAACGCGTGAGTATGTATTTGGACTAACTTGACCAGAACGCTTTCTAGAATCGGAGATGGGCGAGTCCGGATACTCTGGAATACTTTGACGGGGAGAGGCATTCAAGTCTACTGACTGGTTCTCGTGAGGCGCGTTTGGGAGAAAAGGTGGCGGACTTGCGGCCCACCTATAACGATAGCCACGCCCCCAACCTGATGAGTAATTAGGCTGCGGAGGAGGCTCACCAAAGAACTTAGGTCCAACAGAATATGATAAAAGATCCTAGTAGTTTTAAAGAATAACGAATAAAAAGCGAGAACTATGCGACTTTGTACATGTAAAGGAAAGTACTTACAAGGGTAGGCGACTGGTGCAAGACGACATTAGGCCTTCTGAGCCGGTTTTCCTCCTATTGGGAAAGCAAAAAATTAGATTAGAAATTTGATATAACATTAATCAAACAGAGAGCAAAAGCTAACCATTGTTACTGTACTTCTTCAAGTGAAAGCGAGTCTGGATGCGGTCCTGGTGGCAAACGTGGTACGATGGGAAAAGGAGGCTGGCTGCACCCCCAATTGTTCATTTTTTAAACGTTTGCCCTTCAAAACGATTAATTTTGCAATTAATTACTTTATTAAAACAGTAAATTATTCAAAATGTAATTATTATATTATATATTAAACAGCAGTAAAATAAAAAATGTAAATCTAAATGTAACAGTAAATGTGCGATTATTAGTTACTATTTATCTCAAATTATAAACCACCCAGTATACCTCCTGTGATTGTCATTTAGGAGAATCTCTAGAAAAATAAGACTTCTAGAATTAAGAAAAAAAACTGACACGAGGCACCTGTTGATCACAACAATTAGGCGCGAGACGCACGTTGCCACTTGGGGACGCTACCAAAACACCATTGGAAGCGTCAAGCCACCAATCGGCGAATTTTCCCCTCTTTTTAGTACGAACGGTTCACAGTTCGCAGTTGTGAACTTTTAAAATTTTGAAAGTTTACGGTTGTTTTAAACGTGCTTTTCTCTGCGATTTCCCAAGAAAGCGAATTGAGCTTCTCTCTTTTCTCATTTTGTCTTTTAACTAATTTCTTGTAAAATATGGAAGTACAAGTAATACAATCAGTAGTTCCCGTTATTCACATTGAAGTACTAAAGAAGGGGCAAAGGTATAACTATAATATAGTAATATAATAAATCTGTTTGTGATACACCTATTCCTTTAAAATCACAGAAACGCTTTAACACCTATTAATTTATTTATTTTCAGTCAGGTCCCTAATGCTGAATTGCGAGAGAAGATTATGAAATACATTACCAGCCTATTCGTTTTGGCTCCCCCTGCACAAATCATTCCAAACTCTGCCATTCAGGATGATTTTTTACAAGAACACGTCAAGAGAATCATGATATCCCAGCCAGACGCGGGAACTGAAGTCTCTCCCGTGTACGAAGTTCATGTCTATACCTTAGATGAATCAGGGTTACAGACAGAAGAGCTGGATGAAAGCGAAGGCGTCTCCTCTGCTGGTCATTGGATTTTACCGTCAGCCGAGTTCGATGGCTTATGGGAATCGTTGGTGTTCGACGACGCGATCAAAAGCAAACTCCTCAACTTTGTTTCGACCACTTTACTCTTTTCAGACCGTGGCGTAGACGCTTCGTTAGTCAATTGGAATCGCGTGGTTTTGCTGCATGGCCCTCCTGGCACGGGCAAAACGTCCTTATGCAAAGCATTAGCCCAAAAGTTGACTATCAGGCTAAGCCATCGGTACAAATATGGCCAGTTGATAGAAATTAACAGCCATAGTCTCTTCTCCAAGTGGTTCTCTGAGGTAAAACTTCCTTAAATCTGATAAAATAATAGTAATTTTTTTCATTTTTTTTTCTTTTTAGAGCGGGAAACTGGTTCAAAAACTATTTACGCAAATCCAGGAACTCGTAGATGACCCCAACACATTAGTATGTTTACTAATGGACGAGGTAGAGAGTTTAACACGCGCTCGCCAATCAGCATTGAATGGTACTGAACCTTCGGATGCTCTCCGTGTTGTTAACGCTGTGCTTACACAAATTGACCTCATCAAACGGTAACGCAAATGAAGGATTCTCCCATGAACGCAATTTGAATCTAAGACAAAAGTCAAAAGTTGATAAAAAATCATTTTTATACAGATTTCCAAACGTGTTGATTTTAACTACCTCAAATGTTACCGAAGCCATTGACCTTGCATTCGTGGACAGGGCAGATATCAAGCAGTATATCGGATTGCCATCCCCTCGTGCCATTTACCAGATTTACGTCAGTTGCTTAGAGGAATTATTACGGGTTGGAATCATAACTTCTACGGAAACATTTGTTAAAGAAAGCGAAATTGACGCCAGTAATCTTGTAAGTCCAAGCCGGGTGTTATGGGCTATTGCTGGGTAAGATTTGTCAAGCATTTAAATTCCATGAATATGTAAGAATAATATGTTTTATTCCTTTCCAGAAAAAGTGAAGGCCTGAGTGGGAGGACGTTACGTAAACTACCCTTTCTGGCCCACGCGTTGTTTCTGCAAGCCGCTAGTTCAGACATGGGTTCTTTCCTAATTGCATTAGCCAAAGCTGTGAACCAGCAATTCGTCGACCGAAAGCAACTCAGCTTATGAAACTGAACCAAAATGCCTGGTACGATTTTACTCTCTGACGCCATCAGCATTCACAAATGCGATAATGTGATACTACTTCGCCTACTTCCGTGTTATACAGTTAAATAAGCATAAGGGCTGAAACCACTTAATTGCGCAGTCTTGCGGGTTGTTCACATTAATAAATAATGTTGTGAAACTAAAATTGTGTATTAATGTTTAATTTATGGTAATGCAAAAGAAAAGAACTATTTAAAGCATATCTGGGTATCTGACGCAAACCGGGAAGCCGGCTCTGGATTAATTAAAGACACCTTATAACGGTATAATCCACGGATTAGATTGATATAAAACTAAGGCATCAAGCGTGCGGTTTTCCAATTCAGTCAGTCAGGATCACTACGACCATCATGGATCACAACGAGTCGTACTTCCAAGCTCGGTAATAGGTGCCAAGTGAAACAGCAGGTACCTAAAACAGTTTTTTTTTTTTTTTTTTTTAAATTAGGACGTGGTACGAGCTGAAAAAGAATGGCTGGAATACACCCCCGGACTATATGGCGTTCGTCCATGATCACTGGAGAAAATACGATGAGCCGAACCCCATGTTGCACCATTTACTTGGCGTACTTTACGTGTTCTTTATGATCTTATCTTTAGCTGGCAACGGAGTCGTCATTTACGTCTTTCTTACGTAAAGAACATAAAACGAGCACGCAGTAGTAAGTTTCCAGTTAACAACTACCTTTGACAGGTCCAAGAAGCTTCGCACGACTTCCAACATGTTTGTGGTTAATTTGGCCATTTGCGACTTTATAATGATGTTAAAAACGCCCGTTTTCATCATCAATAGCTTCCACGAAGGACCCATTTTCGGTCACCTAGGCTGTCAAATCTACGGCTTGTTGGGCGCTTTGACTGGTCCTGGAGCTTCTGTTACGAATGCTGCTATTGCATACGATCGTTATAAGTAAGCAGCAGATATACCTTAATGGAGTTCATAGAATCACCCAGAAGCTGTGCCTTCTAGATGCATTACACAGCCGTTTGCTACCCGACTAACCACAGGACAAACCGTATCCGCGATTGGTTTGTTATGGGCCTACGTTTTGCCCGTAGCTTTGTTTCCTTTTACGAAGACTTGGAATCGATTTGTGCCAGGTTTGAAAACGCGTAGTTAATAGTTAGTACAGTAATACTATTTTCTTAGAGGGCTACCTGACAAGTTGCACGTTCGACTACATGACAGAGACGACAGAAACTCGCGTATTCGTGTGGGTTATTTGGATTTGGTGCTATGTTCTGCCCTTGGCTATCATCATCGTGTGCTATGCGAAAATTACAGTACACGTCGCTAATCACGAAGAGCAACTTAAAGCCCAGGTTACCAAAATTCCCGAATTCTTCAAGTGTAAAAAATCGCTCATTTCTACATTGTAGGCGCAAAAAATGAACGTGGAAAGTTTACGAACAGGCGAAGCAGCTAACGTCCGTCAAGAAATTCGCGTTGCCAAAGTGGGCATGACTTTAACTTCCTTGTTCCTCTTATCCTGGACTCCGTACTTCATCATTGCTTTCGTAGCAGCGTTCGGCAATCGGAAGTTGGTTACACCCTTCGTTTCCATGATTCCTGCCATGACGTGCAAAACTGCGGCTTGCATCGATCCTTACATTTACGCCATTAATCACCCAAAGTAACTTGCCGTTCTAAAATCAACAATTAATCAAATGTTCCAAGTTATAAAATGAAAAACACCACTTTAGGTACCGCCAAGAGCTCCAGACTCGTTGGCCCTGGCTTTGTATTCACGAATCTGAAGATAAAGTTGAGGAAATTCACAGTCAAAGGACCCAGAATGGAGCAGCTTAACGTGTAATTTTCAGTTTGAGTTTACATTATTTTTGTTCCTTGCCCATATATATTTAAAACCACAGATTCTTATTCCAGTCTTACTTCTTCGTAGATATATGAACTCAGACGAAAGCAATTATAATGATAAATTAAAAGGCTAATACACTTATTTGGAACGAAATTCCCCATTTTGAATATCCCGACAGTGTTCGAATATAATATTAATTAATTGAACGAACTTTTCCCTTTATCTTTTTTTGAGTGGGGCGCAAAATTTATAGACCTAAGTAAACTGGTACCGGACATCCATGAACAAGGACAAACAAAGAGAAACGAAGCTTATAATTAAGAAGCATCTTCTCTGAAATCGACTAACCAACAAACAGAATAGCAAAATCGTATTGCATCCTTGCTGTAACAAAATGTAATTAACAGAACTGGGAATCAAGATATAATGTAGTAAACGCATGCAATAAAAAAAAGTATTGAAGGTGGAAAGAATCACAACGGTTGCTGATTTGGAATGATTGATTCGCAATTGAGCATCTTGAACTAGGTTATAATGCTGATTGGCTTAATTAGACGAAAACAAACAGGCATAATTCCTTTACGACCGACTTAATTGAATAGTTTTTTTTCGTGGAAACTCAAAGACGAACTTGCTCTAATTTTTGCCCCAAATCATGAGTTTTGTCACTCCGACTGTCCGCCACAAGATCGTTGACATTGATAGAAGGCGTGGCTGGAGGGGTAATAGGCATATGGGAGACCTTATTGACGGACGTACCAGCAGCGCAAACATGAGAAGACGCAGCCGAAGTTGAAGACGAATTGGGCGATATGAATCCAGGGTGATGGAACCGATGGCTGTCACGGGGCAAACGAATGGGCGATTGATGCTCCAGAATCAGGCGTCGTTTAGTGTGCAGGGTACCCGCACGCGGCATTGATGCGACGTGACCATGGTTAATCTGTTCAGGACAGGAAAGGGTTTCGTTTAAACTCAGATTCAAGGAAGATTGGGATGAAGCAGGCGAAAAAACTAGCTTCTGGGACGGGCTCAACCGCGGACTACTGCTGCTACTAGCACCCACGTTAGCCAGCTGCTCCGAGGAATGCCGGTAGTGACTCCAAGCGTAAGAATCCAAAGCAGCTCGGCGGCGACGATCGCGGTCGCGTTCTGGCGAATACTCACGTAGCCCACCTCCACCGCCACCACCGCCGCCACCGCTCCAAGGCATTTCACTCCACGGCGTGTTATCATGACTCCACCGCTGGGAAGAAGCTCGGCGGGGCGGGGCATTGGGCGGAGGCAAAATGGACACCGAGGGGGGAGTACAGATGCTAGATTTGGGAGCTGTTAAAAGCGGTTCGCTAGCATGCAAGTAATACGGACGGTGATGCGAATACTGCGAAGCCGATTCATTGGCCACATGCTCGCCAGTATTGCAATTTGGCTTGTTGCCAGCATTACCACCCTCCTACGAATGACAAGCAAGCCAAGACAAGAGTAAAAGCAGGGTTTGCAGAAATAATGCAAGAAAAAAAACGAAAAAAAGCACAAGCTTCCAATAAGACACACATGCTTAACAACACTTGCATAGCAAGTTTAGGAAAGATCCATAAGCGCATGTATGATATGCAAAAAGTAACTCGCTGGTAAAAAAAAAAAAAAAACTTACTTGGTTCAGATCCACAGGCACCAAATTCGCAAAAGAACCTTCCGCAGAATTGGGAGTTGGCGGTGAGGTTAGATAAGCAGGCGTACCAGTCGTAGGATCGCTTATCATGGAAGTACCATGCATTGGATTGCCAAAGTACAAGTATTGCGTCACTGGGCTTGCCTAAAGTTACCAGATTATTATTATTATTATTATTCATAAGATCTTATTATTTATTCATTTGTTTGTAAATTTATTTATAATTATTATTTTTTTATTTATAAGACTTTTGTAGGCAAGCGTAAAAGTCTTACTGGGCGGTAACCGGACAACCACTGCCATTGCGCGCCTGGACCCCATTGTTGATGCTATTACGAAATAGTTTTTTAGAACTTTTTTTTTCTTAACGAGGATAAATAGGTTATGAAGTACTTACTGGGGCGCTGTACGGGTATTGCTGGAAGTAGACAGGAGGCGAATACATGTAAGGGTACGGGTTAGAGGCCGCTGGACCCGTTGGAGCCGCATAGTAAGCCGTAGCCACGGGGATTTCGCTGGTAGGCATGGGAGGCGGCAGAGCTGCAGGCGGACCTGGCGTTGCGGCTGCCGAAACTTGAGTCTGGGAATGGACAGGAGCAGGCAAGGGACCTGTTGGCGTGGTAGGCGTACTCATAACCGACGACGCTGCGCTAGGCGAAACAGCGGGCGTGGTCACTGGATACAAGTAGGGCATGCTGCTGTAATAATTAGGGTAAGCTGGCGACAAGGGCGTAGTTAATGACTCCAAACTACGTCCAATGCCCTTTGAAAAGAAATAGAAGTGACGTAATATTATGAGAACGAGTTCTGGCTGGCGGTTATAAGAAAAATGTATTACTATTACTTGCTTGCGCACGGCTGGGGCAATGTTTAGCTTGCGCTCTCGCAACACGATCACTTGGCTCTACAAAGTAGAAGATTACAATACATAAAGTATATAAGTAATGTTAAGAAATAAAGAAAAGACCAGGAAAAAATAAAGAAAAACTGAGAAAAAGACAAAAATAAGGAAAAATGAAGAATAAATGAGCAAAAATAAATAAAAAGTTGAATATTACAATACACCAAGTATAAAAGTACCATTATTATTCATAATAAAGGTAATATTAAAAAAGAAAAAAAACAAAACAAAGAATAAGTAAGAAAAAAATGTAGGAAAAATTAAGAAAAATAAAGAAAGAAAGAAAATATTTACAGATACAATCTTGAGTAGTTGCTGGACTTCATCTTCATTCTCGAACGTAACAAAACCGTAGCCCTTGGATAATCCGACCCGATCTACGATGATTTTTACGGTACGCACATGGCCATAGCGTGCAAATACAGTTGCTAACTCATCTTCGGTAACGGACGCCGCCAATCCGCCAATAAAAACGCGATTAGGTACCAAAGTACCGTGCTTGGGAAAACTATTGCAGTTAACCGGGACTGGGACTAAAGCAGTCGTCATTCCCTGTCCAGATCGCGATACAGTCACCAAAGGCGGCGACGTGGCGGACTCGGAAAAGCTGGACGAAGCTGAACTCTGCGTTTAAAGATAGAAACATTGTTAGCATCGCAATACAAAGGTTCAACTTTTTGGATTTTTTTCCCCACGTCCACACAACCCCAATGTACATCGACAAGAGCCTACAGCGAATAACCTTACCATGATATTTGCTGGGTACTCAATCCCGATGAATTAAAACCCCCAAGTAGATGCACCAGCCTGTCTTTATGTGACGAGACAAAAAATTTACAGCTTCGCGTTACTTTATGTGCTTCTTAGCCACACCCAGAGTACACACGCTATGCGCCACGTGCTGCTAAATAAGTACTTGTAAGTACGGCCAACAGACAACGATCACCGCCAAACCACAAAAACTTAAAATAACGGACTAACGGGTCAAATCTTCACAAGTTGCAGATTAACAAAACAATACTCCACGTCATTGTGTGTTCTTAGACTTAAATAAGTGCTAGCCCAGTGTCCGTGCAAAAGTACCCTCCGACCGCAACTGAGCGAGTCTTTCCAAGGGTTAAGGTTCCAGGTGCCCAACGTCGCTGTCATTCCACCGCTTGGGAAGTAAGATATAAAAAAAGAAAGACGAAAAAAGCAAACGCTTCTCCTCTCTTCTATGTGTCTCCCCTTCCCTCCCACCCGCACACCCTATAAGCCCTTGCAAGCTACCATACAACGAGAACTTCGCTACAGAGTTTCAAACTGGAGGGTCAAATCCAACGCTGGAAAGAAACATTGGAAAGAAACTTATCAGATTTCCGTCCTTTCCTGCAACGCACGTGCATACCCGCAACCCGGCAGTTTCTTGTTTTCGAGCTTTTCGCTTTTGGGTTCCCGTGTCGTAAATCACCGTTGTAAAGGCGCAAGGCGCATGACGTAACCGTAACCCAAAGTTTGACCTTTTCGCCTTAACAGCGTCTTGGAATAAGACCCAAAGGTCACCGTATACTGCAAGTAGTTATAAGTTTTGTCAAAAGATGGCACCATTGACTGACCCCTATATTCTATGCTTTACAATTTCTTATCACAATTTCATAAACGAAAATCTTAAAATGATCAAAAACATAAAGAAATAATTCCAAAATTCCAAAATAATAATGATAAATCAAAAAAGAGAAAATTAAATAATATCTTAATAAGAAAACTATAGAACTGGGTTCGTTTTATTTTATATAAGATTTATTTAACATTTTCATAACTTGGAACTCGATGTAAAATAATTATAGAAGAAAAATATTAACAGAAACGAAACTATTTCTATAGATAAGTATATCCTACGCATTACTGTCAGAATGCAGTTTGATTATATTGCATAGGGAATGGTAATTTTTTAATCCCTTGTGCATGTTGTAGCGCCATAAAGGAATCCACACGCCGTGGCCTATTAAACTCCCTATATGAGGGGAAATAAGGCCTTGATTAGAAATGCCAAGAAAATGTAGGCTAAGTGCAATTAGTTTTAAGTATTAGATTACAGCTGACCCAGTTTTATGTTAGAAATGGAGGTCAATGCTAGATTTTTGTTTATTTTCTTTTTTGGGGTTTGAAAAGTTGGCTAATGAAAAGGCGCCCCAAAGTTGTGGCCTTGTTCTAGTCCACCGAATTTATTTGTAAAAGCCAGCTAAATTTCACAAGTTCGAAGGAGATGTTTACAACTAGGGAAATCCGGAAAATAAAAAAACCCACGCCAACAGATACACAGGCTCCGAAAACTGAAGCAAAAGCTGACGTAGTTAGGACGCCAGACTCGTCATGGACCCATCTTATGCATGAAACGACAACTGTGCAACCCCAACTTTGACCTCCATGTGGTATTTATATTAACACTTGAAATTTCCCCAACAACCGACAAAAGCGAAACCGAAATAAAACAGCCAGGCTTGGAAAGCGAGCGTTTAGTCTGTTCTTGTTGCGCGATCACGCAATAACCAACAAGCTTGGGCTTGTAGGTGTTTCAAACGTCTAAACAAAATATTCGTATTCCTTTCTCCGTGAGTAATTTGCGACCGTTAATTATTAACTCAGGGCGGAGAGAGTGTTTAAAACTGTGATTAAATTTTATGTGTTCCTTAACATGCTTAAAGTACTGTATTCGTTAAGCTGGTTGTGCGCAGTCATTGCTGCGCAAACTGCAGATAAACAAGTAAGGCTAACACTCCTTTCATGAGAATCTTAAGTGACCCAATTTTAAACTAAAGTTATCTGAATTACCCTGAAATATCGTATCTAGGAGTTTAATATTGTGCATCAAGAGGGAAGAAATAAAGTATTGGTTTCTGTTGAAGTTGACCTATCCAAAGAAACCGTTCTGGCGAGTCCGCGTCAAACAAACAAAGCCTCACTAACGACATTCTACGATTTCGAAAACGTAAAACCTCAATTTCGTAATAAAATTATATCCTATCATTGTATTTGTATTAGCATGTTGCTTTGTATAAATCTGTAAGCGGAGCAATCTGCTACGTGGAACGCCTAGAAGACGACGACGTTCATGCCGAATTGATTTTGCTGCAGAAATTGAACGGCGTCATCGTGCGCGATGCTCCTCGCACTCTCTACGTTGCCAATTCGTCGTTAACAGACTCAGAAGTATATTCGCAACCCAATCCTACAAACAAGCTTTCTTACAAACTTGTAACATGGTCTTAGGTCGAAGCACTCGGAGGTGAAAGGCTGCGCAAGTTTTGCAACGGTAAGGAGATGCGTATGCTGGTAAACGAAAACCCTTTGGATAACGGCTATCCCGTGCAAAGTATGTACACCGATGAAAACAGACAAGCTTTTTAACCTAATAAATCATGACGACTCTTACACAGAACGAAGCAAGCGTTCGGCGCCAGTGCGTCGGCGAATCCAGACGCAAGTTCATGCGCAAACATCGCCAAATGTCGACGGTCAGCCAGCTCCAGAAGCCTGGGCCATTGCCTCACCCGATGCAGCAGTCGCCCGCGTGGGTAAGTGCTCTCGAACTTGTCAGATCATAAAAATAATAAAAAGTAAAATGGCACGATCTTTTCTTTTTGCTTCCACCCACTTTGACCAGGCGGTGGATCAGGTTACGCACAAGCTCAAAGTCACGTGACGGTTGAAACGGAACACGAAAGCGGGGCCAAAGGTATCCGACGTATGTCTGCTTCTAGTAGTATGTATAACAGTGGAGGCGGGGACTCCGCGGGTCGACTTATCCCTCCCGCTATTGCTGCCACTGGCCTGTCCGCTGGGAATAACAAAGGATTTGGCGGATTCGAACCCGCGGGTTCGTCAGGTGCCGGTTTTTCGAACTTTGGAAGCTCGTCTTCCAGTGGCTATTCTTCTAGAGCGGCCGGGTCGGGTCCCGTGTCTGGTTCCAAGACCTACCGTTACAATGTCGTCTATCCAAACGGGTACCGGTCTACCAGCTGGTACACGGGTACGGCTGACGGCAGCCGTGGAGTCGTAGAAGGACCTGTGGTGAGCTCCGATCCACTTCATCTTACCGCTCCTGGTAGCTCAGGTGGAGAAGCTCAAGGCGGTGGTCCCATTTACGGCGCGTCGGCGCAGAAAACTAGCAGCGAATTTCACACTATAGGCGTAGGTGTCGGCCATTCTAGCGGAGGATTCAGTCCCGAACGAGCTCATCAACAAGCTCAGCAAATACTTCAGTCGTCGAGCTCTCAACAGCACGGGTTTGGTATTTCGTCAATTGACGACAGCGGTAAGCAAACTGCTTACCAGCAGCAATTCCGCGGTCATGCTGGAGATCAGCAGGTAACAGGAAGCATTGACAGACACGACGAGCCGGTTTATAGACAACCTGCACGGTCCCAAGTGTTGCAGTCCTCTGCCTCTGAAGAAGAAAGAGTCCAAAGCTCTCGGGGCCAACAACCCCAATACCCGGCTTCCTCCCAACCAGCGGCTTCTTTGCAATACCCGTCCCGCTTGCCGCAACAGCCCCAAGGCTATCCCACCCAGTCGCAGCAATCACAGGGCGACATCCGCTCCCACGGTAGCTACCCCCAGACACAGCAGGTTAGGCCTCAACAAAGCTTCGTCCAAACATCGGAATCAGATTCAACTAGCTCACGAGACTCTCAACAGCAACACCCTGCTCAATCTCCAGGTTACCCGCAACAACCCTTGTACGGAGGTCAATCCCAACATCAACAGTCGGTCGCTTCTGGTTCGAGGACCACTGCAACGCAAGATGCAACACATTCAACGCCCGGCAGGGCTTATCAACCTCAACCTCAACCTCAACCTCAAAGACGTCCAAGCACCCAAGGCACTGTCGGGCAGCAACAACCAAGCTACGGATCAGCAGGCTTGGATTCTCAACACCAAGTTCCGCAAACCTTGCCTCAGCAGCAGATTTACACGCAATCTGGATTAGAAACATCTCACCAGACAGCCCAAACGTTACCAGCACGCGTACCCCAACAACAGACCTACACGCAATCAGGCTCCGACGCGTCTCATCAAACTGTTCAACAATCAAGGGTTCCCCAGCAACAGACGTACACCCAAACGACTTCGGACGCGTCTCATCAAACGTCACATGGACGAGTTCCTCAGCAGCAGACGTACACACAAACAACCTCTGATGTAGCACAACAATCGGTACAAACTTTACCTTCCAGAGTACCCCAACAGCAGACGTACACCCAAACGACTTCAGATGCGTCTCAGCAAACGTCGCATGGACGAGTTCCCCAACAACAGACGTACGTCCAGACAGGTTCTGATGCATCTCATCAAACGGTACAAACCTTACCTTCCAGAGTACCTCAACAACAGACGTACACCCAAACTAGTTCAGGTACGTCTCAGCAAACGTCACATGGACGAGTTCCCCAGCAGACGTACGCACAAACAGGCTCCGACGCCTCTCATCAAACGGTTCAAACCTTACCGTCAAGAGTACCTCAACAACAAACGTACACTCAAACGGGATCTGACGCATCCCATCAAGTGGTCCAAACCCAACATGTACGAGTGCCCCAACAGCAGTACGTTCAAACAGGCTATGACGCATCTCAACAAACGGTTCAGACGCTACCTGCCCGAGTTCCCCAGCAACAAACATACGTGCAAACAGGAGTAGAGGGATCTCAGCAAACCACTCAATTGTTACCCTCTCGAGTACCCCAACAACAAACATACGTACAAACATCCCAGCAGCAACTGCCGGCTGGTCATTTGGTTCATCCCGGTGGGCAACCCGGCCAGCCTGGCCAACCCGGTCAACCTGGCCAACCCGGTCGAGCTCCTCAGTACCAGCAGACTTTTAGCACTCAAGGTGACGGAAGCGTCCACTCTCAGTCTCAAACGCATCAACAAACTGTCCAAAGGCAATACGACGGTCAAGTAAGTCAGATCTCGTCGAATGATGGGTCCATTCAACAAGGTGTGCCGGTAGGCTCTCCCCAGTACCAAGGCGCTCCCATTCAAATAACTCAACAGCAATCGGTTCATGTATACGGTTCTCAAGCCGATAGAACCTCATCGCATGTTCAACAGGGTACCAGGGTCCCCCACCCGCAGTATTTACCACAACAAGAGCAGACCAGAGGCGCCGGCACCCTTCAGCAAAACTTGGTACAGACTTATCAGTCCCAAGATGGCCAGCAAACGTTACCTGGACATTTGCCACGTCACCCTGCACAAGCTCTCACGCAGCCTGGTGTTGATTCCACGAGAATTACTCAAGCGCAACAACGCCCTTCTCATGGAGGACAAGTCGATTCAGTACCCTCCCCGTTAGGGCAACCCCAGCAACCGCAAAGACAAGGAGGGCAACAAGTTGAGCAAACCTACACTGATTCTCAAGAGGGACACGTTCCTCAACGCGTTCACCAACCCAGTCAACCTGGTTCTCATTTGCTCATGTCTGCGCATTCCATGCACATGGAAGAATCCGACATGCTGCAAATGCAACCTCACGAACCCGAACAACAATTGACCGATACCCAACCGGGTTTCATCCCACGCCAACTGCATTACCGACCGGCTCCCCAAGCTCAAGCTCAAGCGCAAGTGCAAACTCAAACGCAGCAGCCATCAGCAGGCCATATTCAGGTGACCACTTCCGATGCTGGTCGCCATTCTACTCGTCCTTTGCAAGTCCCTTCGCAAGGCCAAGTGATCCAAGAGGAGAACGTCAGCATCGTACGTGGCTCTAACGGAAGAGATCAACCATCCAATGGCGGCCAACTCGTCCTCCAGCCAGGAGAAACGGTTCCTGGCACGCCGTACTCGGTTCCTAAAGGATTCCGGGGTACAGTAATTCAACAAACCGTTCCTAGCACTGGTGCCAGTTCTACGACTTTGGAAACCGGACCAGGTTCCGCTCCCGCAAGACCTCAACATTCATTGGGCTTCATTGGAACGTCTACGTTGATTCCCACCGGCCGAGCTGATATCCCTCCCGATTTCGAAGCTCCTACCGATTACCGCCGTCGTCCCCAGACCAATCGCGTTCAGCCCACGCAGTCCGGTAGTTCCACCCGGGTTTCGGGCTCGGGGCCCATGTCTGCCCCTAGACAAGAAGATATACCCAGTCCACAAGAACTGGCCGCTGCCGAACACACCGACGAGGATTACGAAGATGCGCCGGAAGAAGACGGACCTAGCGAGGATGATCTTTGTGACGGTTCGCCCAACTGCAGTGGTTCCGGACCTTCTATTACCACTACAACCGTCATTCGCCAAACACCCGTAATGGCCATTCCGATCCAGCAGTCGCGCCCGTCTTCGTCCCAATCTGCTATGGGCTCAAATGGAAAACGCATGCATCAAATGTTTACGCAAACACAAATGATTACTTCCCATGGGATGGGCGGCAACGGTTTCGCTGCTCAATTGCCTTCAAGTTTAGTAAGACCTATTGTTCCAAGTGGAAATGGAAATGGTGACGGGAATGGTTGCAATCCGGTTAAAGTGTCCTGTCAAGTCGCGCACGGCCCAACGCAAAGAGTGCGCATTTGCACACCGCAAATTATTCCCTGCTGCTGCGACATCCAATGTGGATCTTGCTAATATATCTCATGTAAAGGTAAAACAAAAAATGCATTTATACACGAACAGGATAGAGATTATGCAATAGCTTAAGGTTGTGGCCCCAGAAAAAATAAAACAGAAAACAGAGCCCCCGAATCTTCCTCGTGTGCCACGTTAGCCTTGCTTGTGAAGTTATTGATAGAAAGTGATAAAAGTTGCAAGCGCTATAGCATAACATAGGCGGCATTATTTTTAGCTTATTGTGTCATTTAATAGAAACATAGCCACTCATGTTTATTTTACGCTAGATCATCTTTTGAGAAATTCTATTGGCTACGGAAGACTTGAACAGGCTTGCGAAGTTATATTCTATACATTGTGCCATAAGCTGTAAGTTTCGTGAAAATACAACTGCTTGAAAAATCTTTCAAATAAACAAACTTGCCTGTCTTCTTTAATCGGTACTGCATTACTTTAGTAGGTAGGATCCACAAAGTTTGTGTTTGTTAACGCTGTACAGTTTATTTAAAAAAACAAAGTTCTTATTCAGGCGCTATTGTATCTTCTCGCAATCTCGCGTACAACTTTTCACTGAAAACAAAATGGCGATTTGTATGTGTCTTGTGGTTGGCTAGTTGGCTTGAGAAAATGGGCGACATCTGCTGGAAACACGCCTTCGCGATTGTTGCTCGATACCTAGCCCATGCTCCGATAACAGATAAGCCCTCCCACTCAACTTCAACTCTTCAAGTAGTGACTTGCACCATTCTTTCTGGGCAACGCTATCAGTATAAGCCAGTTACTAATTTGTGTCCGTAATTAGTTAATTTTTAAGACAAGTGAGAAAGTCATGGCTAGTCATCCTTTGTTGTTACGTATTGTTGCGTCGTCTGTGGCTGTTTCTGCCCAAGCTGGTAGGATTATAAGAGATGTGATGAGTAAAGGAGATTTGGGAATTGTGGATAAGGTAAATATTCTGTTTATTTGAATAAATGCCAAAATTAAGTTCCATTTTTTCTTTTTCGTTCAAAGGGTATCAATGATCCTCAGACTGAAGCTGATCGTCGAGCACAGTGCCACATTATACAGAGTCTAGCCTTGCAATTCCCCAAAATTCACATAATTGGAGAAGAAGGCGATCTAACAGTAGACGCTGCAGATTTAATCAGTCCCTTGAACGGAGAAGTAAAGGTCTCCAGTGAGCAAGGTACAGACCTCGTAGACCAAGATAAGATTTTATCTTTGTGTTGTCCAGAAGACTTATCTTCAATCAATGAAGAAGATGTAAGTTAACTGCAAATTAGCTACTTCAAAGCAACTGTTATCTCCTTATAAATAACTTAGAAATGGACATTTCTTACTTCTTTTAGCTAGTCATATGGGTAGATCCTCTAGATGGCACTGCTGAGTATACCCAAGGTATAATAATCTACATTCGTTAATTTTTTATAGATTTAAGGACCGATTTGCATCTATTTATCGTGCAGGGAACTTGGATCACGTCACAGTATTGATAGGCGTGGCCTACCAAGCCCGTCCAGTTGCTGGCATCATTCACCAACCTTACTACAATTACCAGAATGTGAAAAGTGGATCCGATTTGGGACGCACCATCTGGGGTATTCCTGGAGTTAGCGTAGGTGGATTTACCCCGTCACCGCCCCCTACAACTCGCATTATTGCTACAACGCGCTCCCATTTGACGCCTGTAGTCCAGGAAGCCTTAGATGCCATGCAGCCTGACCAAGTTCTTAAAGTTGGCGGAGCGGGCTACAAGGTGCTCATGTTGCTCGAAGGAAAGGCTTCAGCGTACGTTTTTGCCAGTCCTGGCTGCTATAAATGGGACACTTGTGCCCCCCAGGCTATACTCGAAGCCGTAGGCGGTCGAATGACCGATATTCATGCGAATAATTACTCGTACGATATGAACGTAGTCAAAGGTAATTTAAGGGGTGTGTTGGCCACCGCGAATGCTGAGGATCATGCATACTTCGCCGCTCGTATTCCCGAAGCTGTTAAAGACAAACTGCAAGGCTAATTTTTCCTTTTTTGTTTGTGTTTCGCTTGGAAGCGTCAATTTACAAGTACTATATTGTAAGACATAGTGCACTAAAACTAATCCTGTAGTCATTAACCTCTAGTTAAATCGAGCGTATCTTGGCTGCTACATTCCGTTAGGTCAATTAACAAGTTTGACGAAATTATAAAATTAAAGTAGCAGCTCGCAAGTTTCGTGCAGTGATGCGTGTAAATAAAGTTTTAGCCGTTTGTAAAAATAAGCTTTTATTTTATTTTCCGTATTCTCGCGATTTATCCATAGGTGATTTTCTATGACAGAGTATCAAGTATCTCAATAGTACAATAAAAACTGTACAAGAAGCTATAGAATGCAATTACAGAGTACTTGTGACATTTGGTGTAGTTTGCGTGCTGTTGTCGGAGTCAGAACTTGAAAGCGGCAAGGCAACAGCCCAGACTGTTACCACGCCATCTGTGCCCATTCGCGGTTCAAGTACAGTAGGGTTGGTGGCCGTAGTATACGCACTGGCTTGGGCAGCCTGGGCCATGAACTCCTCTTTCACTGGCGCCTTTGTTGGCGGTGATGGTGGCTCTTGCATGATTACTTTCTCACGAGGTACCCTGGTATTCGTGTCGCTAGACGTGTTCGCCGGTTTGGGTTTATTCGCCTTGGAAATTTTGGGTTTTGATGTCAGGATTGTTATCGCGGTTTTGTTTTGCGCTGGCTTTAGCTGAATTCGTGGGGCAGGAGTAGTGGGAGGGGCTTGCGTTGCCGCTTTTACCGCCGTCTTGTTCTGCGCTACGGGGGCGGGTTTAGGGAGGGTCTTAACGACAGGGCTTTTCCGCGACGGTGAGTCCACAGCTCGGGCTCGGGGAGGGGCTTGCGTTAGGGTGTCCGGAGAAGGGTGACCGTGGATACGGATTGTGGGTCTCGGTCTGGTCGGGGGAAGAGGTGGCGGTGCTTCGGCTTGGAAATTGAAACTATCTGGGTCGTCAAAGATCGGGACCTGGAAACTACTAGGTTTGGCGTGCGAAGGGATGAAAGGGGGCTGATGGTCTTTCACAATGGGGTGAGTTATAGTTTGAGGAGGGATAACGATGATAGGTCCGTGGTCCCGAGGCGGAAAGAACAAGTCGATTGGCTGGGTATGTGTCGGGAATTGAGGTTCATGGAAAAACAGGTTCTGATTATTACGAAAGGGTTTTGGACGCGCCAAGTGTGGGTCTCGGAAGGGCGACTCGTCCTCGAAGCTATTCGAATGGACCGAAGGACGCTTCAGCGGGCGAAGTCGTTGCCCAAACGCGCCATGGTGCGGCCGTCTTAGCGGGGGAAAACTACCGCCTGATCCCGAGTGATGTGAGGTATCTGATGAGAAAGGGTTCTTCTTATGAAGACGGAAAGGTGGGGGATTGAAAACAATAGGACGCTCATCGTTATTGTCGTTATTAAATTGAGGTCTATGTGGGCCTTCGATATCCAAGAAATCTTCGTTAGTTTCTGTTGGCCGATGGGAATTTTGGTTGTGATTCGAAGTTTCAGACGATGGGTTTCGGAAGGGCGGTCTGTCGTCTCGCACCGGTGCACGGTTTTCTTCTTCTCGGTTGTTGGATGGGCGTATTTTCGGTCGTGCTTTACCGTGACCTTTCTTAGGGAAAGGTGGCGGATTGAAGACGATAGGCCTGTCGCTCGGATCTTCATTGCTACCTGAAGAAATAACGTGTTGTTGAGGGCGTGGTACTTTTACCCTTGTCGGGGGTTTCTTTGGGAATGGTGGTGGGTTAAAGGTTATCGGTATGTCTACATCTTCTTGACTAGGTGAAACGGTTCGAGGACGTGGTTCAGGCGTAGTGGTTCGTTCAGGAACGGGTGCTGCTAAAATCACTTGTGGCATAGGCTCCTCTTCGTCATTGGTGAAGTGAGGGCGTGGTTGGGGAGAGAGGAAGGGACCTCTGAGCCCTGGGATGTTTGGCAGTGGCGTTTCTCGATTCAGAAAAGGTCGACTGGGGGTAGTAGGACGTTCGAAATCCTCTGTGTTGTCGAAAGGATACTGCAGGAAGGGCAAGTCAAGCGGAGCAACGGGCGTTGTATACTGAGGTCGATTGCCGTTACCAGGCGTTTCGTCATAGTTGTAGAACTCTTGTGGTTTCGGACGTTTCTTTTGTTTCGAACTAGATTTCTCTCCTGGAGAATTCTGCTGAGCAATGCTATGTAGACCATAAAGCAAAGCTGTAGCTTCATCATATGCGGCAGGACGAGCTGGGTCAGAGGATGGGTCTCGTTCTTCGGGTCGATTCACTACGTAATTTGGCTGACGGTGGAATTCGGTTTGCTGTTTCTCGGGGTTGAAAAAGGGGAAAGTGGGTTCAAAAGGGGGACGGTATCGTCCGGCTACTGAAGGCTGGTACTCGACGGACTCAGTCGGCTGACGTACAGCTGGTCTAGGTAATGGGGCGTAGTCAGAATACGGTTCCGTAGTGGTAGAGTACCGCTCCGGGGACTCTGGGTAAGAAGTGTATTGAATGCGAGCATTTGATCCAGGCACCCTTCCTTCCAAATGGTAAACGGGTGCCGCAGGCACTCGAGGATCGTCTAATTCATCAGGAAACTTCCAGCGTGATGGAGACCGGTTTTCGTACGAATCCGTTTGTAAATCCGTCACTTTAGAAGGTGTTGTAGGTTCGTATCGAATATGGGCCTTGAAGCCGTCGTCGTCAGCACGATACCGAACTATTTGCCAGCGACCGTCAGGCATCAGAGTGCGGTAACTTCCTTGGGTCGTCCCATCGTCCTGCCACGCTCTTTCGTGATTATAACTTGCCGACCCAGGCTCTGTCACTGCGTAGCGAAACTTCTGTAACAGCAAGATTCTCAAGTCAAGATTTATTTGTTATTTTTTAAAAAATGTTCGAGAATGTTAATGTTAAAAGATTGCATACGAATCGTGAGGTAGAAAGTGACAACAAAAATACCGTTAATAGTGTTTAGGGTGTATGCTCAAGCACTCCTTGGGCAACTATCGTCTTAATTTGATATTGCTGGAAGCAAAACCGCAGAGATATGGAAGGGAAAGTTCCTAACTGTCCTTCTCTATAGATTATTAGGTTTTTCTTTGTCAAAACTCGAGTTTTATGGGTTTTCAATTGTTGCACTTGGTTTGGCACCCGTGCGCGCGCGCGCGCGCGCGTGTGTGTAGGCATGTGTACGACGCTCGCATGCGGTTGCGGTGTTGGATTTTGGATTAGTAGGCCCTTGCGCGTGGGTTCTTTAATGGGCTATTAAACTAGCAAAGTTGTAATAGAGCATCCCATATAGTGCAGCTTGGCCAGCCCCACCCCACAAATATGCGCTCTTAACGTAGTCGTTTCTGTCTGAGAGCGAAAGTACTGCATGTCTTTATTTCGCAGTCGCGGTACTTAAACACACTACTACAGTACAGATATCCATACAGCAAAACGGCCTTGTAAATAATTAGACCGTTGTTTCAAATCAATGCCAATTCATAACTCATTCTCTAAAATCGTCATGGATAGACAGAAAAGAAATGCTGCTCGTTATAGAAATACAAATTATGTTTTGCTTACCCGTTGAGCTGTTGTTTCAACCACGAGAATGACAAGCAAGCAAAATACCTGCCGCAGGCTAAGTTTCCTAAAGAAATTGTGAAAAATTTTAAGAAAGATATAAATCATCTGCATGGTTAAAGTTTGGGGCAAAAGGGCAGTCAGTGCACGATTTTAGAAGGATCGGCGTGAGGGAGCACAATATAGTGACGGGAGCCCTAGATTTTGGCAGATCCGTTTCTTTATGACTCTACGGAGAAAGCTTCGACCATAAATTAAGCTGTGAGCTGGACGCCAGCATAAGTAAAGCACAAATTAGCCATAGCAGCATGCTTTCCCTCAAATGGACAGGAAACGCCGAGGGTTTGAATTCCTCACGCGTCGTGCAATACCGTAGTTTTAACCAAAATCAACGAACCTTGCGCATGCAACCAACCATGCAGCATGCATATCTCATATGATGCATAAATAATGATCTAGTGCATCGTGTCGTACTACAAAAACCAAGAAAGCCATCTTACGAATCAATTGACCACGGAGTTCGGAGTGTGTCAAGAAGGAAAACCAGACTATATCGCTCGTGTCGTAAGTCGTGTTGGATTTAGACATGCACCAATTTTTTCCCCCTTAGAATCTTGGGTGGAAGGAATTTAAAAGCTAGCGGTATATGTACTTGAGATTCCGGATAGGATTTAATTGTTTCAACTATACAGACTTACCTTCTTGGTACCATTTTGGGATGAGGGATACACAGTTACATTCAATTTTTATAAGAACGATAAAATAAAAATTGGCTGCACAAAAATAACTGCTTTGTCACTGTGGATTGAAGATCACAGCACTGGTGTCTGATAACTTGGAGTTGCGAGTTGTTGTTCGTTGTAGCTTTGGCGACCAAGTGAGACTACCCTGGACTGGGTTTGGTCACATATAAGGAGAAATGAGATCTCCGACCCAAACGTGAAGGATCTACTTGGAGAAATTGGGATACGCCCAATACTTTTTGCTTAACTTATATGCGGTTTTTCCTTGTTAATGAATGGTTAAAATATTTGGATGGACTGTGGTTGCCTTTCAATTCAGAACTAATGGAGGGTAATGAAGCCCAACCGCACTAAGCTGAACGAGGCATATTCAGCATACTCGTGCATTCTCTCTTTTGTCAGTGATCGGGCAATTGGTACAAGAGTAATGCACTTATATCAGGACTTAAATATGCATGTGCAACTTTTCCTTTCCAAATGTATGTTAAGCTACAAAAAAGCAAGCAAAATTGCAATCCGTGGTTTCGAAAATGGCGTATGCATTTCCTCGCGCCAAAACCTAAGCATGAACTCCCATCTATGAAGCTCCCAAGAACTAGGTATTGCGTTATGCTTCATTTCAGCTCATTTGTTTGATACGCCCGGTAGATGGCGCGGACCGAATATAAACGACAAGAAGAAGAAGAAGAAGAAGTAGCTCATTTGTTTGTAAACATTTTTTTCTGACGTGTATCTTGTCGTTGATGTGACGACGCAATTCGTAAGTGTCTATTAAATTATAAAATTTCAGTTCTAATGGCATTTTTTATCGTAGATCATGTCTTGGTTTGCAGACCTTGCGGGCAAAGCTGAAGACTTTTTGGTGAAAATTGATCATAATACAGCGCAAGCGTTAAACAAAGATTCGCCAACTCCCAGTCATTCACGAAGAGGTTCTACAGCTTCCGTTTCATCAGACTATCGTACTATGAAGCATCCAGTAGCTGCAGTGATGAAAGACGATGTGTAAATAAAACGCTCAACATTTAGCTCTCCATATGTACCCTATACTTTAACGTTTAAATTTACTATTATTCGTGTGCCCAAACAGAGCTTCACCACTGCAGTCCGTTCGATCGCCTGCAAAACGAGAAAAGAAGCTTCTTAAGGGTAAAGATCAGGATGAAGAATTATTGGCCATGTTAAACGCCCAAGATTCGCCTCTTCCTGAACCCTCAAACTCGTCCCATACCAGAGCTGCTTCTCTCGGAGCAGTCTCTTTTATTGAAAATGGTGCTCCTCCTACTAATGGTAATCCCCGTTAAATTCCCTTCTTTTCGTACCTTGTTATACCTTTTTGTACCTTATTTAGGGAATTTTACCAAAAGCACGAAATCCAACTCAACACATTCCGACTTGTCTTTGCCCGAAGAGAACGCTTTACTTCGCAAGGAAATACATTCGTTGAGCCAAGAAGTACGCCAGGCGTTGCAAAGAGCCAAATCCGCGGAACTAGGTAACTTAACTGTTATTAAATTGGGAAACTCGGGAACTTTTTCAATTTTTGTGAATAGAAACTTCGCGTTTGCAGAGCCAAGCCAAAAGTCAGTCGTCGCTGGTTTCCAAGTTGGAAGGAGAACAATCTGCTCTTCGGCGAGAAAATGTTCGTTTGGCCGATGAATTGCTTCATAAGGATTCCCATCAAAGTGCCCTGGAAACCAAACTGGCCGCCGTTCAAATCGACTTGACTCGCTGTCGTGAAGAAGAGCAAACGGACGCTGAAAAGTTGCTGTCTTTGAATGCCGAGTTGACAAACAGCGCGAAGCAGCTAGAAGAAGAGAAACTTCATTTCCAAACCTCGTTAAGCCAAGCTCAATCAAAGATCCTCCAGCTGGAACAGTCCAACGACTCATTATCAGCCGATTCCAAGAGTGCTCGTCAGCAGTTGCAGGAGAACTCGCGCCTGCTAGCGCAACATTCAGCCTCGTTAGCAGCGGCACGCGAGGAATTGACCAGCACTCAAACGGCTTTTAACGACTATAAAACGCGAGCCCAGCGTATCCTTACGGACAAGGACAAGCTCATAAGCGAGATTAAAGAAGGAGCTGGACTCCAGAGTCACGTTTTAAGTGAAGCGGAAGTGGAGCATTTGCGGCAAGAACGAGATCTTCTGCGGGAAGAAGGGGCTCAAACTGTGTCCCATTTAAACGCATTGCGCCAGGAAATGCTCGCTATGGAACAGCGTTATGAAACGGAGATCCGCAATTTACGCGAAACTCAAACTGCAGTCGAAGCTGAGCTACAGCACGAAAAGCGCCAGCGAGCAGCAATTGAAGAAGAAACGCGTTCAACGCAGGAAGAGCTACGATATTTGCGGCAAGATAGTGCCCAACAACGAGCCCAAGCATCGACACGCCTACGTGAATCCGAAACTGAAGTTTTACGACTGCGGAGTCAGTTGGCTGCTAAACGTCACAGCAATGCGACAGAACAAGAACTGGAACGACGTTTGCAAAGTACCACCGAAACCTTGCTCAGCAAGCAAGCCGCTTTAGAAGCCGCACATGCAGAGCGTTCTTCTCTGACTGTGCAATTGGAGCGCAAAGAACGCGAATTGCGCGAATCGTACGCTGCACAGCATCGAATTACCATGAATATTACAGACGATGGTAAGATAAATATAATTCCCCTAATGAATTTCTTTCGTACAGTTATTTTGTTACCTTTTCATGGTTTAGCTAAAGCGTCCAGTGGTGTACCCAATAATGGGATGGAAAATGGAATCAAACGAAGGGTACGAAGGGCATATGGTACCATCGACGCATTAAATATTAGATTGGGAGCGGCTTTGAGACGCTATCCTATTGCAAGAGTAGGGGTGCTCATTTACATGGTAGCTTATATAAATACTAACGCCCTTTTTTCTTAATTAATCCTCCGTTCCGTTCGTTAGGTGCTGTTGCATGTCTGGGTGGGGATTGTTTTGGTGACATACTCTCCGGAAACCCATGGCCCAAATCACCAGAAATGACGTTAACAAAAAAACAAAACAAAAATTAAAATTTCACGAGTGTTATCCAAGGCTGTTTGTGTGACAGGTTGCACTCTTGAGGAACAAGCGTGTAACTTAGAAGAAAATTATTGTTATATATAAGCACCACATTTTTCCTTTTATAAAATTCTAAAATGTATTCATTTACTTCACAACCCAAAAATATGTTTTTTTTCGAGGCAGATTTTGGGGGTAAGAGAGGAATGAGGCAATAAATGAATAAAAAAGCTTATTCGATTAATTGAAGCGAGTCTTCTGGTAATCCATTTTGAATCAAGGATTCCGACTCGACTTTCGAGACAAAGTTTGAATCCAATGCTCGTAGCTGCTCCAAGAAATTCCCGCGCTCAGCTTCGCTCCATGCATCGAACCATTCGTGAAAGAGTTTAATCTGTCACAATAATGAGGTAAAAAATTAGTTAGTTTCCATTTCAGTATTATCTTTTGGTTTTACTTGACAGTGGAAAAGCGACGGTCGCGGGTTGGGATGGAGTGAAGCTATTTTGCCGGCAAACTTGTGTAAGAGGACATCTTGGAAATCTCCCTTTTGCATTTCACTCCATGAGGAGAACCACTGCAGCAAGTAGTTTTGTTGCTGAGTCGTTCCAGCAACAATGGGACCCATTTTGAGTTTTGGGATGATTCTGGTTTTCCCAGTGTCAGTTAGCTCACATCTGATCTGCAGCGACTTACAGAGTGCCCCACGATCGTTTGGCAACTTCGTTTCTGAACTGCTCCGTCCACACTGGATTCAGCACCGTCAATTTGCTCAAGAATTTATCTTTGAGCGAAGAATCCCAGGTTTGGAACCACGCGGAAAACAACCGCAATTGACACCGAAATAGAGACTGAGTGCTACCAGCAGCTTCCAGACTAAGTTGATCCAAGCTCTGTGAAACAGAAAATGAATAATGACCGACCTTGAAAAAAAGACTGAAATTGAAAAGTCTCCTACAAAACAGATGACGGATAGGGAAACGGGGCTCTCATTTGGGGATTGAATTGGGAATCCCGTTAAAGAAAGCCTACGGCATAGATTGGCTCTTTACTTTACCTGGGAGAGCGAAACGGATACCGTATTCAAGGGGAGGGAAAGGGAAGGAACGTGGTGAAAATTGTAATTCGAACCGGAGAAACGAATAAAGAACGGGCGAGAAAAGTAAAGAATGCCGGAATTGGAGACGAGAAAAATAAGTTAAAAGACGTCACGCGTGAAGGAAATAGATAATGACAGATAACGGGACAGCGGTATAGAGTTTAACACCTGGTATATAGGTTATACCTGTAGAAGATTATCCACGTGAGATGGTAATGTAAGTTGCAGCAAGCGGTGGAGAAATTCTTGCTGTTGATCAATATCCCAGCACCCAAACCAGTGTATAGAAGAACGAACTTGCTGCTCGAGTATTTGTTGCTCAGCGCTGGCCATGAATTCACTGCTCCTTTCTATGAGAACGAGATGATTTGAACTTGGCGCCCAACTCGGGATTTTATATAAACAAAACGAAAGACGCAACATCCCCTTAACACCATACCATGGAGAGCTTGAAATTTACCTTTATTGACAAAAATGGAAGCGTTACGAAGGAATTCAAGTATCCTGTTGAGCCAAACACGTCGCCGGAACTTTTAACAGCAATCTCAGATGCGCAGAAGGAAACAAACGCTTATTTAACTGACCGTATTTCTGCAGCCAACGCCGCAACGCTCAACACGGGCCAAGGTCAGGAACCCCAAGGTAAATGTGCTAGATATTACCTACATTTACTTCTGTTTTTGTGACACAAAGTTTCTGATCACCCAGCATTGTCAAAACTTATTGTCATAAAAAATGCATAATAAAAGGCCAATGCAGAGTTAAATTTTTGTATCTTATTCTTAAATTTTAGATATGGACACGATTGAATTGGAAGAAGATTTAGAAGAAGAAGAAGAAGATACATTAATTATTTGTAATGCTAATGGGAATTCAGCATGTAAAATTCCCAAGCTGTCATAAGGAGAAAAATAAAGCAAATTTTAAACAAAGCAACCCCGTCAATAAATTATTCATAATGAAGTGAAATATTCCTTAAAATTAAGCAGCTTTTATTTAAGCCTAATTAGAAAATTATGAAGAAAATTAAGCATGGCCCTTGGAAATTGAAATTGGTTCGCGGTTCTGTTTGGAACTTCGCCTCCCTTCGCATTTCTTCCCTTCCAGTTTCGCATTTCCTTCTGTTTACCAGCTAGCGTGCTTGGAGAGCAGAAAAATAGTAATAGTAAATTTTTAAAATTAAAATCTGTGTTACTAAGCAATCCAGCCATGTCCCGATTTCAAGAGATGAGGTCTACTGTCGCCGAAATGCTTCAAGGCATTGAAAGGTATGGAAGTATAAATCGGCATGTCTTTAAACATATTGTCATAGAAATTATTTTTCATGGAACATAGAAACATTTGATTTGCTGTTTTTATCTTAGATACAATCCTGATAACCTCGCCACGTTGGAAGAATATATTTCTGTTCAAGCCAAAGAAAATGCGTATGATTTGGAAGCCAATCTCAGCGTTCTTCGTCTCTACCAATTCACTCCTACGCTGTACCAATCACCCATCGTGGTGAAGATCTTGTTGAAGTCCCTCACGAACATGCCGCATACGGACTTTGTCCTCTGCAAGTGTTTGATGACACAGGAAAAGGTACCCAGTCATTTATAAAAAAAATGTAAATTAATTGCCTCAAAATCTCTTCATTATGCAGTTGGAAGATCAAGCCATCAAGCACATTATGTACATGGCGGAACTCTTGGAAACCTGCAAATTTTCCATGTTCTGGAAAGAGCTGAGCCAGTGCAAGGATTTGATTGAAGGGGTGACTGGCTTCGAAGACTCCATTCGCAAGTTCATTTCCCACGTTGTAAATGCCACATACCAGCGCATTGAACTACCCATTTTACGGGACTTGCTGGGCAGTGTGAACGGTAAACGCTTAATTTTTATGTCCATTATGTTACCTAACATCATATGCATTTTTCCTGGTGTTTCCCAGACGCTGTGTTGAAGCAATGGATCATTCGCAATGGATGGAAAGATTTAGGTGACGGTCGTGTCTTTATTACCAACCAAGAAGATTTGGTGAAAACCAAAAATATTACCGAAAAGATCGAGTTTGATAGCGTGGCGGGAATCATGGCCCACTGTATTTAAAGCCGTCTAACGGTACATTTTTCAACAATTCTGTGGTGTCCTGGACGTATGCTTGCCTCTACATGACGGACAAGAAAACGCCAGTTGGCAAGAAGGACAAGGGAAGACCGATAAAATACAAGGACACTTGGATTAACCCAGACAAAATAGCGTCAATGCCTTTTAATCACCCACATCGTCCAATCCCGATTAGCTGCTTCCCTTTTTTTTTCAGAATCTGAGAGAAAAGTTCCTGAACTCGGGTCGGGACATGGACTCCCAATTACGGAACTCAACGCGCTCAATTTTGCAGCCTGGACTGCCCGTTCTCGTCAACCATTGCACCCTAAAGAAAAAAAATAAAATATTTACGTTTACGTGCATTTTTTTACTATTTTTTTTCTGCTGTGGCAGTGTGCCCAAGCCAAGAAGCAAATCAGGTGTCTTGGCTTGACGGTCACTGTTGTGGCCAAGTTAGTAACACGTACAGTACTTACACTTCATCCATGTTCTGCTTGTCGCCTTGAATTTTGCCTACAATAGTTCCGTTTTTGGTATTCTTTACCCAGCCTCCCATTGCCAGTTTGTCGGCGAGTTCTTTGCAGTATTTAGTAAAGTAGACACCTACAGCGTAACCCAAATAAAAAGAAAGGAGCGTGTTAGTTAACAAGTTGACTTGTAGGCATTGGCTGTGCTTCCCAAAATAACCCCACGCGCCACACGGAAGCGAACAACTTTTTCGCCAACAACTTGCTTGTGATCATGTAGTACGCAGATGCGGCAATATTAGGTCTGAACCGGATTTAAGGGTTAATTTGCAATTCAAGCTTGCGACTTTTGATTTGATTAAATAAAAGACTAATTAGGTAAACTCGATATTACCTTGTACATGACCGTATACTTCGAATTCCACGGATACGATAGTCGTTTCGTTGCCTTCTTGACCCATATTTGTTTACAATTGGAGAGAAAATTCACAGAGTAAAACGATTTTAAAGTCTAGTCAAATTCGGTGGCTGTTTATTGCCTGGATCTCCTTCACTAAAAACAATCCGCTTGCTCCAAAGCTTCTCTTTGACTTGGAAGGCGAGAACGCGGACACCCAAGCCATCCTTATGCTAAACATAGTCCCTGACATTGGCCGTCCTCCAAAGGAGCTTATAACGATGCGGGGATTCGTTTTCCCCATAGAAAACATGTTAGAAACCCGGATCCCAGTCTACCTCTCTGGCGACTTGCTTCAATTCAAAACATTGAAGTACATCGCCGGGTTGGTAGCGTAGTGACTCTTCTAATCGCAGGCCGCATTCTACATCTTTCTTAATACTGTCCACTTCGGCTTTCAAATGCCGTAAGGAAGCTGCTTTGCCTGTATGGAGCACCTCTTCACCCCGGATGACCCGAAATAGTGCGTCTTTTTTTAAGACGCCTTTGGTGCAGCGGCAACCTGCCACGGGAAGCTTGGATTTGCCTTCTGTGACCACAAACTCCTGCAAAACATGCGCTTCGCCCAGAATTTGTTCCATATCGCGTGGCGGCAATCGTTTGGAGATCTCGCTTTTCACGTCATCAATAAGCCGATAAATAATATTATGTTGCCTAATAAGCACGCCGTTTTTCTGGGCTAATCTCGACACATCGGGCGGTACTTGCACGTTAAAACCGTACACGATTCCTAGGAAAAAGTTTTCTTATTAATTCTTATCTTATTTATTGAAGTGCTAATAAAGGAAATTGCGGAATACCTTTGAAGGGTTCAGCCAGTTTAATGTCGTTTTCAGTCACGTTGCCCACACCGTACGCTAGCATATCCAGGTGACAATCGTCTGAATGATAGGTATCGAAAACGTCCAATATCGCTTCCACGGAGCCATCGACGTCTCCTTTGAGAATGAAGGAGAATCTGGGCGGGGCGTTAGGGTCGTCCATGATTTCCTTCTTACGGGGACCTTGGCGTCGTAGCCGCATTCGACCGATACGTCTTTTCTCATCCAGTAGGGTTTTGTAATCTTTCAAGTGCTGATCTACCTTGACCTGAATGGCTTGCGCATCACCCTCGGCTTTCTCGGCTTGCTTGTTATGTTGCCTCCATGCTATTACTTCTCGGGCACGTTTCTATGTAAAAAAAATCCTATTAATAAGGTTGTAGAGAGATTCAGGAAGTTTATAAGAGCGTAGGAAAGGTGTACGGACTTCGTTTTCTACTTCTATTATCACATCGCCAGCATTGGGTGGTTCTCGCCAGCCGAGAACTTCCACAGGCGTGGATGGCAGTGCTTCTTGCAACGTACGGCCCCGATCGTCCACTAAAGCTCGCACTTTGGCCCAACCCAACCCTGCTACCAGATAGCAGCCTCTTCGGAGCGTTCCTCTTTGCACTAACGCAGTAGCCAATTTTCTATGCGAATGATAACGTTTTAATGTTACAACGTTGCAAAAGTACAATGTTTTTATCGCGTAAAGAGGAAATTTGCTGTTTTTTATTATTTTTACCCTCGCGCTGTATGGACGCTGGAATCAATGACCACGCCTTCAACGGCTCCAACGGTGTCCGCTTTCAAGCCCAGTAATTCAGCCTGTAAGATGAGCGCTTCCACCAAGTCGCGTAGTCCCGTCCCTTTAAGGGCGGAAACAGGAACGGCTTGTACGTCTCCACCGAATTCTTCAAGCTGCAGACCCTGGGATAATAGCATTTTCTTGGTACGATCCTAGAAAACAAAAATAATTGTCAATTTCTGTCTTCACGTGATATTTTTTTACTATATCTGCGCCTTGTTTATCGATTTTGTTTATGGCCACAATAATGGGAACTACAGAAACGAAGGAGAAGAATAGAATAGAAAAACTTAAGAAAATACGGTTTTTGAAGTTTTTTGGTGCAATAAACTTACCATTGGCATCACGGGCGTGTTGAATGGATTCAACGGTTTGCTGCATGACTCCATCGTCGGCAGCTACGACTAGAACAACCAGATCGGTGACGTGAGCACCTCTTGATCTCATGGCACTAAAGGCGGCATGGCCAGGCGTGTCTAGGAAGGTGACCAGGCCTCCCACTCCGTCTAGTTTGACCGAAAAGGCCCCTACGTGTTGCGTTATACCCCCGAATTCAGCGTCCACAACGTGTGTGTGGCGTAAGGCATCCAATAGCGTCGTTTTTCCGTGATCTACATGTCCCATGACTGTCACGACGGGCGGGCGGGGCTTGAGCAACTCGGGAGGGGCTGGAGGCCTGCAAATGGAAGCAAGTTATAACTTAAATGTTAGGAAAGGATGAGAATGAGAGGTTTGAGGTTTGCCTGTGGACTGCATCTTTGATTTGTGGATGATGGGAGTGTTTTTCAGGGGCGGCAATGAATGTGGATCGTTGACCGCATTTTTTTACTATTTCTTGCAGGACTTTCATGTTGTCGATTGCTTTGTGAGGTTCGTCGTAGTAAGAAGAGTTATCCACATAAATCATGGCTTCGAAAACATCATCTTTAAAAATAAATAAAAAAACGGATGAAAGCTGGAACTTATTGGACAGGAATATACTAATAGATTAACATGCGGTACTGTATACCTATATCTTTGTCAAGAGCTTCAGCTAACTCTTGAACTGTCATGTTCTTCCATATATTAATAATCTCGTCGGACTTCTTTTTTAAAGCTTTGGGGGAGTACTCGATCGCTTTATGTTTCTAGGAGAGATAATTCAAGTGTTTATAGCGGATATTTAACAATTTTTGGATTTGGAAAGAATAGAGTACTCTTTCTTCTGCAGTTTTCCTCCTTTTCCAAGAGACTTCCGATGTACTGAATTGTTGTGCTGCATCGAATCCGCATAGCGAACAAGGCCTTTGATAGAACTGGAGCTCAGTTTGAAATTGAAGTCGGGATGAGCGTCGAGTTCTTCGGAAGGGTACAGTATTATCACCGGCAATTATGCACGTGAGGCTAATCGTTCGCGATGAAGCGATGCTGTACGGCGTTTTCCATAACCTAAGGTAGAGTAAAAAATTAACAAATCATTTTTGATATTATCTGAATGAGATTAATACGAACCGGAATATGGAAGTGCGCAAAGTTGCGTGCATTATTGTTTGTGCTCATATTTGTTTGCCACAGCTAGATGGCGAAAGTAGCCGGCTTCCAGCGTATTCTATAGGTGTATTTTATTACTACATCTTTATCGCGCTAAGACGGCCTTCTGTTGTTTTTCGCGAAGCCGGTGAGCGGACTTGTTGTTATGCTTATGCATTTATTGCGTCTCTAAAAGTCCGCTCGTTTTTTGCTTCTATAAGCAAACGTTACATGCCAACAAAATAAATTGCACCTGTAATTCTGCGTCTTTTTTAGACGACCGAACCGTGCTTATAGTTATAGAAAATGACCGAAAACAACACTGAAGAACTCTTGTTCTTTGACACTTTTGCCCACGAGAGCAATGAGGTAAACGTTAAATTAATCTATATTTGCTGGAAAACTCAACTGTCTTTCTTGTAGGAACTAAACCTGGACTTGGTCCAGTTCCCTAAACCAGTTTGTATCAGCCAAGTACGCGTCATTCCGTTGGGAGCTAAGGTTCAAGCCGACTTCCCTGGAGGAGTGCGTCTTGGGTAACGCCATTCTCAAATTATTATTCAAATAGACAAGTTATTTAACGTCTGATTCTTCTTTCTTCCTTAGCGCCACTAATCCTTCTCAGTTTCAGCTGGAATTGTTCGTCAATGATCTAAGTAAACCTGGCGCCTCTTCTTTTGAAACGTTGGGTGTCCTGGATTACAAGCAGAATGCCATTATCCAATACGAGTGCAACAAGCGGGTATCATTGAACTGCTGTTAAAATAGCTGTATAAAGAAGCTCATTCGTATCTTATTCCAGGTGCCAACTGATGGTTTAGTTCTCCGAGGCTGGTATACCACCGTAACTTTGTCAGTTTATGGCTGGCTTACTAATGTGATAGTGCCAAGAATTCCCACACCGCCACCTCCCACGGCTGTACCTCAGCCGCAGACTCCAACCGAATCCACGCAGATTCTTTCAGAAAGTACTCCTGTTCCAATTGAAGCTCCAAAACCTGAAATTTCTGAAGGGATTGTCAAAGAGGAAGTGAAAGATGTGTTGCCTGTCCCGGAAGTTAAAGTAGATGTTCCTGATGAGGCAAAAGTTAAAGAAGAAGCACGGGAACATGAAAAAGAGCTGGAAATTGAGCGTGAGAAGGAGCGAGAACGTGAAAAAGACAGGGAAAGGGAACGCCAGCGTGAACGCGATAGAGAACGCGACCGTGAACGAGACAGGGAACGTGAAAAGTTTCGCGACAGGGAACGCGACCGGGATCGTGGTCGAAAAAGGGATCGCTCACCAACAGAACCTTCTCGAGAAGCTTCCAAAAGGGATGGCTCGCGCACTAGAGACAAATCCCGGGATAGACCACCCCGAGAACGAGAGCGTAGTGAAGAAAGAAGGAGGCCCAGAACCCCGCCTCATCCAGCGCGATCTCCTGAGGTGCCAGTGAAAGAACCCTATGAAGCGAGCCAACCTACTAAGGAAGGTAACTGTTCCTAAACATCCAAAGATTCTTTCCCATAGAATGTACTAGGTATAATAATGATTTCTTGTTCTCTAGTTGAAGCGCCGTTTATTGTCCTTTCTGCGGGAGACGTGGAAGCCATTTCTGATGATGAAATGCTAGAAATAGAGACGGTTGAGGCTTCTCCGGTAGATACGGGAGAAAAAGACAATGAATTGCTCGAAACGGAGGTATGAATTCATATGAAGGTACCTCTTGAAGGGTCATATTCATCTTTTCTTGTCAATAGGGCAAAATCAAGATAGCTGACGAGACCGTTGAAGTTCCTGAACGGACTCAAGGTGTTCCCGAACCGGAAGACGACATGGAACCTGAAGATTTCGAAGAAATTGTCAGCGACGAAGATCTGATGTTCGAAGATGAGGTATTTTGCATTGTTCAAGTCTAAATTTTTACAAAGTCTAATGAAACATTGGTTTAGTATATGGATGTGGACTTGTCCGAATATGCTGACGAATTTGGCAAGCCGTTCAATCCTTACAGCTTTGAAGTCCAGCCCCTTCAAGTAACAAGCTCCACCTATTTCACCTAGAATGCTAAAAAAACAACTTATTTCTGCATATAGTATTGGCCAGATCCTTCCATGACTTCCTTTGCACTTTACCTGCATCGTTTGCAAGTCAAATGGCCTGGGATTGAACAGGAGACCAAAGAAGCTGCTGAAAAGCTGGAAAGCTTATCGACTTTACCTCTGCAAGACTTCGACAAGGTACCTGGCAGAGGAGAAAAGTTTGTAGAAGCTTGTGAACACATTGCCAACACTCTTCCTGCAGCCTTGGCGTACCTTAGCTTCCAAAACACGTCAGCAGGTATACCACTTCTGATTAAAACTCGAAATTTCACGCAGTTTATGATTAATTTCCCCCCTTTTTCAGTGAAAGACATCGAAAGGCAGATCATCAAGTGGCTCAGCTGTGCGCTGGACTTCGATACTGCTTTATCGCAGCCTCAACCCGTCTTAAAAGTGCGCCATTTGAAAGCGGGGCTCAAGTTAGGCAGCGTTGTAGTTTCAGGATCACCCACGCTCCTCCGACGCGCCTTAGACGCTGGCGTACAGTCAAAACTCTTCGACTTGTACGAAGCTCCTCATATGGCCGTGTCCCTGAAACTTTCGTGCCTGCGCGCTTTGGATCGTTCGGTATCCTCCCAGCTTGGCATGGCTCACTTCCTCCACGCCGAACCCAAAGGCTACACTCGCCTCATCCACCTGATCCAAGGCCAGCAAACGACCCGCGCCAAAGTGGCCGTCGCCGCATTACTTCAGAAAATTCACTTTTACGAATCTCTGTCCCAATTGAAATCGACGGCCGAGACCATTGTCGAGTTACCCCTCCCGCAAGTCAAGCGTCCGGATGATCGCGTACGTCGCGATTCCAACGATTGGCCCGAGTCCGATTCCCAAGACGGTTTTGGTCACTCCCAGTCTGAAAACACCTTAGATCCATACCTTTCTGACCTCTTAGCCTGCTTGGACCAGGTCTTACAAGTCTACGCCTACCCCACCAGCACGGTCGCTCCACCGCATCGGTTTTTGCCCGCCAAAGCTCAGTTCGAGTTACCACCCCCGTTATTGGACACCTACCCCTCTCTTTACGCCCTTTTCAAAGCCCAGAAGTTCCTCGACATCTGTCTGTTGCTCCTCAGCCATCCCGTGGCGTTTACCCGCTCAGCGCTGCAGGAGAAAGTCTTGGGTTGGCTGGATCTGGCCAGCTCGAGTCAACACGGCCTAACTTTCCTCGCGTCGCAACCAGAGGTCATTACTGCCATCTTGAAAACGCTGTTCCAGAGCTCCAGTGAAGAGAAAGACGAGTTCGGGAACCCGGAAGACTCCCTGCAAAGCAACGCGGCGTGCCAAAAGACGGGTCTGCACCTCGCCCATTCGCTCTACGCTCTCCAATGCCTTGACGCTTTGCAACACGTACTCAGGACCCATCCGGACCTCTTGGCCGTCGACGAGCCTCCGTTGCTCGATAGCGTTCAATCCTTGCATTCTTTACTGTTCAGCCCAGCTGGGCGTCTTGCTCTGTGTCATGTAGTCACTTTAGCTGATAATGTAGTACCCTTGCTCCAGGTTCTAAGGTCCGCGGACGTGGATTTGGAAGCGAAGTTACAGAATTCGGCTACGCGAGGTTACGTGGTCGACGTCGTGGCCTACGTCGTCCGCTTCGCGGACCGCGTTCCCTTTCTGCAGAAGCACGGACCGGCGCTCTTGGCCATCGCGCAGCTCCAGCACCAACACCAACAACTACAGGAAGAAGAGGAGGAGCAAGGTAAGATGGCGAGCTGGTTACCTTGGCTGGAATTGACCCAAAACGCGGAAATTTTTACCTATTCGGGTCTGACGGCGTTAACCGATCTGCTCAAGACGCATACCGAAGACGTGTCGACCTTCTCTCCCGAAGCCATTACGGTATTGCGCATCATGGCCCATTTGGCCACCGAACCCTCCCACAAATGCGTCTCGGCCCCGGAAGAGACTTGCCAGGAACTAAAGTACGCGTACGCGGTAGCGCAGTTCTTTTCCAATGACGTAGCCGCGATGCTGCAAACCCTACTACAGAAGGTCTGTCAATGCTTTGACCCGCCGATCTTGCAGTCGGGAGTATTGGCGGGACCCCAGGGAGCGTTATTAATAGGTCTTTTGCGCCCTGCGCTGCTCCTGTTCCGTCAACTTTGGTCGCAGGTCATCAAATGCCGGGACTCAGAGTTCCAAGACTTGACCCCGATTGCTGTCTTATTGCAAACGTATTCGTTACTCCAAGCGTTACCGAGCCACAGTCTCTGGCAGTCGCAGGTCCAAGAGGCGAGTAGCGATATCGTGGCCACTTTGTTGGCGTACACCCAACCCATGCCTCATCCAGGCGCGGATGGGACGTCAACCACCCTCTTGGAGGATGTTCTGGCTAAAAGCCTGTGGACTTTGATGGTACAAGAGATCTTCAAGTACCTGAACCACGGACCGGGTCCGGCGGCGTACTTTACGGGTTTGCAGATCTTGTCCGAGCTTCTACCGCTACCGTTACCGCTGCTCACGAGCTCAACGTTGAGCTCAGCGCAGGTGAGCCAAGCGCTCAATGCGAGGAAGCTTTGGAGTGCGCATTTGCACAATTTGGCGCCGCAGATTCATGATTTGGTAGGGTTGTTGGGGAGCACCGGTTGCGGACCGCTCTTACAGCTGGTGAGACGCGTCTGTGTTCAGTTGGCGGACTTGGCGCCCAGTACGGGGTTAGTCGTCATGCGAGCGGTGCTAGACTCGATCTTAAGCTCACTGGCGCAGGAAGGGAGCGAAAGCAAACCGGTCAAAGCGTTGGATGAGAAGGAGGAGATTTTACCGAGTGCCAACGTAACCCCGACGTCGGTCGTGTGTTCCACCGTGACGGGACGATGGCTGAACTTCTTGGCGTGCTTGGTAGGTCACGCGGCGTTCAAAGCCGCCTTTCTGCAGCTATGTCGCGGGTCGCAGAAAACGGACGAGAAGTATCTGGAACTTCTGCCCTGGTTAGGCGTTATCTTGAACTCGCCGTGTCCGGACCAGAATTACCATGTTCAGGCGCAAGAATGCGTCGTTTCCATCATGCAGTCGCTATGCGACAGCGAAATCTGTCTCTTACCGCCAGACTCGGTCCCGACCGAAACGTATCTGTCCTGCGCACTGCCCAACAAGGACCAACTCACGCAAATCGTACAAGGCTTGTTGAAACACTTGTCCAAAGCAGAACATAGCTATGCCTCGCTTTTGCCGACTCTTAGAACGTTGACTATGCTCACCGAGCATAATTTCACCTTTTACCATCTGCAGAAGTGTGTCGAGAAAGCGAGCCCAGCGTTTTTAACGCTGCTGCAGAAAGTGTCCATGGGGTTCAGCAAGGATAGCTCGGATTGCTTGTCCACGTTGTCCACCGCGCTGGAACTGTTTCGCTTGCTTGTCAAGTGTCCGCAATATGCGACCAACATGCCGGCTAGAACTTTGAGCATGAAGGTGGAAGCACTGGCCTCCGCTTTGGGTTGGGAAGGGGGTTCAGTACCGCGAACCGCTAAAACAGAGACGGAGGAAGGTGAAACAGCGAGTGAGGATGTGGAGCAGGCAGAGACCAAACCACAGCATTCCTTGGAGGTATTGGACCAACTACTGGCAGCTCATAGCACCGAAGAGGAGTCCATGGAAGGGTTGCGAGAAACGGTTTCTTCATTGCTGTTACTGCTGCAGAACCGATCGGATAACGCAACAGGGACAGACAGTAACCTTGTCGATCTAGAAATTTCGATACCAGCGGCTGAAACCCTTACGAGCCAGTACGCAAGCCGGTCAGTTTTCACCCTACTCGAACCTGGAACCTCCCATTCTGAGGATGAACGTCTGTCTTCTGCCTATTGGCTCTCGGTTCATGCCGACGATCATGATGGGGAAGTGGAACAGGTAAATGCGATTTTTTTTAATATTTTGAAAATTTTAGTTTTGTATGTTGAAGTGTTTATATATTTATGTTTACATTTTGTTTTTGTTTATTGTTGTGTTTATATGTTTATATTTATATGTTGTTTATTGCTATGTTTATGTTTATATGTTGTTTAGTTTTTATGTTGAAAATCTTTTTATTAGTTTTTTTTTAGGTTTTTAAATTTTGACATTTTTTTCATTGTTAGGTTCGCTGCGATCTGCTGGAATTGGCGCAAAGTTATTGGGCAGATTGGGATCTGGCTGGGGAAGTAGAAAAGTTGTGTACCCACCCAACGTGTAATACCACCCGGGCTTTGGGTTCGGTGTTGGTACCCGCGAGGTCAGAGAGGCATATGAAAGTGAAAATTGGGACCAAGAAGGTGGCGAGAGAAGAGGAGAAGCGAGTGGTACCCACGATTGTTTCAACTGGTCCGGACAAAGCTGGGAAACCGTATGGTAAGGAATTTTTCGTCTGGTTGTAGGTTTTTTTTTTAACAAAAACGACGGTATCTTTCGTTTTTTAGTGGCTCCTATGCGTGGGAGAGGCTTTGGGAGATCTGGGGCTGGAAGTCGACCCGATATTTTCCGATCACGTGCTCCTAATACGTCCAGACCTCCGTCCTTGCACGTTGACGATTTCGTGGCGCTGGAGAGCGGCTCGGCTACTTCAAACGCCTATAAAGCTGGTTTAGGAAGAGTGAATAAGGTAAAATAAGCTTAATTTTTTTAGAATTTTTTACAGCTTATTTCTGCAGCATATTTATATGTTCTTGTTGATTTGGGAATGATAGGATACTCTGCGGGGTCGAGGGAGAGCATCACGGAGTTATAGTGAGAGAGGAAGGTTTTCGTCGGTGCCCCAAAGAAGAGACGTTTCGAGAAGTAGTTTTCATAACTGGTTTCTTTGTTTTAGCTCTATCATTGACCATGACTTTTGTGTTACTCTAGTTCCAATGCCTATTCCTCGCAGCGTGAATCGAGTCTGGACAGCTCCCGGTAGAGATGTTACCTCAACCCCAGCGCCCTCTTCAAGGAATTACCGGTCTCCGGAACCGAGACGCCTGGAAGAAAGATTCCAACGCAGCCCGCGCGGAAGTCCCCCCGTTTATCGAATAGGGAAGGACAGAGACAGGTTTCCAGCTTCCGTTATTCGGGAAAAGAATAGAAGAGAAGCTGTACGTCACGCAAGGGCTTTTACACGTTGAAGAACCCTTCTTTCAAATGCTCTAAAAGCCTTCCTTAATCACACATTCAAGAACAAACCCAACTGTCGTATTTTGGAAAACACGTTCGTCATGTCCAGTGCATGCACAAGCATCTAACAAGTGTTCCAAAAAGAAAAAAAATAATGCGATGTTTGAAACAAAAGACCTTTGGCAATTTTGCATGAACGAAACGCCTAGTTACATAAATCTGTTATAATTGCATAATGATATGATAATGCGTTGTATGCGCGCTGAGGTTAGAGAGTATGATAATAATAACATGGAATTAAGCATAAGGTGTTATTAAATACCGATCTTATTACATCAGTGTAAGAGGCTCGTCTTAACTTGCTGATACGCCGAAATTATACACAGTTACCTTTCACGTTCGAAAGGAGGAGTCTACAAGAGGGTTTCGAAAGAGCCCCATGCCCTGATGTAGTTTAATCGGTTATTTGACGACCTAAGCAACTCCTTATAGGGCGTATGCCAAATTAAGGTTCGTATTTTCGCGCCACCAGCGGAGCTTTCTAAGCTAGGCTACGCTGGTGGCGCCCTAAAAGCGGTTAAAGTACGAACCCTAATTTGGCATACGCCCTACTCTATTGAAGTTACTGCAAATTGACCAATGACATTCTTCTTCTTTCTTCTTTTTGTTGTCAAAGTTGATAGTCTACTACTTTCTCAATAGATGTCATTGTCTCCTCCCGGGTTGTCTTTGAACCGAACACCAATTAAAATTTTTATGACATAACTTTCCGTTTTCGACAGATCACTTTCAACTCGATCGATTACTTTCGAAATTCCAGCCTACTTCTACGCTTAGGCAGGGTTTTCAACACGACATCCCTTCTAAACTCCCCAGTTAATAAAAGGAGCAAGTCATTCAATTAAGTACCCTTTAATAGCGGAGCTATCAATCCGTGTCCACAAAAGATAAAAACACTAACAAAAGGACAAAATAAAGAAAGTGTTCGGTGACCATGAATCCATTAACTTTATTTGTTATCAAAACTTAGTATGTTCCCTCCGTTTTCCCGACACGCTTGTAATTTCCTTGGCATCGATGCTGCCAACTTTGACCAAAACTCAATATTGTCGGTCATCCTATTCCAGACTCGCTCCGCCTCCGCGAAAAGCTCGTCTGCATTTCGCATGTTATAACTAATTAAACAAAAAATAAGAAATATATATCCACATTTAAGGATGCTTTTCATACTTAATATTTTTCTTCAGCTCAACCCAAGCATCTTCAATGGGATTGAGGTCGGGTGACTTGCCGGGGTGCGTTAAGAGATTAACGTTTTCTTCCCGGAAAAAATCGCTGACAATGCGTCCGGTGTGAACCGTAGAATAATCATGTTGATAGGTAAATTGCGAGCCCAGCAATTCTCGCATAACAGGAAGCTCTTGCCTCAGCATCTGGACGTACTGATGAGCGTTGAAATTACCATCTATCCTTTGCAACGGGCTTGGTCCCACGGCTCCACTGAACCAGGCGAACAACCGTACCGAGAATCGACCACTTCTGTCGCTCTGGACGATCTGTTGGTCATCCGGCCGCGTACTAACCTGTGAAAACAGACCAGTAACAAAGTATAACAAAGATTAGACCCTAGAGAAATAAAAGCAAATTAAAGAGAAACGACGATGCTTACCTCTTGAGAAACACTTTGAGGGCCGACCCAATCCGACAAAAGCGTTGTTTCGCCAGAAAACACTACAGAATTAACCCAGAAGTCTTCGTTGTAGTCTTTGTAATTCTCTGCGTAGCCGGAACGTGCTTCTTTGCATCGATCTCCAAGGGAAAACTTTACTTGTGGTCGGGAGTACTTAAAACCTTCCCTTTTCAGCAATTTGCTCGCCCACTGAGCAGAAATTTCTACCCCAGCTTCGGCAGCTATGGTTTTCGCGCTTTTGAACGGGTTTTGTTCAATGGCGGCTAGCATATTTATGCGGTCATCTTCACTGACGAATCCCGTGCGCCCAGGACAATCCTACTAACGAATTTTACTTAAGCTCTTTAAAGAAATAAAGAAATGCTGAATACGATATACTGTTATAAAGAAATAGCAACAAATGCGTATACGATATTACCTTTTTTCTCACAGTTCCAGTTTCATTGAACCGGGCTTCCCACCGAGCAATGGTTGTTCTGTGTCGTTTGGCCAATTTGGCCGTTTCCCCAATAGAAAGCCCACTACGTAGCGCAAGTATGCGGCTTCGTTCTTCCTAGATAATTTAAATCGTGTTTAAAGTCAAAAGGATAGATTTCCAAGTAGCTTAGTGCTTACTTCAGAAGTGTGGTAGTTGGTACTAAGATCTGGTTGATCTAGTTGATCTGGTGGACTAGGCTCAGGTGGCTCGACTTTCGGGATTACAACAGGTACTTGAGGTGGTCGTGGCAGAATCTGCCGAAATCCTAGTGGTTTAACGATCAGAATAACTGGGGGCCTAGGCAAAATAGTTCTGAGTCTCCCTGGCTCCATGACGTGGGTAATCGGTAAACCATGTACTGTTCACCTTGATTCTAAACAAACAAAACAAACTTTCTTAAACAATGGTAATTAAGAACTAAGAATGATCTGTACATCAGATTACTTATGGCTCTTCCACAATCTCTACTATAGCGAGAACTAGGGTTAGTTGTGTCATATAGGGTGTAGACGTACCGGGTACATCTCGATTAGAAACGACACCGATCAATAAACCAGCGAATGGAGAGCCTACAGTCTGTGCCCTATCCCCGGAACAGAGAAGGGAGAATGCGAACCGGCGACGCTGTAGGAGCTCCATGGCATCTATTCATTGCCAACACCCGTAGACTGCTTCATTAGTGTTATAGACAGTTCGTTGGCTGTTTTTAATCCCATAGCACAGCAAAAGACGAGCACTCGGAGTAAATGTTAGTGTTCAAAAAGTGTTTCATTTCACGACTGTGATGTACCAGCAAACGTAATCACCCAATACCGCAGCATTCGGCACTGCAGGGGAGAAAGGTTTGCCAATTTAATCCAATGATTTTAGCCTGAGGGAGTGTTTTTGTTTCCCTCATTGTGTACCGAGAGTTATTTTTTCGTGTGTGATGTGTACTTCAAAGTAAAAAAAGAACCAACAAAAAATGTTACGTTTGAGTATACAACGCCCGATTCGTTAGGTAAGTAGAGAGAAGCCACTTTTGAATACCATTATCAGGTTAGCAAACTGGCTGACGACGAATCAACTGCCTCATTGGGAAATAGCGAACGTCTGACGTCAACGAGCAAAAGAGTATACCGCAAGGCTTTGGACAAGCTATGCACATATGTTATGGGAAGGTATAAATAGACGTGGGACACGAGATTTGGCATTCAGGAGCCCATTAAACCAAAAGCTTTCACTGGGGTCCAACGCAGAAAAGCAAACAATAACAATGAATGAAAATCCGTAGAATACTTCGTTTAGTTCACTTGGATTCTCGTTTCGAAACTGTTGATGCTAACCGATGCTTTTTAAACTCCAGACTATTAAACTACACCGCTTGAATGAATACCGTCTTGCTTGACGAATTCTCCCATTGCCACTAGGGCTACATAACCTCACTTACTTCACACAAGCTTTCACTGGGCACTAGATTCGTTACAGCGGCAAAGATGCTTTTTTTCTACGCACTCCAATGGGAAAAGGCGTTTACTCCAAAGAATATGCTTTGTCACGTAAAACTACATCAGGAAGTACAAAAACCGTCTAGAGCTTTTGCTAAACTGTGAGGCGAGAGATCAGTTGAAAGTTGAACAGTTCATACTTGCATTCCTAGGGTAACTTCTTCAGTGACAGTTTTTGCAACAGAAGCTTAAGTAAACACGTGATTTTTTTTAATGCATACACAGGACCCACAAGAGTGTCGGACTCGCAAGAGCGATAATTGCAATTGCGAGACCCCAGCCTTGCGTGAGGCCGGGGCTGCATGGGCTGCCAAACTGGAGAAACCTGCTGAAAATTCCGCCAACAGGCTCTTCTCTAGCAGTACTAGTCCTAGGCCTACCGAACTGCCGATTCCGGTACGCGATCCAGGCCATACCAGCGGTGGTACTACTTCTGGTGCAACTACAGTGGACAGCAGCACTCTTACAGGTATCTCGCCCGTTTTTATATTAGCGATTTCTATTCCTGTTTTGTTTTACTATTGTTGCGGGTGCAGAGGAGTGTGTTGTAAGAATAGGTGGGGTTCATGGATAAAAAAAGGGCGGTGTTATAGTAGACTTTTGCCGAAGTAAAAGCTTCGACGAAGCGCCTGCGTTTGGTATTCGATTCGGATACCTCCAGTTGTGACCGTTAAAGTTGTTCGCCGACATGGAGTTGGGAGTGGAGCCGAAGATTCTATCTTGCTATTGAATCATGCATTCCATATATTAAACAAGTAGTACAGTACAACAGTGTGTGTACAGTGTACTCTTCTCTCATGTGTCGTGCGTGATGAACGAGTGGGTGTGGAATTACGAAGAAGAGGTGTACGAGACCGAAGGCAAAAAACTTATGCAACTTGTCCTTGTTTTCTCTGAAACTGTGCCATTTTTATTTTTTATTCTCACGGTAAAATAGTACGTGCAAGTGATAGGGTTCGTTCTCATTACAGATGTGTGTAGTGGGGATGACCTTCCCGAAGTAGAGATTATTAGCTTACTGGAAGAGCAGATTCCCCGGTACAAATTACGAGCGGATACAATAACATCATTTTCAGGTAAAAAAAAAAAAATACTAATTCCGTTCTTTTCAATGAACGATTTTTTTCACACTGAATAATGATTGAACACGTGTGACTATCACACAAGTAGCAGCCATGCCAACCATGCTTATGCGCTATGATAACATTCCTCGTCTGCTCGCGTCTCGACTCACTTCGCCGATCAATAGTCTTACCTAGCTACCAGAGTGCCAGTGCTTATTACACCAGCACACGTTTGATACCCCAGCAAATGACATGGTGAATCAGAAAACCATGGTGATATACAAGTGCTAATCTGCTATCAACGACGCATTCCACGGATTTAACGGGAGGTTGACAGCACTAGGTTACACTGTGGCAAAAAGAAAATAGTAGTTCTCCGAATCTCGAACCTGTTAAACCGCGTGGGTTTTTCTAGAGCATGTAACGGGTATTACATCATACATTCAAGCTAATTTGTGAGAGTGTGGTGATTTGGTGAACGTTCTCGAACCGTAAATTCATACGGCTGGTACTTGTTCTATTCCCAGGTTATGAAAACCAGGATTGGTCCATCCCTGCTCCTGCTTTAACGCCATCTCCCAAAGATGTGGCATTGACACCGGAGCAGATTCGGGAAACCTTAAATTACTTTGGTAAGTCCTAAGTCTTCATCCTCATCAGTACTTGTATATAAAGCCGACTTCCCTTTCACTCTCATTGTGACCACTGGTTATATTATAATCAGGCTCTTTGTGAAATCTAATTTTAAAGGAACGATTCAAAATGATAAAATTCACAGCATTAATCAGTTATTAGAATCACACTTTCGGATATTAGAATCAATTTCAAAAGAATCTTCACACGTGCAGTAACGAAACTTCAGTATTGCTACATGATGGACTTTGCATATTGACCAATGACATTGCTTTTACGTCATTTTGACCAGACCATTTCCAGCCTACGACTATGCTTATGGGAAAATCACTTCTAAACTCCCCAGTCAATTAAATGACTATCTGCTTTCATTGACTGGCGAATTTAGAAGGGACGCCATATTGAGAACCTACCAAAGCATAGAAGTAGGCTTCCAAAGCGCAGTTTTGTTGTGTTTTAGACGTGTGGTTATAGAAAAATGGCGACGAACAAGAAAAAAGTTGATTTAAATGTAAAAGAGAAGTTGCGGCCGCGGTTCATTCGGATTTTTACGACAAATTAAATTAAAAGATTTGCCTCAAAGGGAAGCGGCCGTTAACTTTTTCCTCAATCATCTCTATCAAAACTGTTGAAAAACATTACGAAATAAACAACAGTGGGTCAACAATGAATCTAAATTGCAGCTACTTACCTATTTTCCTATTTTCGGTAATTAGGATCTCCGCTAATCAATATTTACTTGACAAACGTGATCACAATAAGCGGCATCTACCGTATGTAAAGCAGACTTCCCTTTCTTTTTCGATTAGGCAAATTTATTTTCGATTTCCTAAGCTAAACGCTAGATGTCGGCTAGCGTTAAAACTCGCTTCAAAAGAACGCTCTTACTCCCCAGCTTCTCCTTCAATTGAATGTGTTTTTAGTTAGTGCCACAAAACAATGAAGTAAACTGCCCCATTATTGGCAACTAAACTAAACGGCAAAATTGCTGGCTTTTGAAAGGGAGTTATCATGCAAAGCTAGATGACGACAAAACAGGATCCTTCTAGTGTAAAAATTTCCCAGGTAAAAAGCATTCTGGACTGAGTCAGTCACGGTTTATCTGTTGAACGAAGCAGGTTATCTTTTCTTTTCAAAACAAAACCCTGTACTTGTATATTAGGATTATGTAACATCGTGTGTGTACTGTAAGTACTGTTATATCATCGTTAACAACATTCAGAACAGTTAACACGCATTTGTACATTGTTACAATGTACAAATTTGTGTTAACTGCTCTGCCATTTTAAACACTAAGCTACAGTTTGTAGCTTAGTTTTTAATTTTTAAAATTGTTTTCTTCTTTTCCTGACGTGCTGCGTGAACTAATAACCCAAAAGGACAAAACGATTCAAATTTTCAAAACGCCCAGTGTTAATAAAGTAGCTCAAGGATGTTTTTGTTGATTCTATAACATTAAAATACCATCTATCTCATACGTGACTAATTGATTCCCAAGCCAACCGAACATGTCTTGCTTAACGCGTTTCGAACCAAAGCAATGTGACCGGTATTGCGGCTGGGGCACTTGAAGACTTGTATAGTATGTAGTAATAGCATTATTCCGCAACGTGATCACCTAAGGAACTGATCCCCCTAACCTTGGAAGGTTTTTCGGTACCTTCAAGGCAAATACCCAAGAGGTATTCCTGTTTTCCCCCAAGCGTTGTCACCTTCTAAATTGCTATCAAAAAGGAGAAGGAGGCCTAATGGTACGGTTTTTACTACCCTCCCCCAAGAGAGAAGCTCAGGAAGAGATTACTCTAGGTCGGATAAGGTTTTTGGCTTCTAAATGAAACCTCAGAACTCGAGCAAAAAAACATCATAGCAGGATAGTAGAGAGATGATAGCGTGAGAGTTTTGAGGGTACGGATCATGTGACCGCAACGTAACAGGCGATAGGATTACTCCAAAGATAAAAAGAAGTAACGAAGGAAGTCGTTATGCAAAGGTAATTCTTACGTAAATAAAGTTCGAAGGACCATTAAGGGTTTCCAAGATTTGGCCTTTTACTACATCGAAGAAAATACTAAGCTGAACGAATAGTTTTTCCCCCTTCTCAGGGCGCAACTGCAAGTTATTCATACCTGTAACCTTTGCAAGAACTTCGCATGACGAATCCAAGCATCCGGTTATACCGAATAGCGTAGAGATTGGCAAATTGAACTGCCTTACCCACTAAGCGCCACAAACGTGTAGTTTCTAGATAGGTGTTGTAGTCGTGTTTTTCGCCTCCATCACCTGACCATCACATGCTTGCTTTGGAAGCGAGTTCGTTGATCGTTTTTCTTTTTCTTTTCAAAAGCTTTCTGGCACGTTTTCGAAAGCGTGTTGCCAGTTTTTCCGAAGTTTTTCAGCTCGCTCTTTCTCTTCCTTCTTTTTACGAACTAAAGTTTCGCTTAGAAAACATTACGATTAGCGCCAGGAAGATTAATTAAGCTCAAGTTAAGCCCAAAAGGTATGTTAAATAACAAAATTCTTATCCTTTCACGGTAATTCCTGCGTACTAAGCTAGTGAGATAACTTTTAACCCTAGCTTCAATTCAAAAAGAAAGAAAAAGCATTCCAGTAATATACCTTGATCTACTTTCCTATAATCAGTTTCAATTATCAAAACGTGGGTCTCAATCTGTTTTTATTATACATAGCCTCAGTTTTGGAGAGTTAGCTTTACTTATTATCTATTCCATACATAACTGGTTGGAACTTCGTGTGATGATTACTAACCCAAAAAGCTCTTGTTTTCTTTGTTTAAGCAGTTGATTAGTACGCTATCAAAAGACGCATACGCAGTGAGATTTTTCGTGGCTTTTGTCACGTATGCACAATCCTAACAAAGGGGAATTCTTAACTCGCTTCACCTGAAAGACCGGTCGGATAGTTTGTTTACCAGAGTCCCAAAGGAAGAAGGGGAAGAGCCGAAGGGTAACCCCGAATGCTCAAATCGTAAACCTTGATCACGTGTTCACTAGCAGCTATAAGTTTCCCAAGGACTCGGCTACGCACTTCAGTCCATTGCGTACTACACTGCCTCGAATATCTCTTAATTACTAAAGTTAATTATTGGAAAATATCCGAACACTTTTTTCTTTGCTTGGCTTCTCTTAGCAACCCATGGACACAGTGATATACGACGTGGGATGGAATGAAAGTTCTTTTAACTCAAATTCAACAAAATCATCTCAAGCATCCTTCATAAAGAAGTAACCATGCTACGGGCAAGCTCCTACTCTCTCATAGGTGAAAAAAAATATAATAATAGTAAAATAAATGCGATTTTTAAATTTAAATTCATTACGAACTAATTAAGTTCATCCAGATGCGACAGATGTGTTGTAAGAACTTTTTTTTATATAAAAACTCGTTGTTTTACCCCATAAAATAAAGGACATTTTTTATCGTATGTTCGCATGACAACAATCAATCAGTCTGCAAAGCCTGTCAGCATAGCTACCATCCGCCCATGCGTATCGGATATATCAAGTTCGGTGAATAGATCAAGTATTTTTTTTTTTTTTTTTTTAAGGGGGATGCACTCATCGCGAATTGGAAAGCAAAGTGCGTCACGAAAGGCACGGTTAGGGCGCATGCCAAAAAATAAAGAAATTAAAAATAATCTACTTTATCTAAATTTACCTACTTTTTCCCCTTCCTGGCTTTTATGGACTAGGAGTTCGAGTTCATGAGTTATATCATGCATACACTGTGTGGAAGATAACCTTTCTATCGAGATAAACTCTGTGCTAAAAGTCAAGTGCGAAAATGCCCCTTCAGGCCCATAGCGGTGAACGAAATTGTCATTTACTTTGCAGTTCTGAAGGTGAAGACAAGTTTGTTTGCGCACCTTTACAGCTTTAGCACTTTACCGTGAGGAGTGACTAACCAAAAACGACGCAAAAAGCCCCGCAGTTCAATAGCCAAGCGAAGTAAGGGGGAAGAATTGCAATGGAACCGCGACTCATGTTGAATGGTAATAGCGAACAAAAAACAACAACATTCGTTCGTTTCCTTTGGCACCGTGTGGTCCATGGGTTTTCCTTTAGTGTTCTTCAGAAGTCTGTAATCCCGTGACCGCTAACCATTGAAATTTCTTTAGTTTATTGTAGTGGTAGCCAAGTAAAACATAATAACAATAAAAAACAAACATTGCTAAGGTTATCTCGCAATGCTAAGTGTTATCCTGTTTGATGGCTGATGCGTCATTTCGTTTACATGTGAGATCCTAAAGATTGTGTTTATCACATCAAATCAGCCCCCTAATGTGTTTCTCTTTCCGCCTGAAAACATCTCAATTCATTGTTTGCTTTTCTTTTGTATATTCTAGTGCTATGCAGCAGCCGTGTGAGCCAAATGACTAAAACCTACAATGATGTGGAAGCGGTTACACGACTCTTGGAAGAAGTAATGATTCACTGAATTTATTGATTTGTTTATAATATTAGTAACTAGTTATTAGAGATTTTTCGAGCTGTGTTAACGTTTTTTTGTTTTTATTTAACGTTATAGAAGGAGAAAGACCTTGAATTGGCTGCCCACATTGGGCAAAGTTTGCTCTCCCGCAACAAAGCGCTAGATGACCGCATTGCCGCTATCGAAGCCGAGTTAGCTGCCGCTAATGAGACCGTCACTCAATTACGCTATGATCTGCTTATGAAGGCGGAGCTTTTGCAAATCTACACCAATGATGTGGACGAGTCGGGATCGGAAGCAGGTAATTAAATCAGTCACGCTCTTTATCGTTTCTGTTACGGTCAAATACGAAAAGAGGGCATGACAATTTAATTTATCTATCTTTTCTTTTTGAAACTCGGACAGGTACACCCACCGGCATCCGGGCCCTAACGGTTGATTCCTTGCAGCGGCGTGTTCGGAGTCTGGAAGATGATAATCGGAAATTGCGAGCTGAAGCACATCAATTAGCCCGGGATACAAACGATTGTGAATTGAAGGAAGATGAGTTGGTCAGAGACATCGTCAGCCAGCTGTGTAAGTAAAGGTTGTTTGCCGGCCATAGTACAACCGTTACATGTAATGATCATATTTTTTTTTTATTTTTTTTCGTATTTATTTTATTCACTTTTTTACTATTTTTAAAAAATTTTAACAGCTGAAGCTAACTCTCATGCCCGCGATTTGGCCGAGGAGCTCAACAGGAAGTACGATGATAACAGCAAACAACAGGAGGAAATTGGAAGTTTGGTCACGCAGCTCGTTGAACTTCGCGCGAAAATTAAACAGGTAAGTGCGGTGCCGTAAAATGGATTTTATGCTTTTGCAGCAAATGGAAAGTCGTTTTTACTCAAATTTTGCGGGTTTTTTTTAAACTTTGCAGTTGTCTTCGGAGAATGAGGAATTGACCTTTCAATTGACGGTTGTACGCGACTGCCAGAACGAATTAGCGTTGGAACTAGCGGATTACAAAGATAAATATGCCGAAATCGAGGAACTTTTGCAAGACACGCAAGAACAGTTGCGACGGTCCAACCGGCGCGGCTTACCTTTGGCGAAAGGCGGTTCCTCGTTATCGGGCATATTTGGGTCACCTTTGCCATCCCTGTCGTTTCCGCCCGAGTCGCTGGCTTCGGAATTGGAACTTTCTTCTTTGAGCTCGGATTTCGCCGCCAATTCAGAGATGAGCACGCCTCGATACAATCGTAACTCTCGGGTCCAGCGCGTTTTAGAGACTGTGCGCTATGTCTCAAAGTTACAGTCCATAAATACCCCGGGTATCGTGTCCGCCTGCAATTCCTCCGCGGGGACGGGTTCAACGCACAAACCTTATTGGAATACAGTGGATGCGCCCTCTTCGGGTTTCCCCAGCCTGGAGTCAACTCTCACTGCCTGTGACACTGAAGAAACCAAGCACCTGCCAACCGATGATTTCAAAGATTACCCTACCACGTCCCGGGCCGGAATCCCAGGCACGCCCGGTACGGAGGATTTGAAAGTCGCGTTAAACCGCCTCACTCCCAAGGAGAAATTGGCCAATTTAAGGCAACAGCAAGCTCGGGGCGATGCATATGGCTGGCGAACGCCCGATAGCATTATGTCAACCGGGAGCAGGTCCAGCTACGGCAGCATGAATGCTTGGAAATTACCCAATGGTTTACAAGTAAGGAATTTTTTTTTTTTTTTTTTTTTTACAAAAATTTTCAAAAATTTTCCGATTTTTTTTTTTTTTTTTTAGAATTTTTCGAAATTTTTTGGGGATTTTTCGAATTTTTTTCGAATTTTTAGATTTTTTGTTAGAATTTTTCGAAAAAATTTAAATATTACAAATGTGTCCAAATGTTGGAACTGTTGGAAAACATTCCAGCTGCTTATTTATGAAATTTTTTTATAATAGATCATAAAGCCTTTGGAAGGATCTGCCACGTTGAACACATGGTCGCGATTGGCTCGTCCAACTCTGGGTGGCGTACTGGAAGATATTCCAGGAGTCGCTACCCGTGGAGCCAAATACGTGTCCAGTCTTAACACGAGCAGCAGCGTGGAATCAGGCAACGAATATTCGTTATCGGACTTGGAAGAGGACGACGATATCATTAACCCGGGCAAGAGCTTCGAACAAGCTGGATCAACATACACCTACACCAACTCCATTATCCTCCACCCCGATGACCTGACGCGAGTCACGTCAGCGTAAGTGTTGGTTGGATTCTAGCTTTATGAAACTTGTTCGGAAATCCCCCCCACGAAAGCCTCTGCAGTACGAATGGCACTGTAGATTCGTGTTTAGAATGTGGGGGGGAATTCCGAACAAGTGCCAGATTTATTCTTGTTAGCTCATGATCTTATTGGCTTGGGATGAATTAACAGGTTGCCAGCCCGTGCTATGCTTTCCATTACTCCAGTTTGCATGGCAGAGTCGTCGCCAGTTAAGGAAGTAATTCGTACGCCTCCTTTGAGTCGACGGAATTCTGTTTCTACGTTCTCAACTCACTCGGCTTTGGCCCGCGTTTTGCAAGAACGGGGAATCCAAGATTGGGACACGTATCGATCTCGCGCATGTTCTCCCAGTGGTTTATCCACGCCTTGCAACAGTCCTGATGGAACTCCTCCTAGTACTCCGTCTCATTACACTGTTTCGTCTTCACCGTGGCCAGGTATACACGAATTGACTGATATTTCGATACACAACTTGATGAATTGCGTCTTTTTCCTAGAATTTTTGCACAAGAGTGTCACGAGCTTACGTCGGACTTTCATGGGGGATGTTTCGCCACGTCCGTCACATAGAATGAACCAGATGACAAGGGCAGATAAACAAGTAACAAGAATATAACATTATTATTTATTATTATTATTATTTTTATTTATTGATTTGTTTTATCTATTATTATTTTTTAAGAAAATAATAATAACCGGCGTAGGGAACAACCTTTTGCCAGTATATTTTTTGGTCATTTGATTTTACATAACATTACTATTTTTAAAAAATTAAATTCCAACGTAGGCTTCCGCCTATTGTTGGTTATCTTTATTAAAAATCCTTTTTTTATAGCTCTTTTAATATTATATTTATTAATTATTATTATTTATAATTGTTATTTCTATTTATTGTTTTTTTATTTACTAATTATTATTTATAATTATAATAATCTTATTTATCAATTAAAATTAAATATAATTATTATTATTTTTAAGGCATTGTCCAACTTAAAAGTGATGGAAAAATTGGAAGCCATGGGCTTGGATCAAGTGTTGCCGTCTTCTAAAGGCGTTTCTCCCTTCATCCTGGAACGAGTGCATCAGTCGAGCAAAGAAGAGCCAGAGAGCACGAAATTCGCTCTGGATTTCGATGACCTGACACTGCCAGCTAGTGACTTGACTTGGTCAGGCACCGGTGAAGCCCCTCCGCCTTTGGGCGCAGTGGAAGTTGGTGAATTGCGAATCCCTGCCTGCCATGGTCGTACGTTAAGCCCGGGGGAGCGTCGACCAGCCTTGACTTCTTCCAAGTACGGTGTCCCGGGGAAGCCTGGTTCGGGGGCTGTGGAGAAGCGGAAGCATTGGCAATCAAATTCCTTGAACATGGCACAACAATCAAATAAAAGCAAAGAAGGACTCAACAGTATCAGCTGCTTGTTGGCGGACCCTGATGACAGCTATACCGGCATAGGGGTATCTGCTGTCGGTAGTATTAGCGAAACATTCGTAGGGGCCATTGGTGCGATCTTCTTTGGACGAAAAGGTGGCCTGTTGTAAAAAAAATGAAATAGTTTAGATTCTTGTTTTATTCACTGAAGTTATGTTCAGAGTCTGTCAAGATTGTGCCATTAGAAGGAGATGGTATGATGTAACTGAAACTATCCATAGTTAGCTCGATTGAGCGAATAGCCAGTGATTGGTTATGGCAGCTCATGGAACTGTAGGAAACATAAAGAAGACTGCGCAACTAGCGGCTTGGTTTAGGACAGCGGCGAATTACGTATGTACTGTACTGTACAGCAGCAAGTGCTTTGGGACTGATCTATTATATAGATGCTTTTGTAAATATAATGAAGAAAATGAAAAAGAATTGTAACGCAGGTTACTGCCAAATATAGTCGAAATAAAATCACCCACGTTCGTTTTTGTCTCAGACTCATTCGTTTCCAATAAATGGTGCAATTTGGCAGAGTGAATCATTTAAGGTCGACATTTTACACATAAGTTACGTAACGTAAGTGGTGAACGTGGTGAATGGAGGCGGCAACCCACAAAGATGATTGCAAGACCACTTTCGAACCTTACATCCGCGTGTCTCCCCGTTACAGATCCTGGTATGGTTGCATTCTCGGGACTATTTCGCAGCGCACGCTTACTATCATAGTCCATTGTGTGCTGAACCTGTTATGTTTTCATTTTGTGGGGTGAAATCACTTGCAATTTGAGGAGGAGTAGAAAGAAAAGCTGTCAAGGTCGCGATTGTGACGTCTAACTGGCAAGGGAATCAGGTGATCTCAGTCCCATGTGCGAACTCGAGTATTTTGGCCTCTTTTGACGTATCTAGGCGGCAATTAAACGTGACTTTCTTGCAAAAGAAGTTACTCCTTCAGCCCTGAACCTTACGCCAGAGTTCCGGGGTTTTGCTGCGCTAGGGGAGAGATTTCAATCTCGAATCTCAATCCCTTTTGTTTATTTTTTCCTGGTAAGTCTCAAATAAACATGCAAAAGGCTTCCGCGCTTGCCGAGCTAAAGGGAGTCATGCACCTGAGAAGGGGAGGCTCGTTTTTAAGACTTAGTACCGTGTATCCCCACCAAGCGGGCGAGGAGGTGGAGCGTTGTAATGGATGGAAGAAGACTGCTTGGCTTTCCTAGTTGTCAGTATTTCCCTGCCTGTAAGCTACAGTACGCTGCTTTTACGGCAAACGCACCAGTTTAACACGAACCAAAAGGTAGTCTAGTCTGAAAACGCCATGCCGTTTGCTGTTTCATTGCAAGTCTTAAACCTTCTTGAATGAACCAGAGGACCATCGTCTCTCTTAGTCAATACGCTTGTGGGCCGTGTACCTCCAAACCAAAATATATATAATTGCTGAGGTCCTGATAGTGCAGCAAACGACAGACAGGAGCGTTGAGGGAAACCCTTGTAGTTTTGCCAGTGATAACCATCATGTCGAGTAGAACAACCTTGTTTCCACCTCCTGCCTATTCTTCAGTGTACATTCCATTCTTCCTACAGGTAAGGAGCTTTCTTTAACGGAATAAATAGCATTATGTAACCACTGCGTGTGTTGGCGGTGGCTATAAGGAAACATTTGTGTGAGAATATGAGATGAGAGATCCGGAATCCCTACAGTTCGTGCAGCCTCTTCGATGCTTTTCGGCCGTCAAGGCCAAGGTCGAACGGTTTTTCCCCCTCGATTTGAATTACTCGTGAGTGAGTGAGTGATTGACAGCATTTAAGGGGAGGAATAGTACTCAAGGTAACAGAATAAGGGAGTTAGGAACCATGGAGACACGCATTTGCATAAGAATCTGAGCCGAATTGACGTCACTTGTACGCTATCGGAACAATCTTGTGAAAAGTCTGAGGCTGGGAAAACAGATCTCCACTTGGGAAAATATGCGCGCTTCTGTGATAACCGCAGCTCGACAACGGTATGAAACCTCTGTAGAGTTGCCGATACGTGTAACCCTAATCTTAACCGCAAAACCAACAAGATTTTACCGTCCTGCCCTCAAAAGACGTCACCAGCAGCTCGAATCGGTTGTAAGCCCAGAAAAGGTGTTTTACACACACATACACACATAAGAGAAAGAGAGAGAATACGCATTCCGTACGCGGAAAAATGAATGACCGAATTTTTGTTTGGTGTTATCTTGGAGGAAAAGATCTTGATCTTTTGGTTGATGATTTCCGCTCCCTTTTTACGGAGAAGTAAAAGTCCCAGCGGAGAAATCCAATTCAATTTGTGCTGCGTCATTAGGATCTTTACTGCGTATGCAAGTACTGGCTTAAAGATACCGTTTTTGCATTGTCTTCTTGCCCACAATTGGAATGGAGATAAGCTGTGTCAAGTTTGAAAGTGTACAATTGTGTTGACGTCAATGCTGTGGAGAGCAGATAACGCCATGTTCAAAGCGGGAGTTTTCTTTCTTCTTTTTTTCTGTCTTTTTTACCGCGTGCGGTTTGGTATTTAATCAAATATTTTATCGAAGTTAATACCAACACAGCTTGGACTAAAGCTACAAAGAACAGCTGTTGGTTAAGCTGTGAAATATAGTCGCCAGTATACGGTATCTCTCGCTGCGCTGATGTAAGAAACTTTCAATTAAATAACCCATTGGAAGAGCAATACTAACGATATGAACGTATCTCGATTTGTCAACCAAGTTTTAAACACCTTCACTGTTAGTAGGGAACCTCCCGCTGTTCCACGTGATCCTAATGTCCTCTGCGCGATCGTAATTGCATACCTGGTGCACTTCGTTATTGCACATCTGTTTCTAATTTAAGACCCCCGAAAAAAAGACATTAACGATTGTATGCAACGTGAAACCAAATCTATTGAAGTGAACAAAAGAAATTAACTTTCAGTTAATTCTTTCAACTAAACAAACGTGTCTGTGGGCTTCCTTTCCTTTACCTCTTCGTTAACCTATCCGCCTTAAAAAAAATTTAAAAAATAAAATAAAAAGGCTTATCAATGCCTTGGAACTTTGACTTACCGTCCTTTCCGTCCGTCAAGCCAAAGTGCATCAGCCGGATGCGCCGTCACAAAACTGAAGCAAGCGAAGGGCAACGATCGCCACAGTCTCATTTACCTGGTCAGGTGTGTACGACATATAAGTAAGAGTTTATAATCAGCTCTTGTAATCACAGCAAGTCGTAACGTAACGATAACAAATCCTTTTCCTTTATTAACACTATAGTCATAGATTCCCTTGCCTAGTAACGCTGCTATGAAATTGCAGGAGTGGAACGCGAAATAGATAAAGGGACTAATTTGCTGGTGAAATCATTGTTATTCTGGGCTTAATTGATACCTGCGAAACTAATAAAAATTATTCTCATACTTAACTTCTAAACTTTTTTGCTTAGAAATAAATTGAATTAGCTGTGGGCAAATGCTGGTAACACTGATCCGGCGTAGATCAAGTGTCGCTTTTGTTTCTTTTTTCTGATCTTTTTTGTTCCTCTCGCTCGTTCGACCATCAAGGGTCTACTTTACTGGAAAGGAAACTTTTTGAGGGCAGACTTGGAGGTCAGCATTGACGTCAATGCAACACGTGACTTGGTTGTCCGGGACAACCTCCTCTCTCTCTCTCGTTGCTTAAAAGAGTCGGTCAGGTATATCCATGTGTCTCTTCTCTTACCTGTCCTGGAATGGGCGCCACAATGATGCTGGTTTGTGGTTTTTGGCTCGACCAAAACTGGGACTAACCAACTCCCATGCCGTAACACGCAAATAGCGTTGGGATGTTAGAACCACGCTCTGGCTCTACCCAGGCAACCGGAACAGAAGCAAGGGGATGTTGTCCGAGTTAAACGACCTAATGCCTTGTCTAATGTCCAATGGTTCATACCAAGCGACCTCGGGTAGAATGTACCCGTTAAGCGAACGTGTGCTATAGATCGAACTGGCCTACAGCTACTCAGTGGCTTGGAACCACCATAGACAAAAAAGTGCCTCTTTTTTATGTTATTTTTAATTTTTTTCATGGAGCATGAGTACATAATGACCTAAAAAAATTAGAGAACCGACTTGGTTCGTAGGATCTGAAGCGAGAATTTTACTTGTTGATCTACGAGCTAAACCAACCCGAGCAAAATTTTTTCGATTTTCTTTTCATTTTTCTTTCTTGAGGATGGGTATATAATGACCTACAAAATTAGAGAGAAAACTTGGTTCATTGGAGCTAAGCGAGTATTTACTTGTTGATCTACGAGCTGAGCAAGCCCTAGCACAATTTTCTTGACGTCATAGGATCGACGTGTGAGTTACACATCCTCTTAAAGATGGAAAGTCTAATATATACGGAAACTAATACGATAAACAGCTTAGAGACCACTGGGTATGACGAGTTCGCTGAGTCCATGCAGCTTGCAGGGGATGATTCGTTGAACTGGGTTCAGAAAGCCCATATAATTGCCATTTATAGTAATAGTATACTGTACGAAGTTCTGTACTGTACGTATTATCTTACTAGTGCTATAGTAATGGGCTACACTCGGGTTATGACCAAAGTATATTAACATTAGTAGTACGTACTATACTGTCCAAAAAAACGAGTATAGGGAAACCACAGTGGTTTAATCCTTACCCATGGGATTAATTAAAGACTGCTCATTTTGAACCGGTTTGTCTAAAACCAAACCAAAACTTACAGAAAGAGGAATCCGTTTTTACCTGAGCTGGAGGACAGAAAATACTCATACAGAAATACATTAGGATTATACTTTTCTTAGTTTCGGTTCGGTTTTAGAGAGGAGCAGGTTCGAACTGAGCAATCTTTAATTAATCCCACGGGTAAGGATTAGACCATTGTGGTTTTCCTATACTCGTTTTTTTTGGACAGTACAGTACAATGTATGTGCTGCGTACATACTATGTAAGTGGTAATGTTACGTATTACTATATTAACGAGCTCGCTCAGATTACAACTCGAAAAGGCGAACTGAAACTGTTTCTAAAGTAGCCGCTCTAGTTTTAGAAAATAAAAAGTAAAATAAGAAGTACAAAAAGGGCACGAGGGAACGTTTTGGTTGCAGTAAGTTTCAAAGAATGTACTGTACTAATAACGAAGTTATTGATGACATATGGCCTTTGCAAATTGACCAATCACATTGCTTTTCCGTTGTTTACACCAATCCTGTCATTTCTAGCCTACTACTACGCTTAGGTTGGGAAATTCCTTCAAAACTCCCCCTGGCAATTAAGTGAGCAGGTTATTTAATTGAACGACCTGCTCTTGTTTACTTGACTGGGAATTTAGAAGGGATATCGTTGAGAACCCTAGAAGTTGGCGTTAAATGAAAGGATTGGTCTATACAACGGACAAGCAATGTGACTGGTCAATTTGCAAGGCCGGATTTGGAGCGTTACTCCGGCCTTGCAGACAATATCGAGTCAAACTATACAAGTTACCGACCTTTCCTACAAGCCCAGGCCGAGTTCGTAGCGTTACTTCAGCTTGCTTCTAAAGGAGCAAACCAATTCAACAATGAATAGTTCACCAGTTACTGAATACATGTTTGGCCCTAACCGCGGGATTCGTAGTGTTTCGTCGGCTTGCTTGCAAATGAGCAAACAAATTCAACAATGATTAGTTCACCAGTTACCGAGCACATGAACTTACAGCTACCGACCTTTCCTATAAGCCCAGGCCGGGATTCGTAGCGTTACTTCGGCTTGCTCTAAACAGGATTAGTCATTGCAAATGCAATGTGATTGGTCAATTAGCAATCAGTAAGTTCGCTACTGTACTAAATCACGTTGTATAGAAAATCGCCTGAGGAGACCAAGCAATTATATCTTAAACAAAAACAAAATGGGGAAACCACCGAAAGGTGTAGTCGGTGTCGTCTCTGCTTTTCCCAGGTGACGCACTCAGGTGTGAAAAAACAACAAATAGCTTTTCCAGTGATGACCCTAGAAAAACCCTTAGCTCTGTTACCTCCTACCCTAATTGGTGGATGCGTAGCTGGATTGACGTAGTTCGTTTGTGAATTACGCTGAATATCCGCTTTGCACCGTCTAGGACCGGTCTTCACCCAGGATTCCGGATGCTTCAGGCCTGCCATCATATGTACGAAATCGTTCGTTATATAATTCGATTTCCTAATTTCCTTCCGAACTTTCTAAACCAAATTTACTACGCATACTACTAGTCTCCACACTATTACGCTGGTTCTGCATTAGTTTAGCTACCCATTGACTGATTATACACAAATGTAGTTCGCAAAATAAATAGAACCGGTTGGCATATTTCCAATTTCGTCCGAGTTCTGTTACCAAAATCTCAAAAGCCTTGGACTGTTCCGTTTTGGCGACGGAATTTAGCAGGCGGGGAAGTAAAAAAGCCCTAAAAAAAACTGGGCTAAATTTCCTATTGCACATAAATGTGTGTACGTGCCAAAACATAAAGAGTTCGGCACTTCAATAATGCAGTACGGCTCTGACGTGGATTGATCCCATAAACGACGTAGAAAGCTCCCATTGAACTTGTTCTAGCTGAGGCTGAGTTGGGGAATACTGGATACTTTGCGTACAACTTGGCTCCTCCCCTTCACGAAGACTGTATAGCTAGCTTTCCGATTGAAATCGGTTAGAGGAGCATTCCCTTCCAGCTATCTAACATCTTCGAGAACACCCAAGCCTCGCTGTGGGTCTTTTAGGTTCCCCCAACGACCATTCGCTTATTCCGTATTCCTGCGCCGGAGCTCTCTGTCTAACACTCGGACTGACGGCGTCGAGTGTCGTGTCCTATAGTGCAGACTGCATTGATCCAAGCGACGTCAAGCTTGGCGTACGTGTTTACTCTCTCGTTAGCTAATAGTTGATTCGAGGAGTTCGGAAACCTACTTTTTAAGTGACAAAGATTCGATACAAACCCCCACGAAAAATTGAAATATTTTTTGTAAAAAAAAGTTGAAATAGTTCTTCAAGTGCGCCTACCCCCTACAAGCGTTCTATTTTACATATCGTGTGTCTAAAGTGTATGGAGTGGGCGTTAGTCACATTCCTGAAAATGCAGCTTATTTTGAAAGCAGCGGAGCAATACGAACGTCTAGTTGAACGAGGACGCTCGGGAACCCGGTCACGACGCCAGGTATTATATTACTCATAGTCATAACCCGTGTGCTTCCTTAAATTGCGATGCTTAGTCACAATCAGCAATAAAATGCCCACGTTTTTCTTTCTTCTTAATACACGAGGTTCCAAAGTACTCAAAAGGGAAGGGTCGGAACATCAGAACGTCATGGCTACACATAGGGGTTTGCGGATAACTGTAAAAAAGAAAAAAAGACCAAATTAGTGGGCGTCTGTGGGGCGTGGACGGCGCCGTCTCGGTTTGCTGCCCCTATAAAGTCTCGTGAAAGGAAAACATAACAGAAAATTCTTCATTAAGGCATCCCCCAAGGACCCTCATTCGGAATAACAATTGTGAACAATGTTGCTCATTCTTTTCATGCAATTTTTGTATGTTGCAAACATGGTACCCGCATCCTGTGCCACATTTCAATGTTGATCTAGAAAACACACACTTTTACGTATCCCAGTTGCCTTTGTTTAGTTACTAGCCTTACAGGACAAAGCGATCAGAGTATAGGTATATACACTACCCGAGGGAGCAGGAGTTATTTAAAAGAGACTAAACTCCTGAATGAACCTGACCTAATTCACAGTCATGTTAGTCTGGCTCAGGGCGCTTTGCTTCCTGCTTTGTTTTCGAAGTTACCCGTCAGGTGAAACAACGGATCTTTTTTTGTGTCGCTTTGCTGAACATCCGTTCCGTTTTCAGCGGTTTCCTTTCTCAGTGCGTTAATCGTATATGTTTACCCGTTCGAGTTGTATGGACTTCGAAAACGACACTTACATACGAAATTTGACCACGCAAAACCAGTTATGACGTATCTAAGGACTCGTAGGATAGATTACTAAATGGATATGGGAACACTAAAACGTGCTAAGCTAGTCAATCATAGGAGCTAAGGTTTCTTATAGCAGAGGATCATATCCTATTCCCACGCTATTCAAGGGCGGGAGGGAAATGAAGTAAAACTTGGCAGAAGCTTCCTTTTAAGCAAGAATTTGTAAGAAAAACAGCAAATAAGCGTCACTACAGGGTAGATAGGAAAATCTCGAAAAACAAATGACAAAACTTCAGTTGACTATTAGAAGTTTGACGGCGTTTGCCAGAAAACCGTATCGGCAAGATTAACTTGTTGTTTCCGGATTTGTCTAAAACCTTCCGTTTTTATTTAATTACTTTAAACGTAATTTGAAAAAGCCAGCTGTTCATTTTCGCACGAAACTGGGTATACTTACAAACTTGCGTATGAGTAATAGCAGTCTGACACAACGTTACAAGGAAAAGATCGAGCAGCCCGCCTCCAATTTGTCTATTTGCTTATTTTTATCAAAGAATCCGGAAAGGCAGCTGACTTTGTCACTTTTGGGAGCACTAAAAATGCAAGCTGCAGATCCTGGAAAGGGAGACAAAGTTAATTAACCATCTCCCTTTCCAGAACCTTTCAAACGATACATAAATTAGATAAAAATCGTTCCAATAATAGGTATGTATCGGAGATTCATATTTACGGATCAAGTGGTTCTGCACTGATAATTATAATCAGCAGTGGCGAGTTTTGGGGAAGTCACAGTTCTTCGATTAGATAGCACTTGAAATTTGACCCTGTCACACTCAAGAAATGCTGACTGAAGATGAAGCAAGGTACTGTACAACCATTCGATCGAACTAAAGTAGTCCAGTGCTTAGGTCAAGGACAGTTTTGGCTGTTTTGCCCATAGTAGACCATTGAAAGGAGTGCCCATACTCCATTTTTTACACTATTTGCAAGTTAAATCTCATCTCGGACACCCCAGCTTCCTCGAAATCCTTGGACCTCCCTTATTTCCGAGCTGAATGGAAGAAAGCGTAAGAAAAGCCTTGACCACAATCAATATTCCGGTTAATAGTGATAAAAGATGGAGTCTTTAGATAGTTTATACAAAAATGCTGCAGTGTAGTTGAACTTCTCGGAATTACTCAATGAACTTGATCTGGTCAGTTCGTAAGCTGCTTTAGGCTCAAAAGCACATAAAAACGAAAAATTAAATTCAAAAAATAAGGATTCCACGACTTTTATTATCAGTGTTTTAAAGAGGATGAGTTCAGACGATACGGGGGCAGCAGGCCAATAAATGCTCTGAGTTTATGTCCACAATTGCCCGTTTTTTATCGCGAGAACCAACGTCATGACTTTCTAGGAAGGGGCCTCTATATGGATAGAGCAAGCATAGAGTCCCCGTCCCTTAGAAAGCATTTTACTTTGCGGTGTAGTACGAAACAAAAAAGTTATCTGGATTAAAAAAAAAGGAAAAAGAAAGCACATGCTTCATGTCAGAAGCCAGAGCTGGATAAACAGAATATTAATCCCTTTTGGGTATTGTTTTTGCAGGCGGGCCGGGAACGTGGAATTGACGTTGACAGTCTTCTGCCTTCGAGAAAAAGCGACAAAAACGTGTCCAACCATGGTGTCAAACGCTGGCGAGCGGGCATTAGTAACCGAACGCCAGAATGCAAAACGAAACCGCAGGAAATGGCTGTTCCAAACGTTCATTACCTCGGAGACGGTAGTACCGCTACCAAGACTACCCATGCCTCGTACGCTAATCATACCGCAGGCGATAATTTGCCGAAAATATCCCCAGGCGCCGTTTCAACAACAATGGTACCCGGCCTATCCAGTACGCCAGGAACAATAACAGCCTGCAGGAACAAGAGCAAAGTTTATAGTAACGGCTGCTCTGCTGCAATGACTACTACCGCCGCCGCACACGAACTCAACCATCACAACCACCCCGTTCATCACATTCAACCAAAACCCAATTCTAATTCTAATCCCAAAGCTAAATCCAACTCCCGTAACAAAGTGCCTGTCGACGCCAAGGATAGCATGACCATATTGCAACGTTTGGCCTTGGTAAGAATAACTCCTTGATGAGGAGCAAGGTTTCATTGCCCTTGGAAATGCTTGAGCTTTATTTACTTTTCTTTCTGCAAAGAAAAGTAGTCTCAGTGAATAAATGAACAATGACGGACAATTCATGGCAATAACTTCTTCTTTCTTTTTTTTGGGTGCAGAATGCATTAGACCTAACCATCCCAGCCAGTGACGTCCTTCTGAAGAACCGTCAGAATTCTTGGGTGCAGCTGTCTGGTCATCCCGGGTCATTTGCGCCTGCCGGACCCGGAACTGTTTGGAAGAAGCAGAACTCGGATAATAATGAGGGCCCTGTTTACGAGGCCCTAATGAAGGAGACCGCGGCTGAAATAGTACCCAAATACCACCGGGCAGTCTCTTATGAGAATGAAAGTAAAAAAATAGAGAAATAAAATGAAATATCATAAAACGTGACCTTTTCATGGCTCTTTTACTTTTTTCTTTAACAGATTTCATTGAGATCCAAGACCTGCTGTATGACTTTACGGATCCAAAGGTCATGGATATTAAAATGGGAACTCGCACGTTTCTCGAGTCTGAAGTCATGAACACGACAGCTAGGGCCGACTTGTACGAGAAGGTAAAAAAACGGAAAAAAATTAGATAATAAAAGCAATTTTTAGCTTGGCAACGAGGCTATAGGTTGTTGTCTAGCGTGTATAAATTACCTGGTATTCGGCCAAAGGGGCTTGGCCAATTATCTAGTGTAATTTACCATGTGACGCTATATGGGTTAGAGGATTTAGATAATAATGATGCCATAACTTTTGCCTCCCTTGTTTCTAGATGGTAAAGGTTGATCCTAATGCGCCTACGCCTGCAGAACACGCTATGCGGGCTGTTACCAAACTGCGTTATATGACTTTCAGGGAGCAACAAAGCTCTACTTGCGAGCTGGGCTTTAGAATAGAAGCTATAAAGGTGAGTTACGAGAGTTTTAGACTGCATATTTTGTAGTTGTACGTTTATAAAACGTAATTTTTTTCTGTCTGTCTGCCATTACAGCTGCAAGGCTCGCCTCCTATGACTGACCTAAAGATGATAAGAACAAAACAAGACGTGGCTAATACCTTGGCTTTGTTCTTGGGGAAGAGTGGAGAAACTGTCAAAGCAGCTTTGCTGGCAAGGCTGGGGGTGATAAGGGATAAATTTGCCCAGTCACCGTATTTTCGGACTCATGAAGTAAGACCAAATAACCTACAGTACAAAAAGACAATTATTAACCTAGTCTTGTATCTCTCAGGTAGTCGGCAGCAGTATACTAATCATCTACGACGCCAACAAGGTGGGCGCCTGGATAATTGACTTTGCCAAAACATTAGACTTACCAAGTGGAATTGAGATCACACACACTCGTCCTTGGGTACAGGATAACCACGAAGAAGGATATTTGACGGGACTGGATAACCTTATAAAGGTAATTTCAAACAAAAACACTACAATTATTGCTTGTTAACGTGCGCGACACCAACGGCTTTATTTGCGCGGGATTTAACGGTCTTTTAAACGCGCGAAAAATATGATTTCAAGATTACCAGCACCCATTATGCCATCTATGAGCTATTAAATTCGTTACTCTTAAACTCCCCAAAGCGCTTATATTCAACCTTGCGAGACCAGAATTTAATGACGAATTTCCTTATAATGTATAATTCTATTTCCATTTTCCTTTCTTTACAGATAATCGCGGAAATCGAATGCCATTCTGACTGCGACTCCGCTCAAGCACAGAGTTCATTAATTAAATGAAAACTTTTATATATAGATGTAAAAATAAAGCAAGGTGGTAATTCCTGTTCATTTCCATAACTTCCTTGCAAACGAACCGCGGCTAAGCGAATGTAAGCTATTTGCCAAACACACGCACTATGAAAGAGAACTTATTTTTGTACACCTTGAAGGTTACAGAAAACTTGACCAGCAAATTAATAAAAAAAGTCTAATAATTACACTCTTGCATTGCTTCCGACAAGCCAGAAAGTTACAATAGCGTGTTTTTCTGGGTTCTTAAACGGAACAAAAAGTGGCTTGTTTTCCAGCTCATGTTCGCAGGGTCAGGTGGCTCTGTAGCGTTGAGTTTTGCAATCATAAACATAAAAAAATGAGGTGGTGAAACACACGGGGTTCCAAATTACGCATTTTATCCACAACTTGCGACACAGGGGAGTCCGGTTAACAATCGCAGATTAGTTGTTGCACTGCCACAGGTTTTGCTCTGTTTTCTTTTCCTATTTTTTCTTTCCTTTTGTTTCCTTACGGCTTCTCAGAGACACTGCGCCAGCAAGGGTATAGGGACACCTTCGTGACAGCGAGTTGTAGGGGCACACAGACTCACCAGAGATTTAAGTTCGCCAAACACTCCCAAGCTTATTCTAATACTCAAAACCATATACAGGTCCCTACATCTTCAAGTCTTCTGAAGCACCCAAATTCGCCAACGTTTTCTTAATGCGTAAAGCTGTCAACCGAGCAGCTGCATTCACATACCAGCACTCCTTCATTAACTGAGACATAACTCGCAAAGCCTACAAGATAGTTCAATCGTTTAGAAGGTCTTCTTCATTTCCATTTTTTTTAAATCCTTATACCTCGCAAGACTGCCACCTGTTGGGTATCGAAGGCCTCTGCCTATCACTGCAGACCACCTTTCTCATCTCTTCAATGGTAGGATCGGAAGGTACGACATCGTAAAATGGCAACTGATAATCATCATAAATTCCTACAAAGAGCAGAAAAGGGTCAGTTTTTCCGAGCCTTTTGCTTACTTGAAAGTAAGCAAAAGCAAATCCACTTGGCATACCTCCCACGTTACACCGACGTGCAATTTCCCAGAGCACTAATCCCAAGGCATACACATCTGCTCTCTTAAAGGAGTCGAAATGATTCATGTTGATTGAATCGTCCAGCACTTCAGGCGCCATATAACGTTTGGTGCCCACACGATGATTCAGAGGTATATCGACAGTATCCGTGGCAGCGTCATAGCGTACGGCTAACCCCAAATCTCCAATCGCACAAGAGCCACTGCTCTTGACCAAGATATTCTTGGATTTCAAATCGCGGTGAGCAATGGCAGGTTTTCCTACAATGAAAAAGCCTTTGCACTCAATTGACTTGCACTCATGTGTTTACCTTGAGTTCCCAAGATCTCCATGTGTAAATGGGACAACCCTGTGGCAATCGTCAACGCCATGCGGATCATGCCAGGAATATCCACAGTGGATCGACTCAGGTAGTCGAACAGAGACCCATTTTCATGGAAATCCGTTACCAACCAAAGCTGAGTCCACGTCCCATTATCTGTAAAGTTACATAAACAATAAAACAATAACAGACGAAACTTAAGACAACAAATACTCGATGTTTACCTTTGTTATCTGCTGCGATAAAGCCTAAGATGTTATCGTGACGTAACATGACAGTTTGATAGATCTCAGCCTCCCGGAACCAAGAGCGCTCTTCCCGGGATGAAAAGATCTTCACCGCCACGTTCTCGCCTCTCCATCGCCCTCGCCAAACTTCCCCAAATCGTCCTTTGCCTATAATCTCTACTAGTTGTACTTGGCGAGCGATACTTCTCTGCACCAACAAAGGTAAGCCTATGAACAAATAAAATAAACATAAAATAAATATAAACAAAATAAATATAAAACAAATTAAATGAATGAAGAGAGAAGCAAAGGAAGATTAAGAGGCAGTAATCAAAGATAATTAAGTTTTACCTGATCCTGAGCCACTGGTAGTCATGTCCAGCAAATCTCGCAACGTTTGGCCGTTTCCAAGAATGGGCACATCCGGCGCTTCCATGGCGTGCTCCACATCCGAACGATACCGAGCCAATCGCTGCTGTTGTTGACGTAAACTCAGGATAAACATTCCAGCAATAAGCGCAAACGCAACTGGTCCACCGATAATTAAAGCCCACTCCCACATGCCAAACCCGGCGTCGGAATCTGCAGTTCCCAACATGGGTTCTATATACATATTTCAAAGCAATCTATTAGTACTTTCAACTTCAGAACTGTCCATTGAGAAACAATAAGGTTAATCCCGGACTTTTTCTACATGTGCTACACTACATGCAACGATCTGCTTTCGCAAAATTTGTACGCCCGGTTTATAAGAAAAAAAAAAGTTTGACAAAGCAAGTTGCAAAAACCGAGACAGCTTTGTATCCCCCCAAAGCAAGCACCGCTGGAAAATCTCCAATGTTTAAAAAAAAATATACTAAAAAATGCATTGTTCATTCCCGTCCCAAGAAATTGGCTAAGCACAAAATGCCCGCAGTCGAGATGCATCTGTAGGAAAGAGAGCGTAAGCTTTTTTTTTAAATTTTTTAGGACGACGGATCCCGCCCCACGGAGAACAGTTTTTAGGCAGAAGAAATGGAACCCCAACCGTCACCTTGGCTAGACTCCGGAGGCGGATGAGGAAAGGCAGGAGCTAAGTGCAAATTACAGAAATCAGTATTTCGACAGCATCCTATTACAAACGGATCGACTTCGGGAGGAAATTCCGTTTCGTCTTGATCAGGATCTCGACACCATAAAGGTAGCTCGGCTTCAAAATCCGCAGCCATGGCAAAGCATCTGACATGTGTTAACTATAGGTGTTAGTGAAATGCTGCTATATTTTTTTTTTGGGGGGGGGGGTTGTCTACCATACGCTTTGGAAGCAATTAGTAATTCAAATTCAAGAACACGAGCCATGCAACAGTGTGCGGGGGAGCGCCGACACCTTGATTTCACGCTTATAATACGGAAAGAGGCGACTCTTTGTGAAAAAATAATAGTAAAAAAATGAGAAGCACTTAGAATACATCTATAAATAAAAATAATAAACAACGCAGCCTCTGCCACTTAAAAGAGGAAAGGTGCCTGAAATGAAAACAGCCTGCACAGGATTTACCCTTGATGCTTTCTTTTTCGCGATAAAAACGGAATAAACAGAGAGGAAAAGGTTTATCGAAGGAAACTGAGGTATTGGAAGAAGAGGTGAACAACAGACGTGCCAATGACGAGTCGAAGAGTATTCGTTTTACCTCGGGTTCCTGGCACGTGCAGTGCAGGTTTGAGGTCTTTATTACAATAGTCGTAATCCTTGCAGCAGCCTATGACAAAGGTGTCATTTTGGGGATTGGCATAATGACACACGATGGGGTTCTTGGGAGGGAACAGCAAAGCCCGGTCCAGGCACCTGTACGTGATAATCAGGGCAAGACAATATACATAATGAGACGCCAAGGTTAAGAGAGTCGCATCAAAAGGGTGGCATTTCGATGAAGGTTAAAAAAAGGAAGGATTTTTCCCGTTTTTTTGTTTGTTTTTTACGTAGAACCTGCATGAAAAGGTCAAGTTCCCCCTAACACTGTCAATCTCGATAAGAAATCCGCAGCATTGTACTCAGTAAGCCAAGCATTTTTTTCTTTTTTCGATGTTTGTTTGTTTTTTTATAGGTGAGTATTGGGATAAAAGGGGAAAAGAGGGAAAAAAACATGATCCCCAAACACGCGATGCAGCACAGCACTCCATGCCCAGACCCCATTATATTTGCTCGCTTCAACCCAAGTTTTTCCAGATTGAACGGGTGCTATCTCGCTCGCTCTTACCTTCCCCTGCATCCAAGACGGTAGCTAAAGTGGGTTGGAGATGAAGATTGCACATATCATAATCTCGGCAACAGGCCACCATAATTTGATTAGCCGAAAGATGGGAGGCCTGACACCACACCGGCTTCTCGGGTGGGAAAAGTTGAGTCAACGAAAGGCACCTTGGAACACAAGGTATTATAGGCCACATGATATATAAAAAAGCGCAGTTTTAGTACAAGGGACATGGTTAATATCCATATAGAGGGAAGGGGGGGTCAGGAGTGCTGTGCTACGGACATGCCTTGCCGGAATTAAAAGAGTCAGCTGCGCACTAAAATGAAATCATTGTTTGGTATCTTTTCAAAAAGTCAACAAACTAAAAGGGTACAAACTCCTTACGCTTGCCTGTGCCGTTTATCTAGAACAGACCTTGATCTCTCAAAGGTCCCTAGGGTTCAGGTCAAGGCTAAAAAACACTGCAGCCTTCAGTGGTACACAACTGCTAAAGCCACAAAACACTTCTGATTGGCAAGGAAAATTACTGTTACCTGTAGGCATGTTGCATAACCCCCGTTTTTCTGTTCAAAGTTGTAGAGGTGAAGCAGTAGCCCTCGGTTTCACATGTTTGGTTAGCATCAATGCAAATGTCGCAATGGCATTTGATGCCTAGTTATAAAGTATAATTATAAAATACAACGCAAACTGCATGTAGTACCTTCTGCGGGACGTAGAACTAAAACCATGAGGGCTATGCAAACCCATAGCCCACAGTGGTATCTTATCAGCTCCATTCTAATTTGGGACGGGGCCAAGGGCGTAAATGCATTGACTGTTTAACTTCACCTGCATTAGAATGCAAAACTCGCTCTCCGGCCGTTCCTTGAACTAGATGAATTATCCAGATCTACACCCTCATCCTTGTTTTATTGGTCAGCTTTCACCTATTCCGGGAAAACAAAATGAGAATTGAAATATAATCCAGCAAGGAGGTTACGGTAACTTACGTACATGGTTCGAAATTACGCTAAAACAGTCACCAAAGTGCATACTCCAGAATTCGGATAATGTCTTAATAAGCCCAGTCGGAATTTGTATTTCATGGGTTTAAACGATGGACAGCAGCATTAAACGACCAGACTTTCACCTATAAACATCACAAAAGCGACAAACGACAAACACCATAAGGCAACATTGCCAAGTTTAACACAATTGTTAAATCGTCACACGGATCTAGTTTTATTGTCCAAAAATCGGGGATATTAATTTTAGTATATTTAGTAATTTTATTAATACCAAAATAATTTAACCAAGTGCGTATGCAAATTATCCAGTAAATGAAGAACCGTAGACGTAGTGGCGGTCTCTGGAGTTCATTGTCACGTGTTCCGAGAAGCACATTTTCATGTGTAAACAAATTTTGGTGGATTTGATACTTCCGACGTATGTAATATCATCATTTCTCTAAATGTTTAAGTCTTATTGGGGGCTTATAATTTGGTCGCATTGTCATGATTTTTTGTTTGTTTTTCTTTCTTCTTTTGCGTTATTCCATCAACACCGTGATAGCGTTTACCGTTTTGCCACGTCGTGTCTAAGCCACCTCACATCACACTTTAAATTGGACCTGGGGCTTCGTCATCATGAGCAGTAGTGTTGCTTTTCTATTCTATAGCTTCTTACTTTTTTCGGGGTGAAATATGATAATAGTTATATTTTTCTACAATCTTCTTTTATGATGTGCTGGGTGCAATTATCGTTTGTTTGCCTTGACATCTTCGTTCGGTTACCTGGGTGATGGCTTATAGAGAATCTCTTTTCTTTTTGTGGTATCCCAAGTCTATAGGTTGATGAGCAAGTCACAAAAACCCACGCCGGTTTCCTTTTTCCTTTGCCCGCCTCATTACGAAATCTTCCTTCGCACGCCAAATCGCATGCTTGGCATCTGCGTACTAAAGGTTTTGCCTGATTTCCTGGCATGAATAGACTGTCTTTTGTCATTTAATTGACCCATTCCGACACGCAAGCTCGGAGAGTATCCCACATTTAGTGAAAGAAAAAGTCGTTTAGTCGACTGTATAAAACCAGCGACAAAGCAAGGAAGACCGCATTTAACAACTTTTTAGCTCGGTTTGTGTAGCCATCACTGAATAATCGTGCGATAACTCTTGTTTTATTATTATAAATTTCGTAGCTGTTCTAATTCTAAAACTTATTTATGTCTTGGACCCGTAGGTTTGAAATTTATTCGCTGGTTCAACGGAATGGCCCCTTTGCACCCCAAACCGCGACCATTGGTCTTTTGCGGACCGTCCGGCGTAGGGAAATCGACTTTAATTAAAAAGTTGATGGGAGAATTTCCCACCGTTTTTGGTTTCTCCATCTCGCATACAACGCGTAAACCCCGGGCGGGCGAAAAGGATGGTAAAGACTACCATTACGTCGAACGCGATGAGATGGAACAAGCTGTTCGCAAAGGGGAATTCATAGAATCGGCGATCTATTCAGGGAACCTCTACGGGACAAGGTGAAAACAAAATATATTTTAATTTCCGGGTGTTCTCCGTTCAAGGCTAACATTTCTACAACCTTTCAACAATATTTGTAGTAAGCGAGCTGTCGAGGATGTTCAACGAATGGGCAAAATCTGCATACTTGATATTGATGCGCAAGGCGTCCGGTCTATTAAACAGACAGATTTGTGTCCGTGGTATATCTTCGTGCGTCCTCCGTGTTGGGAAGAATTGGAGCGACGTTTAAGATTCAGGAATACCGAAACTGAAGAAAGTTTAGCTCGTCGCTTAGCTATTGCTCAAAAAGAATTAGAATATGGTATGTATAACTAACATGGAAGGCAATTTCTGTTGTATATAATTTATTTTACAAATGTATTGTATTTTGTTTTCAGGCGAACAGCCGGGAAATTTCGATCTAATGATCGTGAATGATGATATTGATCAAGCTTACTCCCAATTAAGGGATTTCATCATGCCTGCCATTGAAGAAACCCAGTCATCTACTACCTCAGAATGAAGACAGCTATAGCGTTCTGTATTTTAACCAGGAAGAAAAACCACTGTCGTATTCCATGACTGTTATACGTGTTGAAACTTACTATCATGAAATGTTACATGGCGTATTTAATTTGCACATTTATTCCACCTGTTTATGAAACACTTGGTATTTTACATAAAGCAGTGCAACTTTCGTTCGACACTTGAGTTAATATATTACCATGTTGTGTTTTTCCATTTTCACGATGACAAAAGAAGAAAAAAGTTAAATAAAACTACACACAGTCCAGTGAACACTATGGCGTTTTTTAAGTAGTGGTAAAGTCGTGTTGTTCGAAACTTCCTACGATAAAGAACCCTTAATGAATACAATACGTTAATCTTCAAACTCACCATCCAACTTTTTTTTTTTAGAGTTCATCTTGGAAGTGATGAATGTTATGCAAATGATCTCCAAAATCCGTCGCTTCACTCCCCACGAAAACGTCGTGATGATCGAGTATTTCCTCAAAGCTCAGAAAGTCGTCATGATCATCGTCTGCGGAAGCAAACAGATGATCTACTTCTTCCTCGGCTATTTCGCTGCAAGAAAAATGGACCAATGAGCTCAAACATGCTGGGAATCGTGCAAAACGAAAAGACAACCACCAAACAGAAGCTGTGCAAGACCGATATGCTCAAAACTCATAAAAACTGAAGTGAAAGAAGCGTAATAAAGTAACAGTCAATTTACTCGTTACTAGGGACAACCCATTCGATGATCTCTTGTCTATCGAGCCAACCGTCTCCGTTTTTGTCTACATCGTGATCGAACTTCTCTTTCTCCGCAACTATCCAGGCTTTATCCTTCTCTTTGCCTAAGGAACGGAAGAAGCGGAGATCAGTGGAATACTATTACAAGATGAATTTGACTAGCATGAATTTGGGAGCATTCCAAAATGGTCCTAAAGCGTCTATTTGGTGCCTGTCTTTCCGTCCCACTACTTTTTGCACGTTATTCATACTTGTTCTCGGGAACAATCCACGCTTTAAACTCTTCCTCATCTAGCACACCATCACGGTTGCGGTCAAAATCTCGATCAAAGACATGTTTTTGCCTGGATATGTCAACCTTCGACAGGTCTAAAGTTTACCCTTTCAACTTTGCGCCCAGACACGCAAAACAAAAGACGTTTTTGAACTTGTTTTACCTTGTTCACCAATGAATTCCTGGAAGCTGATAAAGCCATCTTTGTTAATATCTTTGTCTTCCAGGGTGTGCTTTAAGATGAAGGACAGCATGTGTGCTGCTTCTTCAGGATGCGAAAATGCTAAGAATTCATCTTTATCCAGCTTCCCATCGTGGTTCTGGTCAGCAGCTGCGAACAACTCCTTGTCGTTTTTCATTAGCTTTTCCTCTTCGACTTGATCAGGAGTGAGGTTTCGGTCATTTTCGTCGCTAATACCATAAGTCTCTGCAAGATATTCAACCCAAGTTACAACTCCATCATGATCCGCGTCGACTTCTTCCATCTTCTCTTGAGATTCTTCTTGAGACAATGATCTAAAGGTGAAATTTAACTAGAGATGTGCTCTCCTTTGCTATCAAATGATTCGCTTAGTCGGTCTACCGTAAGGAGCGAAGAATCCAAGCCTTTAGTTCTTTCCTGTCGACAGTTTGGTCTCCATTCCGATCCATTTTAAGTAACAGCACAGACAAACGCTCTTTCGCCACTTCGGGTGGCAGATGATCAAACTCTTCTGCTTCTTTGCTGCTCCCAAGTATGGCTTCATGGTCAAACTCCGAATGATGCTCATCGCCTTCATAGTGTTTGGAGTCGCGGGGACTATAAGCTCCATCGTCCACTCGCTCTTGATTCAGGTGATTATGACTGTGTGACTCGACTAGCGACACCAGCAACCCCAACAAAGCCAAGGTTGCAGTTACTGTGACTTTCATCTGCATGGCTTGAACCTGCAAAATAGAATGAGATCATTATATATATTATATAAGAATAATTAAAGATAAAGATGATGCCTACTTATACTGGCTTGTTTAAACGTTCACGCTGTAAAACGACGTCCTGCAATATCTAAAATTTAGTTTTAACTTTGTTCCCAAGAGTATGTAACCAGGGATTTACAAGAATACAAAACAAAATAGTTTTATAAGCCTCCAACAGTACAAGAAAGCACGCACCCGCGCATCATTGCTGTTTAACCAATCAAAGCTTGAACGCATCACGGTCGCCAGAGTGCAGCAGGGTCAATTCGTATGCAAGGTCATTTATCGGGAACGGGATTCAAACGTCTTTATGCCGCTGCCCTTTTTTTAACCTTCGAAGAGATCACTTTGCGCTTCTTGTACTTTTCCATGTTTTTCTTTAGGGAAATGGAAATGAAAAGTTAATACAGTGCAAAGCAGATAAAAAGAAAGATAATTACTTTTGCAGCTCTAACTACATCTACTTCCGTTATTCGGCTCCTTCCACGGGAAACAGCATTGTACGAACAAAACTTGGAAGTTTCGCTAAAGAAGCGAAAGTAGGAGACAATGTACTGTGGATTTTAAAGCAAAAAATAAACATTAGTACGCACCAAACTTTGGTCCAAAGCAACACACATCATTTCTACATCCCCTAAACAGGAATACTAATTTTTAATTTAAAACAGGTTATGTTAATGAATTTTGGAAGAACTAAAAACAAAGATCCTACCCAAAGTATCATGGGTTTCGTAATTTGAATCCCTTCGTGATCCGTATAAAGTCTACTTTCTATGGCTTTTTTTATTTTGGACGTGAGTAACATGCGTTGAATTCGAGTGCTGCCCATTTTTCTATAAACTGGCACACACAATTGCACAAATTAACTGGATCTTAGATAAGCAAATGAGGCGTGGAGCATGAAAACAAATACAAATTTTGATTTCTTTCACCAAAGTTCTAAGGTGCAAGATAAAACAAACGAAGGAGGGGCTTAATAAAACATGCCTGAAGAGTGCTGCCAGTTTTTATATGATAACGTTAATGCGGCCAGAAAAGTAAACTGTTCCATGAAGGTTTTTAGATTTGAAAAAGTGGCGCCATATACCCCAGCGTTCCTTCGCGGTGGCGAAAGGAGGAAACACAAATAAAGCTTTGAGAGGAAAAATGGCTGGTGTTCGTGCTGGTTGGCCTCGTAGTAATTCCCAAGAATTTAAAATGAACAACTCCTCGATGACGACAAACAGGACAATAAACTTGTAAGCCAAACACTCTTAAACTACCAACAAAATTAAAACTGATTCTAATTTCTGTCTTTTTATTTGATGCAGATATCCTCTTTCTAATTACACGTTTGGCACCAAAGAGCCTTTATTTGAGAAAGATCCTTCGGTCCCTGCTCGTTTCCAGCGAATGAGAGAGGAATTTGACAAGATTGGTATGAGACGGAGCGTCGAAGGCGTTCTTCTAGTCCATGAACATGGGTTACCTCATGTCCTTTTGCTTCAGCTTGGTACAACATTCTTCAAACTGCCTGGTGGCGAGTTAAATGCTGGCGAAGACGAGGTGGAAGGGTTAAAAAGACTGCTAACGGAGGTAAAACATCATACAAAGCTCTAACTAACTATTGATGCTAAATGTTTCTTTTTTTATAAAAGATCTTGGGGCGCCAAGATGGGGTACATCAAGAATGGGTCATAGAAGATACTATTGGCAACTGGTGGAGGCCAAATTTTGAACCTCCTCAATACCCTTACGTTCCTCCCCATATCAGCAAGCCCAAAGAGCACAAGAAGCTCTTTCTGGTACAGTTGGGCGAGAAAGGTAACCTCAGTGGTAATTACTACCTTATACATTTGTTCTTCTATCATTTGCATGAAATTGGGTAATATTTGCAGATTAATGTTGTCATAATATTCTCAAGTAACATAAAAAAAATATTACAAATTCTCAGCTTCCCAGATTCTTAAAAAACTATCACAAGCTAAGCCATCTGTTGGGTTTTCGTTTTCTTTTGAGATCAAAATCAAGTCGACATTCCGTCGTTTGATAATTTTTGAAACGACGGAATCTTGACATCTTTTTCAGGCGGAAAAAGAGGGGAAATGCCAACTGTTACGCCAGAAATAGCTTTCTTCTATACACTTATGTCTATTTTCGTGCACTATATTACTTATCCAGTAAAATTCGCTTTCCTTAAATTTTGTTTTTTCTTCCGTTAGCTTTGTTTGCTGTGCCCAAGAACTATAAGCTTGTGGCTGCCCCATTGTTTGAACTTTACGACAACTCTCAAGGGTATGGCCCTGTCATCTCATCTTTGCCTCAGACGTTATGCAGGTAAGTCTAGACAATATACCAATTGTTGTGCTTCATGTTTTTCACTTGGAATGATTCGAAACGCTCCAGAATGCTCTCAGCATCAAATGATAGAATCTCGCGAAAGTTACCACGCTTTCATCTTAATTAACCTCGCTTGTCTTAGTGCACCACTTGCTAACAACGTTTTACTTGTCGGCAGCAATCCAAGGTGTTTTCCGTACGTTACAACACGTTATAATTGCACTTAACTCATCTTCCCTTGAAGAGATTGGAAACTCGGCGTCAAATTTGAATATGGCGCGTACAGAGCAGGAATTTCAGCTGAATTGTCAGAGTAAAACGCGGTTTCAATATGCAAAGTAGTTAGGCAGACCTTGGGAGCGAATCTGCTTTTCAGATATGAAAGGGACGAAATGTGTAAGACAATAAGACAACACAAGTTTAAACGTCCCTCTGCCGAGGCACAGCATGTCAGGAGCGAAGTTGACAGTTGGGTTAAGAAAGCTATTAGAACTTTTCCTTACTCGAGGAGCCCTGCTTGGCTCCCAACACCCATTAGGACTGTAAATTCATTCTGATGGTGACGGGCGAGATAAAGAAGCATTTGTCCTTGTCCAACTCGGCAAAGACTAATCTTATTGAATTATCAGACCTTACAGCCCAGCTCCCGAGTCTCAAGCACCTTTATTGCATTTTGCTGGAAGGCCAGAGTTTTAGGGAGGGGGAATATTAAAAGTTGTTAGGTTATCACGCACATAACATTTTCCTTGATTAAAAAAGAAGAGAAAAATAAAATAAAACCCCACAAAAGTAAAAGCTGTTGATGCTTCATTCATTGAGGTCAGTCTCGTAAATATCCACTTTGCGTGGGTTCCCGTTGCTCTTGTTTTTAATGTTTTGTTTCCTGTTAATGGAGAAAAAGGAGTTGGTTGTTAGTTGTTGTTCTATTAAGACAAACTTTGGTTCTTCGCCTTGCTTGGCTTCCGAGGAGACTCGTTTTTCTTTCCTTTTCATCGTTTTTTTGCTGGTAACTTGTATTAAGCGCTTTTTTTGCCCTTTTACCCCCGTTTCTGAAGAAAGTCTTGGTCTTATGGGTGGGAGAGCCTTTTCGGTCTTGGCAGGACTCGGGAAAAATATGGGAGAACTAATTTCTACATCGCTAGGTTTTAATGCCTCGTAGTTTGGACCCCAATTCCGACTCGAAAATTGTAACCCAAAAAAATGCCCTTACCAAGTTCCCCAGCTCTTTTTCTTCCGTTCTTTTCCATATATATTAGCCCCAAAGTCAAAGAATTAAACTTTTTTATTTCGTAATTTTTTTTCGCCGACTCTTTTATTCCAAGATTCGCTTATTTACTGTAGAAAAGTAAACGTTTCTGTCCCTAAAGCGCAAAATCACTGGTAGTTTTTTTTTAATTAAGGCCATGGTGAACTTCAAGTAGTTGATCTTTTTGTCGAAAGATGACAGTGATGTTTATCCCTATGTCATAAGAATTACGCAACTTTAAACAGAAATTTAACGATATAATTTTTTTTATTAAAATATCTTAATAAAACTATCCTAAAACCCTGCGTCAAAGATTTAGATAGATGATTTATTTAAACTTGTTCAAGTTATGAAAATTTAAAATAAATCATGTATCTAAATCTTTTGACGCAGTGTTTTAAGAAAATAAAAATAAAATTTCCAATTATGTAATTCAATTTATTTTAAATGTCTGTTTCAGAGTTGCATAATTGTCATCATAGAGGGTATGACATCTTTTGACAAAAAGATCAACTACTTGAAGTACACCGTGGCCTTAATAGTTTCTCCCTTTTTTAGATTTTTTTCTATTTTATTGTTTATTTTTTTGTTAATTTTTTGTCAAACAGACTGTGAATTAAGGGATGTTTTTCAATGAAAAGTCAAACTTTTTTGCTTATTTAATGGCACACTGAAAAAACGCGAGAGAACGAGACTTAAGTTTATTTTGTTATGCAGAGCCGCAACTTCCAGACCATAAAAATCCGACAGTGATGAGGTTAAGGCTGCAGGTTGGGATTCATTGTTTGTCGCGTCAGAGAGCCCCGGTTACCCCGAAATGAGTTTCATTTGGAGAAAAGGACAAAGTGAGAGGGAAAATGACTGTCGTGACTTCCTCAATGGAAGAGGGGAGAGTGCACAAGCAGCCAGCAGCTTCCCTTTTTTTATTTATCTTTTTTTTTAAAGCATTATATGAGGTTTCGCAGCCGTGTAGATATTTGCTCCTACTCTTTGCTCAGGAACTATCGTCTCCAAATTTTTTCCCTTTTGGGGGGAAGAGGACTCTGAAAAGATACTGGCATGAAAAAGGGAACACGTTAGAGGAGAAGAGGAAAGATACCTTTTTCAAGCAGAAGACTTTTTGGAGGCAGCCTGGCGAAGGCCTCCGTCTTGCATGGCAAATACTGCCATCTCCACGAAGTGGGTGGGGGGTGGGCAGAGGGTAAATGGCGCCCACGCTTCCTTCGTGAATTGAAATGAGCATTTATTGGGACGAAACATCCTTGCTTTGCCCGGCTTTTTCTTCTGTCAGTTTCTGTTGGACCTTTTTTCGGAAAGAAAACGATCAAGGAGGTTGATGTTCCCACACGTTTGGTGTCAGCGAGACTTTTATTTATTTACTTTTTTTCACATTGAAAACTAACCGGCTCCGAGGTCCCTAAACAGAGCGTAAAAAAATCTTCTTAAATAAAAAAAATAAAACAGTTCTCTGGGAAACGTGGATTTCATCTTCTAGTCTTCTTGGCACACTTGAATTAAATATAAAAACTTGATTATATGTGTTTGGCAAATGCATTTTGCAATATTGCCTTTGTAATGCCCCCCCCCCCCAAGAAAAAAAGGGAAATTTCGGGCAATTCATCTTCTTTGACGCATTAATAAGATTCCGTATTGCGAACAACGGTGCTTTAATACGCCGTTAGCTATGGATACCTAAATGGATAAAAAAGTACTTATTAACTGTATTATTGTTAAATATATTATTTAGTAATTTTGTTGCAGTTAACGATTAAAGTTTCGTTTGGAGTCTAAAAATACGCTAAAATTGCAATATTACGATAGGAAAACAAAATTTGAAGGTAAATTATTATTGAAATTTGCAAAGAAATCTGGGAGAAATTACATATGATAAGTTGTTATTTCAGTAAGGGAAATTGGTTTATTATGGACTAAAAAGATTATTTCAATTGTAAAACTTGTAGCTAGTACTAAATCTAACACTTGTATTCTATTAGTATCATTCTTAATATGATTTGTATATAATTGTGTCGTTCGGCTATTATTAAATATATTTATTAAATAATTTATTTCAATACATTTTATTTAATATTTATTTAATAATTTTGCTACAATTATTTTGTTGAAATTAACGACTAAAGTTGCGTTTGGGGACTAAATTATTTGTGTTATAATTGTAGTGTTAGTAGTTGTATACAATATTACATTAAATACAATATTACAATGCACCAACAGAATTTGAAGGTCAATTCATTGTTGAAATTTGCAATAGTACAAATTAAATATGATAAACGTTGTTACAATTAGAAATTAGAAACATATTTACGTGTATTTAGGGAGTTTTTTTTAGGATAGATGTTATTTTAGAATATTGTATTTATTTATTAATGAAAAAATTCCCCGAGAATCAAGAAAATGTGTAAGTTATAAGGGATAATTATGTACAGTGAGTTCTAAAAGTCCTTGCAAAACTCTTTCAATAAGTGGCATAGGCAACTCTTGATTCAGAATACCGTATGCTGGCAGATGGACAAGCGTAATCATTTTTTCCTGAAGCTTTAAGGGTGACGGGAGCTATATATTAATGCTGTGTCGGTGTCAAAGGCATGCAGCAGACTTGACTTGGGACTTGGCAGGCTCCGTTATTACATAATAAACAATGTGACAGGGCGAGTAAGTAACACAAGATCGGGCCGACACAATGAAATGACCTCTTGTCTCCGGGCTTTTTTCTCCTTGCACGGCAGCACGGAAAAACGATCTAAAGAATATGATCCATGTCCAGTTCAGCCGACGTTAAAGGTGAGGCCTGTCCACCTACGAAGCCAACAAGTCCAGTCTGGACTCTTTTTAAACATGTCCAGACACTTAATTGTGCTCAACGTGTTTAAAGAGCGAATTGGTTGAGTAAAGGAGAAGGGGAAGGTATTTATTCCAGGTTTTTCAAATTTCGTTTAGTTGAGACAGGCGAAATGAAAGTAACGCGATTCGGGGTTGAGGTGTTGCGAGGAATATATTTGGCTAATGCTTTGGGGGGGGGGNCCCCGCTTGAAACATTGATGAGATGGTAACGGGAGAGATTTAGCGTCGTATAGGCCTTGTCAAACAGGTTCTGGGGTAAGCAAACTCGAGTTGCATGTCACGTTACGGATACTAAGATACAAGGATGCTGTCTTGCTTGTTGAAGCAGCATCCTCACTACGAACCCAAAAGGCTCTACTATGCTCTTAGCTTGCATGGGGTGTTAATCCGCTCGTAAGCCGACAAGACGAGAATTAGAGAAGCTTTTACACGAAGTCTTGTTTGGGCGATGGATTTGGACCCGGCGACCAACTTACACTGTCATTAAAAACTGGAGCTTCCCTACACAAAATAAATAAAAAATAAAGTAGAAAGGAAGATCCAATTTTTTCCCTCCAATCTTAGACCCAGTTGCCATGTCTGCTCAATTACGGCGTGTAACTAGTGTCAATTAGTTCAAAGGAGGGAAAAGGATTCTGCAGTGTTGGCGCAAAAGGTGCGGGTATCTTTTTTTTTTTTTAAAAAAGAAGGGGTAGTCTTTGAGGACATCCATTAAAGAAGTGCATACCTAAGCTGTTAGCTACAGTAGAGGTTTTGAAGAAAGTTTCCCTTTGTCGCTTTAGTCGTTCGCCACACGTCGAGTTGTCGCACAATGTAAACCCAGACTTTAATGAAACCTGATTCAAAGAGACAATTTCCCGGGGTTCTCCTACTGCTTAAGAGCACGAATCCGGGGGTGATTCAGTAAGCTTAGAAGGTGAAGTTGGGAATTTTTTTGGGGGGGGAATTTTTGTTTTGGCCACATACTTGCATTTCAAATTTGGGGGAAAGGGAAGGAAGGGCGTGAAAGGAATATAAGATGGAGCCTCCTTCTGTGTGCATAAATGATTAAGAAGTGTGTATAGAGTAAAAAGGCTTTTTTCCCCTCCCGTCTGGGGTTTTTCTGTAAACCTAGTTTGGGGTAAAAGTACGTCGGGGATGACAATTTGGATCATAGTTTAGACTGAAGACTTTAGAAGATGAAACGGGGATATAAACCGTAAGGTAAGAGGGGGGTCTTTGTGAAAACTTGTTGAGGACACAGGAAAAGGCTTTTCCAAAACTTGAGCTGGGGCCAACCTGTTAAATATGCATATATATATAAGACAGGCATAAGTTTCGTAAGCAGTCAGTTTCCCAAACTTCAGACACGGTGTATGAAAAGATAATTTGAAAAATTGAGGACTTTTGACCTTTTCAAGCACTGCCACTTCGTTCTCTACAGTACAGTACATATGGTACGCTCATAAGCACACGACGGATGGACATCTCAATTGTGCTTTTCAGAAGTAAAACAAGGGTAGAAACTTTTCAGGCAATTAGCTATCTATTTCGTTTCCTACTTTCTTACGCTAGGCGTTTGCAAAACCAACACGTTCTCCGGAAAAAGTAACAAACGGGTGTCATGCAAACCGGCGTCCAAACTTAGTCGAAAGATGACACCCTAGTGTCATCATTGGACCAGGTTTTTCGACCAAGTACAAGTTTTAAGTTTCCCATCAACGCCAGTTGATGAGAATCGTTAACCGAACCGAACCTAAGTAATTTCCAGTCCAACTACCAATTTTCAACTCGAATCTTCAACTACCAATGTTTGTAAACAAAAACCAGTTTAAAGAACAACAGCTCTCCGAGTGGCGATGTCTCTAAGCTTCGCCCAGGGGTATGTAGCACTTTCTTATGACATAATCGTGTCATATTTGGACCAGCGGGTTTTTACTGGAGATGGCAAAAAAATAACAAACATCAGTGCCATCTGTGATTCTTTCCTATCAATAAGCTAAGGTATACGGGAGCCTATCCGTCACGAAAATCGTGTGCCAAAAATCGTGGCGCTTTAAATGATAACAATGAATTTTAAAACCGGTAACAATTTAAATCGTGGGCACTTTAAGCAGTAACAATGATTTTTAGGGCGCTTTAAATGTCAAGAATGAATTTTAAAACTGTCGCCGTTTTCGGGCGCTAAACTGGTAAGGATTTGCGGGGTTGGGACGGAATTTCGACTAAAACTTTGGGGTGCTCTTATACATTAAAGCATTACTTTTGAATATGTGTGCATGTTGCCTCTACAATCTTGTTGCCCTTTACAAGATTGGCTTCGTTGTGGGATCCTTTTTTGGCCCCTCTTTTACGACTTCCTTTTCGCATTTATCTAATCTGCTTTTAAGAAAAAGGGCAAACACCCAGGCTTTAGCGTGTCATGTAAGCCAGCCAAGTTTTTGAATGAAGCTATCTCATCGAGGCTCTTATCTTAACGAGATCTTGCTGTCGTCAAGGCATAATGGGTGGATCTCCTTCGTCTACTTCTTCTTTAAACCCCCTGTACTAAAGAACAAAACGTGTTGCTTTTCGCTTGGGGGGTTCATGTGGAAGGAAGGGGGAGAAGAGAAAAATTAGTGCAACTTTTCCATCCCGCAAACGAAGAGCACACAGAAAAAATAACAAGAAAAAAAAAACTTACGAACGTTGGAAATTTTCAGTTAAATTTCTTCTACTTTTAATGTCGCTCAAGGCTTGTTAGGCAAATTGCGGAGCCCACGATATCAGAAAAGTGTCGCTTTTAATGTATGAGGAATCGTAACAGGCTTTATCTAGCATTTAATAAGACTAATCTAGTACGCCTAATCTTAAAATAGGCTTAAAAGGAAATTCCTTTTGGGGTTCTTCCCTTTTTACAATAAATGAAAACTCTCAAAGCTTAAAATTCTAAATTAAAACTAAACACTTCTTTTGAGGCTCGTTTAATTTTTTTAATTTTTTTTACTTTCTTACGCAATGCTTCGGCAAAACAATAACAAACATCAGTGCCATCTGTGACTGTTAGGCATCAATAAGCTAAGGTATGCTACGGAAGCCTTAAAGTCGATTAGTTTAAAAGTATTTAATGTCGCGTGTGATTTTCATAAAAAAAAAAATTGGATGGAAAAATTGGATTTTTTTCTGCTGTTTATGCTGTAGCATTTGCTTTTAGGGCCGATTTTTTTTTATCATCATTTTTTTCGTCTCCCCTGACCTTTTCAAGTGCTCTCATTGATAGTAGTGCTTCTGATAGCAGCACCTTTTTATGGTTATCGATGATAACTGCGTATGTGAACGAAAGGCAGGGGACGCACCATTACCATTTCTAGGGCCTAGAGCTAAAAGCTACTGTCCATAAGCACCCAAATCAGGAATCACATCCACAACTTGGCGAGTGGGGAGGTCAAATGCTATTTTTCCAGCAGAGAGTCGGGTCGGGTCGTCTCCGCGTGTCCGACTAAATGCTTTTTACAGCATATCTTTAGGAGGTGGTGGGGTGGTGTGGGGAGGGGGTAGGTTTAGTATAGCATTCCGCATTCCGTGCGATGAAAAGGCTAAGTGGTGTATACGTTTTGCTTCCAGTATCGTATCGATTTTTATTAAAGAAATGTTCTATTCATATACGAACATTTCGCAGGTCATTTTGAGCGAACATTCGGAAAAGTAGAAATATCTCGAAAACAGATATTGTAATCTCGGTTTCCAAAACGAAAAAAGGAAATAGAAAGAGAAACAGGAACGTTTGGAACATGTATTGACATGGGGGAAAGGCAGTAATGTACCCTCCTAAAGCGTGCCGGATAGGAGTCTATGTGATTTTGCGGGGCGAGGGGTTGAGAGGGGTAAATTTTTGGGATATATGGATGTAGTGTGTGGCTGCTGCATGTTCTTCCCGTTTTCCTGGGTTATCTATGGGATTGATATTTGGGCGGGGTACTCTCTCTCTCTACTACTACATATATTTATACAACTATGGGGAAAAAAGGCCATATATCGAAGGCGGGGGGTGCTTGGGTTTTATCATAGTGCTCAATGCCAGGTCATAAAGCAAAGTCGAAGAAACTTTCTCCCATGGTCGTTGAATAAGAGCTGTCATCGTTGATCGCCCGCCGGTTTTGCTCGTCCTGGATAAAAAGGCGGGGGAAGAAATTTTTTCTTTCTTTTGACCCGCTATGGGGGTATTGCTGCATTTTTTAATATTTTTTTTGCTGCAGTTCAAGCTTTGACGTTGTGTTAAAGAAAGCTCTGTATACACCCTCAGAAGAATCGAGATGTGAGAGGCAGCTTACTTAAGACTATTGCTCTTGTGGCGATAAACCATGTGACTTGTGAAACCCTCCTTTTGCCCTCAACTAACTTTTTAGTCCAGTTTGTCTTGGTTCAACGCTGAAAGCATTGAGCATGTATGGAGAGCTATATCGAAGAAGCCCAAGAATATCGGGTCTTTTTTTGCATCGTAACATACGTTTGTGCTTCTATTGATGCTATCGACGCGAATCAGTTAAGGCCATGGTGTACTGCAAGTAGTTGAAAATTTTTGTCAAAAGATGGCACTCCCTCTATCGTGAGAATGCAGCAACTTTAAACAAAACATGAAACGAAAATCTAAAAGAAATTTAACGATATAATTGATTTTTTCAAATGTCTTAATAAGAAAATGTAGTGTATTACGGATTTTTCATTTTGAAGTATGATTTATTTAAGATTTACAAAACTTGGAATATTGCGCAAAAAATAGGGGAAAATATATTCAAGTAGACCGTTATGCAGTAGATTTATACTTCCCGTGCATTACTGTCACTATACAATTTGATTATATTGCATAGGGAATGAAATTTGTTTAATTAGATTCTTTTTTCCATCCTGTAGCACCGTAAGGGGTTCTTCCAGTATACCGTGGCCTTAAACTTGATGAATATTTGTAGAGAGAGCTTGTATTTCTTATGTGTTTTTTGGGGGTTTGGGTTATTTTAGGGAGTTTGTGACTGTTTAATCATTAGTTTGTGGTTAATTGGTTAATTGTGAGTTTTGCCTATGTTTCGAGCCCATCCTCTGGGAATGCTCCACTGTTTATGTAGCATATGTGGAGGTTTAACTTGCTCTGGAATAATTTTCTGTTTTTTTTTGTACGTTTTTTGGAAGAAAGCAAGAAAATTATAAGGCAACGGACCAACGTCGTTGTTGGTCTTTTTTTTGTCTTATTTGCAGATTCAATTTCATTTACATGTAAGGAGGCGCACGTCACGCGGGACCAAGACAAGCGGCGAGATGGCTGGGGACACTTAGACGAGGGGTGTGTACGCGACGAGTGTAATTTTCTTGCCCGGTGCTTGATTTACATAATCGGCTTTGGTGCGAGCGACGACTCTTGAAAGGCAACGGAGAGAACTACATATATATATATACACTTACACACATACAGACATACAGACTGGCATGAGTATCCATACAAGGGCCACGAGAAGAAAAATGTTTCAACTTACGCGGTGAACCGGACTTGACATGAATTGATACAACACGACATAGACATGCAGGAGTAGCTGCTATTCAACTGGCTTAAAGGTTTCAAGTGAAGGTCCGTTATTTTTTATTTATTTATTTCGGTCCTTTTTTATTTGCGTGTATAAGGGAAGCCTTTACGCGTAAAGATTTTCTTATATGTCCATGCCAGATCTCCTTCGATTTAACAGTTTAACGAATTGACGCTATGTAGCCCGAATACACACACACAATTTGCCTTTGGTGTCCCCCCAATTTTTTGAGAATTTTTTTCAAAAGAGTGTTGTTGAAACAATCTCTTTTGCTATGTATTCAGTTAGTTCATTATTGTAATTCCCTTGAAACTTTTCAATGACCATGCGTCTTTTTTTTATTAAGATTTTTTAAAAATATTTTTTTAATATTTTTTTGGGGTTCGTGGCCGTCCTGGAAGCCCAGCAAATTGCTCTTAAGACTGTGATATAGTCCCTGCCCCACCGAACTTGCATTTCAGAACATACCAAGGATGCCTTCATTTTCATTGGAGAGGGAAAAACATGCGTTACTTGACATGGATTTATGTTGGAAAAGCAGTGTTGTATGGTGTCCTCTCGCATTGAAACGTTTTTGCTCATTACTTGGCTCAGGGGGCTGAAATTTCTGCCTCAGCACCAAGAGTTTGTGTTGATGAGATTTTCCCCAGCAAAATGCTGCTTGCTCGACAGGGTGCGAAGCATACAAGCGACAAGACAAAAGTGAAGCATGAGCGATTACGGACTACAATGTCCGCATTGCGATGTGCGTTTTGCTTGAAACTTTCCTACATTTAGCACCTCTACCGAACGTAACCTAGTCATGTGTGATAGTACGTGATCCCGGTTGTGCTTTACCAAACTTTGTGAATGTACTCTGGTACGTCATTATCCTGTTTCAAAAAGTAGAGCATTGACAATATTTGGATCATTTTCGATCAGTTTACAAGATTTGGATTAATTTTTCATGAGTCATAATTCAATTCATCTCGGTAATTTTTCTGATGAATTCATTTATTTGTAACTGTAAGCTTTTCCTAACAATAACTTTGGCTCAGGAATTGAAAGTTTTACTTAGAATTTTTTTTTTTACTTTTTAAGTTTTTTTTTTTAAGTAAAGCTGACAATTCAAGAGTTAATACTGCGTACCAAAAAGTTTTTTTGTAAATTTTTTTAATCAAACCTGTAACCGTTTTTTAACAAATATTTTGTCTCAGGAATTGTAAGTCTTGCTTATTTTTTTTTTTTTTTACTTTTAAGTAAAGCTTACAATTTCAGAGCCATCATGACTGCCCACCAAAAAAAATGGGTTTTTTTTGGTGGGCTTATTACCTGTTGCCAAACTAGGCGCCCTTTCCAGGAAGAATAGCAAGGAGCAATCGAACTCGCATATGCAACTTGCGTAACTTGGGAAAGTTAAGGTAACCCGGATGCTTAATTTGAATAGTGGCACACTCCATATATTAGTTAGTGCCTTATGAACGACTTGGAAAAGTGGGAAATGTTGCAAGCTTTTCTACAGAAATATTATTGAAAAAGAAGGGCAAATCTTGCATGTTCAAAAAGTGTTTTATAGACTTTTTAGGTAAAATAAAGTTGCGTTTCTTGGGGGGAAGCGTGTGTAATCTCTTAGTTCGCAGTTTTGAATGATCGTACTGTACTATACCGGAGCAGACATTCAATTTAGAAAGAAAAAAAAATCCCCCCAAAGCAGATACTCCACCGATCCTTTAGGAAAACGCTTTGATGTCAGTGCAAATGATGGAAGTTAAAGTCTTCCTCATTAACATAAAGTTCGTTGAGGCATGGCGTGATTGCGGCAGGTGTGGATGCTAAGGGCTTTGGAAACCCTAAGACATTCCTTCTGGCGCTCTCTTGCATGTTATTTCTGCTGTGTTTTGTGTTCTAGGACCCCAAAAGCATTGCCGCAATTTGGACTAACAAGCATCAGGATTCAACCTCCAACCCCAAATAGATTTACTTTATCTAGCGCGTACTTGAAGAGCGCGGAGAGCTGATTACTTGCGGGTATAGTGGCGAGTAATTGTTTGCGTTGGGAAGGCAGCAATTGTTATGCTGTTTCTCTGTGTTAGGTCACTATAGAGCGTTGGTTTAGGGGAACATCGTTAAGAGTTTGGGGGCAGTGGTGGATCCAAGGGTTTCTGGTTAAGTTATATATACATCTCTCTCTATTTTGCTGATTCTTCAGCTATCACTTGGGGTGCTCCGTACCCGAAATCCGATATTAGATTTCGACGACGGGATCATTAGGACGTCGGTAGCAATGTCACAATCAGATTACCTTGTTGGCCTTCACATATAGAGCACTCCCCCCCCTCCCCCGCCCCTTTTACAAAGTTGCTCTATGCCTTAACGACCGAGCTCTCTCCTGTCAGCAAACTCGGGCTTTTTCTCGCTTTGCCCAACAAGCCCAGAGGGCAGTACTACCAGCATAACTTTAACCTTCCCAGTCCCAGTAACGCTGCACAGCTAGCCTGTCCAACACTAAATTTCAGTCCGGGACTAAGTACCCCAACTTCTTCCTTTGTCATTTTTCTTTTTCCTAATTTACTTCAAACGTTTCTCTTACTTCATGACCTGGAAAGGAGGGTAAAGGAAGGTTGGCGCTGTACGAAAACTTTTGTTTAATTATTTTTGGGGGCATACATGAGACAAAAAAGCGCTTTCGACTTTGAGACGTTACTTTGAACCATTTTACCATTTTTAAAACTAAAACTAAATGAAGAACAAAAAATAGAAGTAGAAGTGCCAGTAGTATAACACAGCCGTATAGCACACCAATCAGATTGCAGGGATTGACTGAAGCCCCGCCCCTTTTTGCAATCTGATGGGTGTGCTATACGGCTATGTTATACTACTCCAAAGATGGTTGTTTCAAGCGAGTACATTGTTGCAGTGATAAATAACTGTATTTGGTTCAGAGATGCATGTGTTGGGGGGTGTTAATGGGGTCCAAGGGAGCAGGGGATGATAAAGAGTTTGCATGTTTTATAGGCTGAGTATTTGGGCACTAAATTTAGGCGCAACTCGTGAAAGGATGAGAAATTCTTATTTGAAAGTAAGAAGTGACCCAGGTGAATAATGGATTCTCTGTTTTGGGCTGTCATTGCCATCTTTTCGGAATAGAAAAGGGATTTTTTCTTTCTTTTTAAAATAGTTTTATTTTAAAGAAAAAGTGGGGTCCATTCCGTAGAGTTCCCATGCATTTTTGCAGATTAGATGACGTGTTTCAAGTACTATCGACTTCCCGTTGCACTCTATATCTTTCCGTTCTGGGGGTTCATCCACATGCTCGATCCCTTCCCCTTCGTCACTCCTTTTTGGATCCCTTCCCTTTTTTGTACCGGTTATCCGTCAAGCTGGCACATTTGCGTCAAAAGCTAATCAGCATCGATTCGCAATCTTATAAATGGCCTATATAGCGACGTGGCAATTAAGTTTGTGTAGCTTTTTGTTGAGGATTTACCCATGATAAGTGATGCAGGTTTGGGTTAACCATGGAAGAGTGCACACGTTACACATGGAAGAGATAGATCAACTCGATATTACCAAGGCCCATGATTATGGATATTTGTCCGGGGGGGGGGGGGGG
>JAGJRO010000048.1:0-262887 GCA_022832285.1 Lepidurus apus apus | reverse complement strand
GGCGGGGACTGCATCCCCGAAAGGTTGACTTATATGAGGAGGTTATGCTATATGGATATGCAAGGGAATGTAAAAGATTTATGTGATGTATTAGTTATGTTGAGCAGCAGTCTAGTCAGGTGGAAACATTGCATTGCGAATGCCCATACATACCACGTTATGGTTGTTGTTGCACGACATTTATGTGCAGAGCAAACAGGATTCTTGATGCATCGGGTCGCACCGCACAGTAGAGACGTGGACATTGGACATTGTACCCCGTAATATTACACGAAAGGGTACGTGTCCATCGAATTTCATGATGAGAAACGAAACCCCCCTCGTCGGTTGCTGCATTGATCATGCAGGTGTCACCTGCTGATTCCGTTTAATAGACTTGGAATGGATGCTTTTAGTGTTGGAAACTTGTCATTTGCGTAATTGCAAATGTACTGGCTATTCTTAGCTATGGAATTAAGCTCCCTTTTTAGGATTAAAGGCGATTTGAGCACTTTTGTTTATTATTTATATTTTGTAATATTATTAATTTAATATAATCTATTTATTATTTATATTTTTTAATATTATTACTTTAATATAATCTATTTATTATTTATATTTTTAAATATTTGTTTTCATGTTTGAAGCACAGTATATATAGGTGTGGTATGGTATCGTATGGAATATGTATGTTGGGAAGGTGCAAAGGAAGGTTCTACCGCAGTTTTGGCAAAGAATTTTCTTCGATTAGCAGGTTTGCAGATTCCATGCAGGCCCGAAAGTCGTTGCTCAAAGTCCAATTTGTGATAGTTAAACATACAAAGTCTGTGTAACTGTGCAGAGCAATTAAGGTTGTCTTGAAAAGCCAAGGCGAGGAGACCGTGTGATAAGAAAAGGCAAACTCGGGGCCGAAAATCAAAGACGTAAAATCACAGTTATCAGCTTGTTACGGGCGAGTCTTGTAATTTGGGGCTCCCACACACGGCACCGCAGCAGGAGCCACTTTGCGTGTCGTACAGTAATGAAGTTGGGGAAGCATATATAACTCATGTATGCATACAGCGAAGGGGGGGGGGGCTGGTTTGGGGAAGGAAAAGCCTCAATTATTTAACCATGTTTCTCCAATTGAGTTCTTGTACTTGAAACATCAACTTCAGCCATCAGCATTTTGCTTTGCTCACTTGCTATGCAAATCAAGGCCCAAGTTCCACGAGTCCACAGTACCTTCTCCTATCCATGTACTTACCCCTTCCTCCACTCCCTATCTGGGGCGGCGCGGGTCCGTGCACGGCCTCCGTAACGTTCTGTATATTTCTGATTTTCCGCGGCGGTCTTTGTGCAATGCAGAAATGCCAGCAGTCGTCCGTCTTTTATCCAATTGTTGATGTAATGTCCTTTATCACATTTACCTCCCAAGATTTCCGTTTGCTGTCGTTCCCACGGGGACTGCAAGCCCCGCCCCCTTCGCATCTGAACTTTGCGGGTTACCCGGGAAAAGCGATTTTTTCATATTTTTAATTTTTTTTTTGAGGGAATACTGTACTCAAAAGGTTGCCAGACTCCATTTACTGCTGAGTATGGAATAAAAGGAGAGGCTGAGGCAGCTTTAACAGCTTTTTCATTGATTAGTAAACATGCATGCATCACCATCGAACCTTTTAGTCAAGCTTCATCTAGCAAATCTCCATATAGTCGGGTAGCGTAGTGTAGAGTGATACCCTTTTATGGGACCTCCTCTATACCTTCTCCTACTACCCAACCCCCTTTTGGCCGCCACACACCAACACGTACATAACACACGGCCAGCTTTAGTTCTGATACACTTATAGCTTTTAGCCTTTTCGGCTTCTCGCGCTCGCCATGTTATGTTATGTTGTGCTTTGTTGTGTGTGTGTTGTTGCTGCTGGCTGCTCCGGCTCATCTAATCGCGGTGATGAATCGGCGCGTAACGACAATAAATAACCCGTGTCAGCGTAACAAGAAGTGATGTGCTTGATGGGCGCTCTTCGGGTGCACAGCGTCGCGTGCTTCTCAATAATGCCGTTGGCAGCAGCATTGGCACTTGGCCCCCTTGGCCCCTCCGCAGACCCGACTCGTACTCTGGGAATACGGCTAGCAAATAGGGACTACCCCCTTTTTTTGTTCGCCAAGTTGTTACCCCATCACGTCCTGCACTCGGCCTACATTATAGTCCGTTGTCCTGTACATTACACCCCTGTAAAAGACAGACTGTACCGTACGACGAGCACTATACACACCCTTTTTAGGTGTTTTTACGTTTACATGCGGGGGAAAGTGTTGTCCCTTTACCGAACCCACTCCCCCTTCCCTTTTTTTCTTTTCTTTTGGGGTAAGCTTTTTTGGGGACTTGGTGTACGTACTCGTCAGTACGGGGTCTTCAGCGAGTCCCCAGCCCTGATTTGATTAGGACAAGAAAATTGTGAATAATCGTCTGTCTCCCCCCCCCCCCGCGAAAGGTTCTTTTCGTTAGAAGCAGCTTTTATCTTCGTTCGGACAGTATAGTACTATTAGCCTGAGGGCAAAAGGCGGGCCAAAAACATTTACAAATGTAAACGGTCCCTAATAAAAACTCGACATGCACCCCCCTCCTCTTCCTTCTCATTGCCTTAAAAGCTCTCTGTCTTGCTTGAAACCTTTGGCGCGTTTATGACCGACATCAAGGAATGTATGACGTGTGTCTTCAAGTTTTAATAGACACTGTTTTTGTTGACGCTGAATTAAAAGAAACGAGTCAAAGCTGTGAGGGGGATTGAAGCTCGGGCGTAATCAAGCACTGCTACATGGCCCCCAAATGCTTGACGAAGTTTTACGAAGGAGCGAAGGGATAGGTTTTTAAGGTTTTAAAAGGGAGTTTAATTAGGGATGCCATGCCGCTGAACCAGTTTTGCTGAGCGAACACAAGCGAGATTAAAAGGAGAAGAGAGGGGAGAGAGATCGAGATAGATCTCCCCAATCTTGGCGTCATCAACTTGGCCGCGACTCATTTGCATGAGCATCGATTGAACCCATTGACGAGGTTAGCAGGAAAGATGAGCTTGTTGGTTGGTTTGGTCCAAAAGAGCCTGAGGCAAGAGAAATTGCTGCTTGGCTGCCGCAAGACTCCCCCCTTCCCTTCTTGAGCTCGGCGGAGTATACTTTCCTTTCCCCAACAACCCCCCCCCCCCCACACACAGCTTGCTTCTCATCTTCCGCATAGCGTTGCGTAGCATCTTCGGGGGAATTTTTTTATTTTTTATCCCGCTCGTCCTTTCTCCTTTAGCTGCCGCCAATGCAACCAACCTTGTTATCGACGGGTACAACAGGTTCATCGCGTAATCCCATCCCAGAGTATAAAGTATTAGTGCCTGCAATAGGATTCCCCCCACCCTCCACGTGTGTAAAGGGGGGATGCAGGGTTTTAAGATGTAACCAGCGTGTAGGAGTGTGGAGAGGTTCGATTTTTTCTTCTTGTGGGACTTGGAAACACATAACCAGACTTTATTAAATTTCTTCTGGGGTAGAAAAGAGCATATAAGGTAGGGTAGTGTAAAGAGGAAAATGTGACCTTTTTCTGTTTATTTTTTGTTTCCGTGTTTAAAGTTTTCGCTTATAAATCTTGTAGTATTTTCTTGCGCTGGTGCACGTTAGAAGCGCTGCTACTCCTTTATTATGCTTTAGTTTTCTTCCGTTGACGCCAGCCACGGGCTTTAGCTATGCAAGAACTAAGATGAATGGTGATTACGTGTCGAGTAAGGAGAGGACCCACAGGGATAAAGTTAAGGCGTTTCAAACGCTTTTTTTGCCCCTCTTATATGGTGTGTCATGGTAAGGGACGTTGTTTGAATACGGCGATTGTGTGTTAAAGGGAACAGAGAGAGAGATCGTGAAGTGAAGGGAATTTTCTTTTGAGACAGTTAGTTTTAGAGACGAGGAGTCAAGACAGGGACTGAATCTCCTAGATAGAGAGACGGCAAAAAATAAAATGAAATAAAAAAATGGAAAAAAAATATACGAAATTAAAATAGGCGTGTCAAACAAACCCTAGGCTAAAACGGAATTCCCATCGATCAACCGTGACGTTACTGTTCGCGTGCTTCCCCATTTGTCTTTTGCCTCAAGGACAGACGTTACAGTACGAGTGCGTTAGGCACACTGTATACGTGAACGAGAGCCGTTTCATAATTGGTTTGTAGGAATGAATTTTTATTAATCAAACTATCTTTCTATTGAAATCTAGTGCGAAAGGGCATGCCCCGTACGAAAAAATGGGTGTGTTTTACTTGAGGGTCACTTTGGTTCAACCTCGATGGTACTGTAATTTTGAGGTTCAACTTAGGTTTTACCTTGGTTAAACGTCTATAAATTGGCAAAGTAGGTATACTTCGCTGAAACACTCTATTTACTTTCGCTTTCGCTTTTACTTTTACTTTCGCTTTTACTGAAATTAAGAACTTAAGTACAACTACATTTTTACAGAAGTAAAACTTCGGTTAAACTTCGGTTAAACTTCGGTTTTACCACTCTGCCAATTAATAGAGGTTTTACTTGAGTCTAAGGGGGGTAAAACTGAGGTAACACCTATGTTGTGAACCGAACCTTTTTCATACGGGACACATGTCCATCCTTGTGACGCGTACAGTACAGTGCAGTACAGTACGTACAACATTACTGCATGCAGTAATAGCCAGACAAGACCTTAGGCAACCCGTTTGATGTTGATGAAAAGGTGAGAAGGGGGTTTCAACATGCTGCCCGGCGAAACGTTATCATTAAGACTGGGGGAGGGTAAAACAAGAAGTTGGGGGGTTAGAGTGTTATTGTTATTGGACATCTGTGCCGGTACCGCTGCAGCACTTCTTTTCCTGCACTTTACTGCGATTACGCAAAGCAGGTATGTACTGAATGCACAGCATGTACCGTGGGCACATCGGTACTTGTCCTAACGACCATTTGGGTTCTTCTATTATTATTATTATTATTATATTTTTTGTTATTATTATTTAAAAAAAAATTAGCATCAAGAGCTGGTAGTGCTATGCAAGGAACTTGTTAGCCGAACGCAAAACTTTTACTTTTGTAGTTATTTTGTTTTAAGGGAAAAAATATAAATTCCAGGTCTGACATTTAGTTAAAATTTACGTCCACAGTTTATTTGCCAGTTTTAAGCTTTAACGCACGTAGTGCTGTGAGTTACTTGGTTCCCCTTGCAAAATTTAATTAAGCTACTCGATTCTATTGAGCTTACCCTTTTCCTTTTTTTTACCCCCCAGCCGCCCGTTCTTGTAATGGGACAAACCACGCAACGGAAGTAAATAACCAGGCAGGAAAATGCCATGTTCTCTTAAAAAGTAAAATTCGATTCATGAGAGAAAGAAAGAGAGAGAAAGGGAGGGAAAAAAATTGGAGCCCGTAATAGAGACAAGTTGGTGGCAATAAAGACGTTAGGTCTATAGGGATTTGCAACTGGTGTGGTGTGTGTGTGTATGTGTGCAAGCCCAGCAGCCAGAGTCAGGGAAGAAGAGAGAAAGAGAGAGAGAAAATACTGCAGTAATGTATAAAGAAAACGAAGAAATGTAAGGAAAAATAGGCAGTTGGAGAGGGCGGCCGAAGAAGGGGGGGGGGNTTCGCCTGCCCAGGAAAAGTGGGTGAGCCCCTAGCGACTCGTTATTGATAGTTGCATGTGGCAACAGGCTGCCTTGATTTATTAATGCTTACATCAAGGGACAATGGGTCTAATCAATATCAGGGGAACCTGCCAACCATGTTGTGTGTCATATACTAAGCTGGCGCTCCCTTCGGCCCGTACCGCTGTCGCAGCCGCCCTGGAAACTCTTTCTGGCTCTTCCGAGCTGGAGAACGCGAGTAAGAAATAAAGAGAGAGAGAATGGAGCCAAATGTTCTCATTTTCATGTACACCGAACCAACTTGTCAATTCCTAATTTCTTTTTCGTCCTTGAAGAAGCCAAAGCTCTTTTCTTGGGCAACTTTTGATTAGAATCCTTGGCACTGTAGAACTTCATTCTTCTAGTCTAGAACTATCACGTTCTTTCCGGGTAAAATAATGAAAAGGACATTTTCAATGCCGTTGCTGTGCTCACCGTGCTCACCGAAGGAGACAGTACTGTATCAACCCATAGGTTGGTCCTTGTAGTGATTTGAAATTAAGGAAAACAAAGTGGAGGCGGCCGAGCATAGAGGATATGAAAGTCTTGATGTTTTGTACTGTACAGATGATTTGTCTTGAAGTGATGGACAGGTGTGCAGTTTTGTTGTTGGGGGAACCGGAATGGAGCGCATTACTGCTATAGGCCAGCGATTCCGTGGATTCTCCAAGGTAACTTTCTGAAGCCCAAGCCTGTATGTTGGTTGAGCAGAGATAGCTTGCGGTAGTGGGCTCTTCCAAACTTGGAGGGGGGAAGATGTGTGCCAGATAAATATATACCTTATAGAGCAGTACAAGAGCCACAGGAACCGAAATTTTACTAGACAAACATTACAAAAGCAGGCGGGTTTTGTGTTGGATAGTTGCAGAGTTGCCAACCATGTCGAGTCAAACTCAGCAAGACCATGCCTTGCCCATATTTAGAACGATTGAGCTTTATTGAGCGGAAAACTTGTAATTAGTAGGATTTCAGGACTATGGGGAGCCATAACACAGCAAATTAGGACAGTTAAAGCGTTGCGTATTACTAAACATGTGCGCTAATAAACGCGGCTTTATAGCCTATAGGTGCTTTGGATGTACTGCATGGGTCTTACGTACTGTACTGTATATACTGCCTTTTGTAATAGCACCAATTGCATAGGTATAATGCAGAGCCAGCAATTGCATTGTTTTGTCTATAGTACCGTATCGGTATTGCAGCTCTGTTAGGCGATTAGGACTGGATGCAAAACGGCAGAGAGAAAAGAAGAAATTACGTAGCGAATTATAGTATCAAAAAGCTCCATTGAAGTACACTGAATAGTTTGTCGGTATATTTGAGTGCACTGGTACGCTTTGGCTCTAATGTAAAGAGACAATTACGGTCCGTTTGGTACCATATAGTACACGACACTACAAGTACCAAGTACTGTAAGGAAGGAAAAATACTCATGAAAAGGAAAAGTGACGCTGGAGACCTGTGGCTAGGCCGGACTTGGAGCGTTACTCCGGCCTGCCTAGCAACTTGGCCCGTCCAAACTGTAGAAGCTACCGACCTTTCCTACAAGCCCAGGCCGAGATTCGTAGCGTTACTTCGGCTTACTTTGCACATGAGCAAACAATGCAATAATGAATAGTCATCAGTTACTGAACACACTTTTGGCCCCTAACCGCGACACACCGTATTACTCCGGCTTTCATAGTATACTTTACGTTGCTATAACCTTCTCCCCGAACGGGAAGAACGTTCCATGCGACGAAGCTTCAGCATTTGTGACGTTTACGTCAAGTTTAAAGGTTAGCCAAAGTACTCTCCTGAGCTCTAAAACTCCGGTCTTGGAAGGTTAAGGTAGAACGCTTTTACCACTGCAGTCGAGCCATTCCGGTCTGTAAAAGCTTTACACGTATAGCTCTTCAATTCCAACTTAAAAGGTGGCCGGAGATTATAGGCTTCTCCAAGCACCTTGCCGTTGACAGAACAGACCAAGTTAAGGGCAATTAGAACCTGCCGCCGGTTTAGTTACTTGTCCTATATACGTATAGTTTTTCGTTTCGCGGGATCCACAAGGATCAGCTCTTTACATCGTCCGAGTCCGAGCCAAGGAAGATTGACGAGGTCTTAAGACCAAGAGGGGTTTGGGTTAAAAGCTTTTTACTTGTACTGTAAGCGCGGGAGCCAGGCATAAGTCCTTCGCCCGATCCTTGCAGCTACTTTTGTAATTGGATTGTACTTGACATGTATAGAGTTTGGAAGAGATCGCTTGTATCGCTTGCAGGCTGAAGTCAAATGGCTTCGCTTCAACTCATGACCTGACACGTAATGCCTTTAAGTCTCCTGATAAGCTCACGTGCGTATATACAGCTAGCTCCTTGGGCTTGGCGTTACAACGACCAATGTTGTCCTTGTCACATGCATGGTATCAGTACTTGCATTGCTTAAGCTAGCTTTCTTCCCGTCCTGTGACTCCTTTAAGAAAAGTGCAGGGCGGGTCGTCTCTCTTTACAAGACTGATCTGCACTGGGGAAACTCCTGGAAACTAGAGAAGCACAACAAGTTTTCATCGTCGACTCTTTTTTGTCTTCCAAGATAGTCTTCCTGGTGCACGTACTTGTCTTACCTAGAATGGAGAAACAATGCAGAAATAAGACATAAAGGCTTAAGGCATAAAGGGGGTCGGGAAGCCTTATTATTGTGTTGCGCCCCGCGGCAGAAACAAGCAGCTGCCACACTTTTTTGCCCAAACTTTGGGCTTTGGGGGTTCTCGTCAATAGGCGCAGAAATGTATGTCTCTCTCTGCCAACTCAACTCAACCCAACCAGTTTTGCTCTTCTCTCTTTCCGCAAGAGCAGCTCCACCCTGTCGATCGTTTGGCTGCCAGCAAGGAGAGCAGGAGAACCTGGAAGGGAAGTGAAGAGGGGGTACCTTCTTCAAACTTTTGTTCGAGATTCTCATTGCAACCGAAAGTGCGGCAATTGCCAAGAGAATCAAGAGAATGAGCCTTTCTTCTCTGCCCCTCTTCCTTTTGAGGTATCAAGTATTGTCTCGTCTCGTTCGGGACCCCAAACTTGATCCTTTGGCAACAAAAGAAAACTCTGCTCAATGACACTTTGCGAGGTAACTTTAGCTCCCTTCCTATCCCCCATACACCTTTTCGTGCGAGGAGGGACCGTACTGTGAAATGACGGCAGAGATTGACAAGGAAACTGTTGTTGAACTCGAGTCTGTCTAGCTTGAGCTAAAAGGTTGCAATTTGAAAGCCGACTTTCTCGCCTTGCGCTTGCGGAATTCATGTGGCTCGGGACCACTTTCCCCGGAAAAGAAGAAAAAATGGAAAAAGGGACGATCCCCCCTAAGGCGATCTTCCGCTGTCTGGCTATGATTCTTGTTCCCAGGAGGCTCAATATTGGCCGAGCCAAGGATGTGGATATGAGGAATCTGGTCCAGTGGTTCCCCCATTTCGTCGTTGAAGAAATATTTCTGGGCTCACGAGTGTACCAACTTCTTGGGCATTCCCGCGTCGTATACCTCATGGCGGCTGCCCCCGAGCGTGACTTTGACTTTGGATGACAACTCAATGAGACAATAGTGTCTCGTCCTTCATTTGGTAGCCGCTCCTTCGGTACAATAATACTCTTTTTTTGGGTGTGTGTGTGTGTTTGGCTGGGTATCTCTTCTGTCCAGCCATTTTTTTCTTTTCTTTTCCTCCACTTGTTTTTATCTTGGGTCATTTGAGGGGGCCAGGAACGAAAAGCTGGAAGGTAGTTATCGAGGGGCAAATAAAACCTGATTCTCTAAGTCGGTACCTCTTTTACGCTGTGTGCTTCAAAATGTTCGGGGTGGCTCGAAAAGCCCCCAGGCAGGCCTGTTAGAAGGAATGAAGCCCGAAGACAATCTTTCGAGGAAGTGAAGAGCGTCTATCAGGGATGCTGACCATTTCGACGGACAGCAAGCCTTTCGTTTCGTTTCTTGTTGGTTCTTTTTCGTTTTCGGGGGGGGGCTGTGAGTCTCTTTACCTTATTTCGTCTATTGAGCATGCTAGCCGCGGAGTTGGAGGGGGTCGCTTCGTCCGCAGGGACTTGGTGGCGCGTGTAACAGGTTCAACGCTCCAACGACCAAACGTGTAACGTCCGCGGAGAGAATTGAACTGAACACTCTGCTTCCTACACTCCTTGCGCTTTCAAAAAAGAGAAGCTCTTTTCCTGGGCAAAAGAAAAAGAAACAGATACACGAAGAAAAAGAAAAAAAATACGAGCTCGCAGTTAAGGTCCTAGATCAGCACAAACGCCAAGTGCAGCAGCTAGTGGCAGAAATAGCCAACGCCAAGTTATCCGGTCTATACCTTTTTCGGGTCAAATGGTCCAGAACGATGTATTCAGTACTTTTCTGCAGCTTTTCTTAGAAAACGAAAAACGAAATAGAAGAATTCTGTTTGATGGCTCCAAAATGATTCCTACTTTTGCCGCAGGCGTCTTATTGTAATGTTCCCGTCCGTTCGTTTTCTTCAAACGCTGCCAACATTTAAAAAATAAATTAAAAAAATCTTCCCTAATTTAGAATTCAATACCGTGATACCTTGTCATGCGATTAACGTGTGATGTTGGAATAGAAAGGAAACTGCGATGGAATTACAGCCTTAGTTTATAACTATTAATAAAATATTAAAAAATTATTAAAAAATAAAAACATTTAAAAAAATACAAAAATTTATAAGTGTGTCGTAAATTTATATAAAATATCGATAATATTATTAATACAATATAAAAGAATTAAAATGTGAATAAAAACTGTAGCGTTGATTGATATTTCTGTAATTATAATTAGAAATTAGATTTGGTTAATAGCAAGTAGTTGTAATAGGGTGAATTTACATTAAAAAAGAGTAGGAAATGCAGTAAATTATAAGTAAAGCTACAGGCAATGTTCTTACTAATGTATACAAATTTAATCTTCTATTATTCGTAAATAAAAAAAATAGTCCCCCCGAAATTCTTCGGAAATAATTAAATAAAGGACACCACTGTCTTGGGCTTAAAGCACAAAACAGTGAGTAAATAAGGTTGGGACCTTCAGCCCAGCACGAAAGAGAGAAAAAAAAATAGAACCCGAAAGGGGTAAATTGGATCGAGTTTACGGCGTTCTTAGTGTCTGTCGAAGATTCATATGACTACTTTCTTTTCCCTGCGAAAGATGCCGTAGTGCACGAGACAGAATATGAGAGTCGTAAAGTAGCTATAGAGAGACGATGGTGTAGGTCCTTTGCCGGTACCTAATGCTTTCTTTTGCTCTCGAAGAAGATTCGGGGACACAAATCATTGGCTTTCTTCTTTCTATTGCACACAACCGATACTGTTTATTTTTCCTTCTGGACTATTTACTTCTTCCACCGCGTGTTTTCCCTTCTTCTTACGTACTTTGGGATGGAAAACAAAATAAAAATTGGTTTTGGCTGTTGCTCGAGCTCAAATTGGAACCTGGAGGAGCATAGAAAGGTAGAAATATCGAGCAGCGAGGCTAGAAAGTTGAATGCGAAGGACATTAGCCATCATTAATTCCAGTTTCAGGTTCTGACGTCACGGCAGGGACAATGCAAGCAATTAGTTCTTTGTAGCTGTTGTATTCGCAAGAAATCCAGTCCCAAGACGTTTTTTTTTTTTTTATTTTAACCCAACATTTGTCATTGTCACCTTGAAACAAAAATAACTAGGAACTAATTCCTGATTTCATCCTAATGATGTTTGCGTAGGCCGGACATTAATTTAGTTCATTTAGTAGTATTACCTTTTGACATGGGCGTGTCTCTTCACCCCCCAGGTGCAGAACAAAGCTTTTGCTTTTGGCTATGTTTGGAACGTAATCAATTTTTTGTTTCAAATTTTTGCCGGAAAATTACGAGCGATTCTGTTTTTACTATTATTATTATTTTTTTCTGGTGGAGATTTTTGCAAAAACACCTTTTTTATTTTCCCTTGTTTTACGAGTTTTGGGAAGGAAAAGAAAATACGGGGGAAGGAAACAACGCTTTTTATGTCCGTCTCCCTGGTCTATTGTCTATGGACAGGATTGCCAATATAACGATACCATTTCTGCCGGTACGGAGCTTAACGCTTTGGGATATAAGGCTTAGTGCGCTATCTATGGCCCCTGGACCCATTGTGTTACACCTGACAATGAGCTCGTAACATGTTTTCAGACAAACCCCCCCAAGCTTTTGTGTTCCCCTGACCAAACGAGCCGCTCTGTGATTTACGCGAGCTATTGCCTGGGGCAAGTATACGGCCGGGCAGCAAGCACAGGAATCATGTAACTCAGCCCGTCTCATCACAGATTCTCCGAGATGTGCTTCGCAAGTACTAAGGGAGGGTTTTTTCTTATGTTAGACGACGGAATGTTCTTCTATGACAGAGACATTGGGTTTCCTTAAAGGTTTATGTGCCTTTTGACAATAGGCAATCCGCTTTTGTCTTGGTCCACTGCCGCCTGTGTGATCTCGACCCGGGTAGTACCGTGGTTTGCTGTTATTTCCGCTAATGACTCCATATCCCGAGGAACCCTCCTTTGTTCACCTTACGGGTAATTGGCTCATCCCAACGCTGTCTAGTATTATGTATTCTCTAAGTAATACCTATAAATAAATGTATTTGCACGTCCAGAGCCCCTCCTCCTTTTTTTTATCCTGCCGATAAACTAAGGGTCGTAATCGGCAAGTATTGTCCGAGCTGGTTAGCGGTATCGTTAAGCGAATTTTACGGGATTTTATACACAAGTCCTTCAGGTCGTTAGAAAAGTAGGTTAAATAACTAATTTCCACTCCTGGCGTGGTTTCCCTGTCGCTTTCATTGTTGTCCGTAGGAAGGGCCTGTATTCTGTATTGCCGTACCCCGATTACTTTATGAGGAGGTACGGGTTGAAGAGACACTCCCATTTTTGGGGTACAAGACTACTAACCGCCAGTTTTGGATCACGTTTAGATTTTTTTTTCATGTTTTTTTATATAAAAAGAACGGATAACGTGCATTTGCATCGCTTCTGGCCAGTCCGGTGTGGAGATTATGAAGGGTGTTTTTTGCTCGCAGAGTTTCCGAGACAGGTAATCTGGCACTTTCAGATTGTGGAGTGCCAAACAAAACAAAAAGATACGCAGGGCGTCTCCCTTATTTTGGGAAAGCCTGGACTGCCTGTTACTATGTCTAATATGGAAGACTTGATAATAATTGGAATCCAGCGGAGAGGAAATCCAGTCCAATTATGTGCAGTAAGAATGCAAGACCACAGTGTATAGGTTTACGTTATTATTGCAAATAATATGTCCTGTGTACTGTGTACTAAGTCTAGGCATGTACCCATTCCATGAGGTTTGATTCCAGGGCGCTGGCTGTGATATAACTGGGTTCGTGTACTCCAGCGTCTTCGCGTTTACCTCCTTCGTACTTTCCCCGGGTTGCATTATTGACTCCGGGCTAACACAACACAGAGCGATCTGAAACCAAACCCTGTGCTCCACCCTGAACTTGAGCTAATTCCAACAAGTTTGATCAAGCCTTAAAGGGAAAACCTCCTTAAATTCGACGTTTGGTAATTATAGAGCATAAAGTTGGTATGTGACACAGCATTTTCAAATCATTCTTCAGAAGAACGAATCGAGAGATTCCCACCTAGTCATTTCCTAGCCGGTGTCTTATGATTTTAGGCTCCCGTCTTAGCTTATTGATGCGAGACTCTCAGATGGCGCTGATGTTTGTTATTGTTTTTGCAAAAGCTTTGCGTAAGAAAGTAGAAATATATAGCTAATGGCCGGCTTGTTTTGCATCGGAAAAGTGCCACTTATCACCGCAGTTTGCTGTGTCAGTTAACTGTCCAATCATTTTTTCATGAAATTGGCTGGTTTTACCGAAAAGTTTCCGAAATTCCCCATGCTAACCGCCTATACCGAGCTAATATACGGGAGCCTTCCGTCGAGGGTGGGAAAGGATTCTGGTCATCATCGTACGAGTATTAACGAAAACTGGAACTAAAAACAACGTTAAACAACGAGTCTCCCTGAAAGGAATGGGAGGAAACGCCTGGCAAGACGAAAGGGGGACGAAGCAACAATTCTCGATGACCAAATGAGCTGGATTAATTAGATAGAATAGCTTTTGGGGCGCTCGAAATAGTAGGGCCAATAGAGCCGGGATAGTATAGTAACTGCGTTTCTGCTCTACAGGATTTATGTTCCCACAGCTTGATCCGGGGGTTCTTGTCGTCCAATGTTGTGCGGAATCTCTGGGCCGTTTGTCACATTTCGCTGTGTGTCATGTTTTTATTAGGGCTTTTAGAGGAGGAGTAAGAGTCTTGGCGTTTGGCTTGCTATGGCATGGCATGGTACCCTGGCACCTCGTCGGCCGCCCAGGCAATTAAATTCGTCGTTATGCCACTCGTGGTGAGAATTAGCCCAACCGCTGCGAGCACATAAATGAGCACATAAATTCTTAACACTCTACGTCGCTTCCGAAAACCGTCCCCTTTCTGTTTTTCCTACTCATTGGGGAGTGAACAATTGTTTCGAGTGACTTTTTCCCTCTGATTTATTTATGCTCGGTACTTACTGATACTTTATCGTAAATGAAATGAAAAAAATGCAATGTTAGTAAGTCGGTTCGGTCCCTTGACTTGCTGACGGTGCTTTGAGGACCATATCTTAAGAAAAAAATAAAAAAAACAAAAGAATCACAAGGGAATTTATGGCTGCGTTGGCACTTGGGTAGTGTTTGCCCTCTTTCGTTTCGTCGCGACCTCCGGAGATTTGGACTTTTTTTTTTTTATCAGAAGATATTTGCCAAAATTTTTTGTTCTTATTAGAGAATTCCGCTCCAGTTCCATCTCCGACTAGCTTATTTTTTTTATTATTATCGGCAGATATTTGCCAAAATTTTGCGCATTTTTGTTAGAGTTCTGCTCAGATTCCGTCTCCGACTGAGTAACTGTAATTTTTAATTTTTTATTGTTCGCGTAAGCTATTTGCAAAAATTTTCCGTATTTTTTAAGAGTAATTCTGCTCGGTTCTAATTTTTTTGTTCTCGTAAGATATTTGACAAATTTTTTATATTTTTTATTAGAATTCTGCTCCGGTTGCGGAAGCGGAGCGAGCAGTATCAGTGCTAGATAGGCTAGAAAAGGGTAAAAAAAAGGAAAAAAACGAGCAGAGAACTGTGAGCCGCTGTGCTGTGGGATGTTCCCCATTTGCATTCAATTTGAGCGGATTGCGGGGCGCCTTCGAGTTAGTGCTGGGAAAGAATCTGGGGTTACAATAGACGATAGGGTGAAGGCTGTTGTGCTGCTGTCATGGCTCATGAATAGCTATCAGTGCTGTGCACTCCTCCACCAACGTCTCCTTCTCTGTCCTTCTCTGCTGCCGGCCTTATTTTCCCCCGCGCGGAGTTGGAAGAGCTAGTAGCTATTTTGCATTTAACTCCAAAGTATCAACTGGGAACTTATTGGCCAGTATAGTTCCCATTGTTAAGTCTTTTCGCATGTCACCAGAAACTTGGGAAAGTTTCGCCAGCGCTGTTGGCTTACGAAAAAACTGCTCCCTCGCTAGTAAATCGAGACCAGAAGAGGGGGGTCTTTGGGTGTGCGCGACACCAGAGTCCTAAATCTGCCAGTCGTGGCGCTGGTGAGCAGCGATCTTCTCCCCTTCCCTCCCTCCCCGTTCCGCTTTACGGCTTCATTTCAACAGGTCTGCTGCTGCTGTGTTGGGGTAAACAAACTTGCTGCTGTGGTCCCCCCACCCCCGACGTAAGCAATAAAAAGCTTTAGAATCAAGATTGGGCCCTACAGCGTTACGCTTGATGTGCAGTTTGAGTTTGAATGAGCTCGAGGAGAATACAGGCTATCAGTTGCAGACTGACTCGGCTTGATGTATGTGGGAGGCTCTCCCCAAAGAAGAAGAAGAAGAAGACGCAGAGGGAGGGGGGCAAATGGAGAAGAGGCAGGCTCATTGAAGCCTGCAAGTAATGTTTCCCAGGGAGAGCTTGTCATCCATTTGCATACGAATGCCTTAAGTCTGAATTTCCCTTCCAGTTCTTCCCCCCGTTGGTCGTAAGCCACATTTCTTCGCTCGCGCGTTAGAAAAACGACGTCGCTTACTCATCCGCGTTAGAGATGCAGAGATGTCTTCCTTCTTCTTTCTCCTCTTCTCAAGATTCAAAATGTGGAATCTATTCTTTCCTGCTTTCTTTTTCTAAAAAAGGGACAAACCGCTTTCAAGTATCCGAAAAAAGATTGGGGTTAATGGTCGCCGCAGTAATGCGTTTCCCCTCTCAGCAATCTCTCATCGTCGAGTCCCTACTCCTCATGCTCTAAAGCCTGGTTCAACTCTAGAATGTAGAGGGTCACGGGGATCCGGCATCTGTCACGTACGCAGAGTGCGTAGCAAATTCACTTGTCGCGTTCGCAGAACCGCAGCTCATCCGATGAGCTATATCCACCCCATTTTCCGAAGCTTTGACTTATGACCCAACATGTCGCATCCGAGAGCTGTGCCAGTGTCCTAGGGTAAATAGGACGCACGCTGAGGGGTGAGTGGGGTGGAATAGTTTCAGCCTCTCTGACCGAGTTTTTGGTAAACAACCACTGAGATGCCCCGCTCCCAGTGACATGACATGTTGCAGCGTGGAATCAGAAGCTAGACAAACCCCTTGAACCCTTTTTCCCCCACTTCCGTTACTGACGATTCGGCTCATTGTGTCTTGTTTTGACAGCCTGGGGCGGGGGCCAAAGGAACCCCTGTGCCAAGGGGTAAAAGTGACCGGGTCCCTTCTTTCTTAGCAGCTTTGTACAGCACTTGTGTACGTAATAATGCATGCATCGTTCGTCAAAGGCGTCTTTTCGGCCGCCTGGGAATTCCCAACAACAATGAAAATGGACCAGCAAGACGAGTTCTGCAGTTTTCTTTATTGCCGTAGGCAAATGTCGAGTGTGGACACGGTCTTACGATTGGGGGAGGCTGGACGCCGGAGGCTATTGTACTGGCCGCCTTATAACTCTGACGATGTTTCTTACTAAGATTACCGAAAAAAGAAGACGCTTGATGAAAAGGAGGATAAAACTGGCATGTCCCTTTTTAACGAAGACAAATAAAGTCAGGGGAGGTTGAATGACGATGGCATGGGACAAGGGGAAAGGTTCCAGGAGACAGTGAGAAAGGGACTATAGCCCGCCGAGCTATACAAGTAGATAGGCTAACGGAGCGACGGACGACGAACCCAGGACCCGCAGGAGCTTTTGTCCATTTTTCACGATAAGGATGACAAAAGCGAAAAAATTGAGGGTGTGAGAAGAGATTGGCTAAAAGGGTGGTATCTGTGGGGCGGAGGGAGGGGAAAAGGAGCCTCGATGGAAGTCCGCGGGAGTTTGCACAAGAACGAACTCGGTCCCGTAATTGATGACGAGGCTGTCGCTGTCAGAGCAACTCCGTGGGACATTAGGACATTGCCAGGGGGTGAGTGGAGGGTGAGGGGTTCGGCGAGGGAAAGGAAGCAAGTGTTGACTGTGCCGAGGTCCGCTGGGCTGAATTCCCTGGCAGTGGCAAACGCCCAAAAGAGGTGTATTGGCTCGGACAGAAACGAAGACACACAATAGATATCCTGGTAATCAGCGCCGACAACCCGTGGACTTCGGGAGGAGTTCCTTCACGATCTGGGGGAGTTTTTAGCCCATTGCCAAGGAAGTACACAAAGCGAAATGGAAGCCTCAAGGTATGCAACAAGAGAAATCAATGCTCCAAAGGTACCCGGGGATCGTACAAGTCGAGTCTACTGTCAGCAACAGGAGGAATTCCCCGTGGTGGTCGGTGGTGACGGTGTCATGCTTTGACGCGCTGCTTGTGGACTCGCGATTCCGCGAGTCGACCCTCCTGTAGGACAATGAAGTAACACGGGTGGGGTTGAGTGAGCCTCGTTAAGGAGCAACATGTGTCGTGGACAGAGGGAAGGCTCGGCAAATGACCTAAGACATATCATTCATTCATTCTCCTGCGGAATTAGCTTTGTAGATAAATCATTGGTGGGTCTAATTTTACTCCTTCATCAAATAAGACAGAGCCAATTACGAGGCATGAATTTATTTATTTATTTTTGCAATTGTGAAACTACTGCTTCCTGGACCAAAAGGGGAAGGATCAGGCTGCTAACCTCAGCAGTTCTGGATGGAGGTTTCGAATGTTTTGGTGGGATTTGACAATTTGACTCAGGCAACGTAGGTTTTTGCTGATTTAGCGCGGCGTTTTCATGGATCCGTGGACACATGTCAGGAGTACTTGAGCATTTACAGCAAACCGAGTACTGGAGAACATGACGGGGCAGCGAAGTTCCCATGGATTGTTCGCTGCATTTCAAGTACTTGATTTCGGGGGAAGCTATACTTGCATTGACGTCATAAAGAGAGCTGACCAGCTTGCATCCTTTTTGTTTTTTATACTTGCAAGGGAAAAATAGTTCGATTGTGTCATTTTCGCCAAGTTGGCAGTTTGTAAAGCCCCTTGTTGGACTTTTATGTTCCCGTCCTTCGCAACTCGGCATCGATTCAAAGTCTTCAAAGTCCTATGGATGGAATTGAGATAAGCACCCAAATGTGGAAATGCAAAGACAAGTCCATGGACACGATTTCTGTATGGTGGAGACAGCTCTATAACTCCCACACAAACCACCCTCTCGCAGTCCCTCCAGATATGAAACGCCCGAGTTCTTCTGTCTTTCTTGCTGGCAGATATCCTGATTCCGCTGACGTCCGCGTTCGGCGGTTGCTGTGGCGTGGATGAGATGAGGTGGCTGAAATGAGGATTCGAGTTCCACAAGTTGCTGACAAAGCAAAGGGACATCTATTGCCCCATGCTCTCTCTCTCTCTCTCTTTCTCTCTTCCCATCTCGGGGAAACATGGAAGCGCCAGCTTGTTAAAGACTTGGACTGTGTAGCATGTAGCACAATCTCTACCTCTCTTATAGCCGTCTATATCTCCCAAGAGCAAATTTGCACAGCCAAACTAAATCCTCCCCCGACACAAAAGTAATTCTCTCCGTGACTTTAATTGTTTCTAGACCTTTTCTTTCTAATTTCCTATTCCCAGTACAACGTCTATATTGCTTCGGCTCTCTTATAGCACATTCTTTAAAACCAAAATAAGTTATATAAATACAATAAAATCCAAAATCCACTTTGTTTCTCAATATTCCGCCGTTTCTGAGTTAGTTCATAAAATACTATCTACCAGCTACATTCCTTTCGTACAGATTTGTGGAATGTCACAGTACTTTGCTGATCTTCCCAAATATCAGGTATTTCTAAAGGCTTGGAGATAATTTAAAGGTTAGTTTGGCAGTAATTTGGCTGAATTGAACTTTCCTTGCAAACGATTCTATTGCTATTATTTCTATTTCTATTATTATTATTGTTATTATTTATTTCCTCTCACAAATACATTAATGTGGTCACATGGTAAAACCAGATCTCAGCAAGAGATCAAAGAATTTTACCCACATTTTATTATTATTATTTTCTTGTTATTTCTTTATTGTCAGTTGACACTTTGCCAGCTAAGATTCGTTAGTCCATAAGAATCGCAGCTCGGGCGATTTCCTTGCGGAGTAGACTCTTTTCTGGTCTTGATTCGTCGGATTTTGTCAACAATAGCGTTGCGGCGAGCATACGCAAGTAATGTACCTGATCAAGGATCCTGGCACAGGGGCTCATGTCGAAGAAATTTTCCTTTTTTTCTTTTATTCCTTTTCCGTGCTGGTTTTCCCTCCGTAAAGATACGAAAAGGTCCCTTTTTAGTTTTGGTCTCTACGGCGCAGTAGTAGTAACAATATATGTAACAGCAGTGTTGCAGCAATGCTTTATACACCATGTCTCATTTAGTATTCTTGTTCGTCACGCATGAAAAAGCCAGCCGCTTTATAAGAATTCCTTGCCTTTGACTTCGAGAGGCTCGGAAAGGGAAAAATGGAGAGAAACAGCATTGTGTGTGGAGAAACATCACATGTGTGTATACATTGTGTTCTTCAGAACGTCGACAGAAGAAAGCTTTTCACAATTTACGTTTTAAAAAAAATTCCCAACATTATGCATGTGTGCTGATGGAGTTTGACGTTGATTCGGCATGATTGTAACAACAGTCAATTCCGTTCTAGTTTTTTATTTATTTTTTCCCCGAAGAATCCAACTTTTCAGAAATGTTTTCCCCCTTCCTCGCTGCAGTTAGTTCCTAGCTTTTATAGTAACAAGGAATAAAATTGTCAGAGGGTGCAAAGCGAAATGATTTACACTTTCCTGATATTCGCTCGCGAACCCGTTAAAAAAAGGAAGTCTTAAGCCGTTTCCCAAACTTTTTGGATACGTTTTCCGTATATCTTTCGACAGCTTTTCTGGGAAAGAAAAGGCCATTGCTGAAGATGGGTTTGGAGGGTGGGGAAGGGATTGGAAGTTTTTAATGTGGAGCGTAAGCTAGTAAGGGCCAACCCAAGTTTATCTATGCAAAAAGAATCAAAAAGAAAGAAATATTGGTTTGCCTTGACTTTCCTCAACCATTTTCTCTTTCCACTTGAGGGAAGAATCTGGGTATAAAGCTCGAGTGTTCATTGCAGCAAAGCAGGAAGACTGATACAAGGAAGGAAAAGCGAAGAAAGACTCATCAACACACAGATTTCCACGCTACTTTTGACTTTTTTTGGGCGCCTCCACAACGCCCTTATCATCTTTACGCTCGGTAGTACAAAAGTTTACGCATGAATCGCTTCGCGGACTTTTTCTGTTCCCCCCAGGCGCCCCTTTAGTCTGTGGGGTTTGCCCCGGGGGAACAAAACTCGGCGGCTCCAGCGCTTCTGACTCCGGCTCCGTGTACTGTGCATGCTCATCATACCTTTCACTGGACTTCTAGCTTTCTGAACCTGAAATTCATAAAACGTGGGACCCTCTTCAGCATGCTGGTAAAGCGAGGAAAAGGGCAGTAGTAATCTTGAGCCTTCCATAGAAAACCGTTTTGGAAGTGTTGTAAATGCTGACGACTTTGCTATCATACTTGGAGATAAATCTTAGACGCGGATAAAGCTTATGTGCTTTCTGTGGTCCTTTTTTAGAAAAATGCTGGAGTGGCGGGTTCCGTTCCGGAGGCTTATACTCTTTAATGTATTGGAACCCTTCGATGTTTGCCTTGCTGCAGGCGGAAGACATATAGCACAGGAAATGTTTGTTGCGGTAGGACGCCAAGATTCGGGGTCCGCCGTTTGGAGTGACACAAGAGACGCCAGCAAGTGGTTTCGGGTTCGGGGGGTGAGTGAGGAGATAAAACTGCATTACTTGCCGGAGGAAAGGTTGGCTTTAGAAGCACTGCATATGGCTATGATGTATTGGGAGTCTTTTGTCGAAACAAACACCCAGCAACAGTAAAAGATAACGAACGAGGAACTCATGCGGAACTGAAGGCATCATCAGCGTACCAGCGGCAACGCCATCTATTGAAGGTCGTGGAAGAACGAGCGCAGCACCTCGAAGGTTTACTTTCCTCCGCAGATAACGAAAAGCAATTGGCTTTACTCTCAAAGCAATCTAAATCGGTATTATAAACTTCTTAAAAAGGCATAATCCCATCAATTGCGGGACTTGATGGTACGAGCTTATTATCAAGGAAAACCAGCTCCTGGCTGAGCATTATTTTCTTATTTTTCTTAAGTTTCTTCCCTTTGTTTTGACGTATTTTTTCCCTTCTTTTTCTTCAAAACTGCTCAAGTTTGCTCCCAACGTAACAACAGAATTTTTTGTCCTCAACCCAATCTTGGGCTCCTTGTGGGGTATCTTAGCTGGGAAGAACAAAAGTGGCATTAGGTTTTTGAATGCCAAAACCGCCATTTTGAACTTCAAAAAAAGAAAAAGAAATAGAAAAAACTTCTTATTCCTGTAAGCCTCGCACCTTCGCTAAGACCTCCTCAAAGTTAAGGCCGTCTGCCGTTATCTTATTCTTGATTCAATCTCCTGTTCCAAACCGGAGCGCTCCGTACCTTTCCGTTACCTTTAGTAGAGCATTATGCATGCTCCCCACATCTCAGAGTACCCCGTGCACTGCAAAATGGATGCGTTGTTTGCTACCAAAGTGACACATACACGTTCCGATCACTCCCAACTTGAGTTTTCGTCGAGGAGCGACTCACTTTTACGCAAGCATCTTCACAGAATACGCAACTCCATACCAAGAACCCGACTTTCCCGTCTTTATTTCTATCCCAGTCTCAAAAGTGCAGTAACCATCCAATGAAAACAACTCGGTCTTACAAAACAGGCCAAAAAATCTACTTTTTGAGTCTAAACTATGAATTTTGTCTAAAATGTGGTTCAAAAATCAGTTTGAAAAAGGCGCCAAATAAGGTCACGTGACATTCTGACGGCCCAGATTTATCGGTATCCGTGGGCTTTGTTTACAGTTCTAGCATGGGAATAAACAGCAGCCATGGTAACAAACGCCCGAAGCCACGCCATGACTCGTCTGTGACGTCACGATCAATTTTTCTTCTGCATCTAAGAAGGTAAAAGGTTTATTACATTAAACTAGATAAATTAGGGTACTATACAATATTGTGTAAGGTTAAACGTTAAATTAGATTAAGTTAGGGTACTATACAGTATTGTATAAGGTTATGCATGCATTCGCTTCTGAATTCTCGCGCAGGCTGCAGTAATTGGGTGTGTGTGAAGGAATTAAGGAGGAGGCAAAGAAATATTATAGCCCCGGGACTTCTGATCAAAGTTCCGTAAAGTGGGTAACGTGCTGTAATCAATGGTCGCCATTTAGCCCTGGCGTGACTCTAATGTTGATGTGTGCAATAGGCTTCGAGCTAATGGGCAGAGTCACCCAAGGGAGAATGCCTCTTGACTTTGCAGATGGAACACAAAAGAACTCCCAGAAAGCACGGGAGGGGGGAGTTTCCGTCATTAGCCAAAAGTTGAATCGGCAAAAGCTTTAAATACGGGGAAGCCTCAGCATCCTGAAACTTTCCTATAGATCTTTTGGCATAGCGAAGGAGCATAGAGCTGTATTGACTAGCTTTTGTAGTGGCTTCATTACTTGTAAAATCAGCAAGACTTTGGCTTCCCTATTACCTCTCTTTTTTCTGTTTACTATCCTTCCCAGCCCATGTTATCCTTTTTTGCCAGTTTTCTCTTTGTTTAGCTCTAGAAAAGAATCCCTACTCGATTACTTTTTTTTATGGGGTTGCCTGTCATTTTCTGACGTCGCATGATAGAAGAGCGGATTCTGACAAGGTCAGGGCGACTTTGGTCATGTTTGCAGTAATAACGGGTCGCTCGGCTCCCTAAGCCCTCGCACGGTAATCCACGTTAACCTCTACAGAGCTGGAGTGTCAGGCTAGTTCCGCGAGAATGGTCACTGAACACGCCATGACATTTTTATTTATTTTTTAAATTCTGCACCAGAGCAGGGAAATTTATGCTTGTGTAACCGTGGAATACGTCTTAGTCTAGAAGTCTAAAACACTCTTGGATACGGCCCACCAAAGAAGGGAAGATTAATACTGGTTCTGCTTCAGCGCTTTTCAAAATAACAAAGTCTTGGAAAACAAGAGGGTTTGGGTGCTTTCAAGAACGGTTGACACGAGTTAAAAACTTGCCGCCGAAGCTGTACGCTCTGGTCCATGGAAGTTTCCTAACCGTCGTTCAATGGAAAGTCGCGGTGATCAAACGCAGTTAGCTGGTTCGACAGTTCTGCGCAAAGATCTTCCACGGGGTTTCAAGTTCGCTAAGTGGAATCAGGTACAGGGGAAGAGGGGGAAGCCAGGGACACGGAAAGACAAAAGAATCCCTAGAGGTACATTCTGCAAACGAGGGAGAACGAGGGGTGTGGGGTTAGGGGGTGGTTCTGAGCCGTGCCACACCGCAGATTGGGGACAAGACCTGTTGGCATCTAGAACAAAAGGACCTTGGTGGGGGTTATGGGATTGAAGTACCGCCTTTTGCTACTGGTAAGCCATTACCATAATTGGCTGCAGGCCATAAGGGGGACATTGCTTTCAGCAGCTATCAGAGATCGCTTGACGGGGCAAAACCTCGTTCCTTTTGGTCCCGCCCCGTAACCCATAGGAGTTCGGGTTTCCTTCTCTTCTTCTGGATTTTTTCTTCTCCCTCTGGTGGGGGGGGGTTCGGATGCGCTTGAGTTACGTTGGGGAAGGTCCGCCGGAATTCCGCGGGCAGAATCAGCGATTTTTTTCGATATCCGCCGTGTTCTCGAAGCTTGTGCCCCTGGTTTATAGGGACAGCAGTGTCGCACTGGATGTCCCGTCGAGACCCGTAGCTCTAAGGTCGACTCCCCGCCCCTTGACAGTTAAGGCGATAGGCTTTGGCCTTTTTTTGTAGAGCTCTTACTTCTTTTTATTTTAATTAAACGAAAAGTCGCCAAGTTTGGGTCGGAAATGGGCGGGGAGAGTTAGGGTTTCAAGAGGAATCGTTTCGGGCCTTCCGAGTTTAAAAGCTGCATGTTCCCTTTGACTTTTTTTCTTCTTCTTTCCTATACTAGATTCCCCGCCCTTTTTGCTCGTACTTTGCTGGCCAGCCTTTTGCGGCCTCCACCGCGCTTTACACGGCTTGAAATAGAAGTAGAAGAAGGAGAAGAAGAAGAAAGGCGAAGGAGTGGTCGAAAAGCTCTGAAATGTACAAGTTTGGTCAAGCCCATAGTTTGTAGTAAGTTTATAACTGCCACAAACTTGGGATTGCCCGGGACAGTCGACCGAAAGAAGGTCCTTTTCTTTAGCAGCAATGTCTGGTACGTAGCAGCAAGGAGCCCTGAGGACAGTTAAGTGGGGGCGGAGTTTCAGTGACCTGCAGCCCCATACTTGCTGGTGGGTAAAGGAACGCCGAAGACGAAGAAAAAAGGCAAAAAATTGGTTTTCCCAAAGTTTCCATCCCTCCCTCCCCCAAAGTCTTTTTCCTCGCAAAGTTCCAGTACCAGACGAAGACGAAAACCGCCTCCATTGTGCTACGCGCCAAATTGGCAATGGATCCTTCTATCGCTTTGGCTGAGCTGCCCTATCCTCTGTTGCTTCGCCATGCAGGAATATTTATGCTAATTGTCCCCATGCATGGGCAAAAGTTATAGAGCAGTTAAAAGAAAAGTGTTGAACAGTAGAGAACGGGAACGGGGAACCGGTACGAGAGAGAGAGGACATGGAGCCGCACAAGAAATAAGAATGAAAAGCGAATCTGGTATTCCAGTCGTAAATTTTGGCCGTGCTCCACTGACAGGTGCACTGATACATTTTGCATGAGTCCCTGGTGGCACATTCTCATCCTTTCCATCAAAATTTCCTGAGGGCGTGTTCCATAAACGAGCGAACCCTCTCTGCCAGGAAGTCGCCAGTGCTGGTACTCAAAAGAAGGGCACTCACGTGGAATGACTTGGCGCAGGGGCTTCCATCCACCAGACTTGGCTGTACTGTACGTTTAGAAATCTGTTAACTTGTTTGATTCTTTATGACTCGGACGATCCTTCCTCCTCCCGTAGATGGGTTTAAAGGTCCATGTCCGCGGAAGACTCGCAACCTTCTTCAGGCATTCCGCGGGTGTTACGAGCCCCTTTTAAAGGGCATCTCAGCTTGATTCCGCCCAAGCCAAAGCTTTAGGATTAAGAAGCCATCAAGCGGCTCGTATCCCGCGGAGAGAGAGAGGCTCCTTCATAGAAGAGTCGTACACTGTACGTACCGCTATAATGCTTACGGGAGCCCAGGCCGTATAACTTTCCTTTACATTTCCTTACAGACTTATACGGTTCATTGCTTCGCGAGAACTCGCTACCTGAAAGAGCTATTCATTTAGAATCGCATTTCCGTGGTGGGCGTTTCTCGATTTTTTTTATTGATTTTTTTTACGAAGATTCCTATTGCTGCACTTTTTATTCTTTTAATGAACGAAGAGTCCTATGGCTGGATTTTATTTTATTTATTTTTTGGGGTGGGGAAACGAAGAGGGGGGTCTTGTAGCTCGAATGGCCTTACGTGGGGCTAATGTAAGAAATGGAAAATAATGTTGAGCGTTCCATCAGGTGGTAGTACTCGGCAGTAGGAAAAAGGGCGTTGCTATAACTTGTTTCGATCCAATTTTTTTTTTTTTTTGCGGAAAGGGGGTTATGCTAGTTGAGTAAAAAGCAGAAAAAAAGTACATTGGGAGTGTCCCTCTATGCTATTTTTTTCATTTTTCGGAGAAAATTCCAATTCCCAGAGAAACGTAACAGATGTGTCCTGGCCTGGGTTTGTGGAACACGACGAGGAATGATGGCAAAGGGAAATCCGGAACGTTCCATTTCATGCTCCATTGCTAGACTCCGGCAGGGTGGTCGGTTTTTCGGTCTTGGGGATGTCTTGGCAACATTGTCGGACCTTTTATTAGAGACAATATAGCAGCATAGCTAAAGTACAAGTACGATGAAGGGAAGTCTGCCCCCCACCCAACCCCCTTACAAGGAGTCGAGGGGAGGCGAGTCGGCCAAGGAAATTTTGATCTCCTTTCCGCGTCGTGTAGTCAGGGTCACGTCGATCCTCCTCCTTTTGGGCTTTTTTGGCTTGGTGCAGCAGTGACAAACCCCTAGATCGTTTCCCTATCACTGGAGCCAAGGGAAACGTGCCAAACGGTGGAGCCAAGCCATCGATTCCCCCGATGCTCCGATTCTTCCCCTTAACCCGCGTTGGCGGAATCCTCGGGGCGGCTGCTTCTCCGTGCTTGAGTTCAATAGCTAAGGAACCTGCTGACTTGAGGTTGTTAGATGTTCCCAAATGAGCCCAAAAATCGAACGTTTTTCAGGATTCCCCCAGGAAATGCTATGCTATCTTCCGTGTTTCGATGACGTTCTGTAGATTAAGTTTCTCGTGGAATCCCCAAATTAAACAGTCCCATCTTTCCATGTACCCATTGAAAAGCTCTATAGTCAGTAAAAATCTGTCTGGGGAAGGGTGATTTTGTCTTTAATATTGAGGTTAATTTATTTATTATTTTTTTTTAATTTGTAAGGAACATGCCCAGTGTATCAGTTGTCCTTTTGCTGGGGGGAGGGAGGGGAAAAGTGACAACTTTTCATGCAGACTTGCTCTTTTTAAAAAACATGTTTTGCAATAGATCTTTTTTGCTGGGTTGGCATTTGTTCCGTGTTCGTGGAAGTTCCTCGGTGGAGCTGCCACGAAGCACGCTCACTTTTTGCTGCACCTGATGCGCATAACTGCAGCACCTGTGACAGTCAACTGAACAAATCTTCACTCTCTCACGCCACGCCAGTCTGCAACTACACCCGCAATTGAACGTACTGTACTGTACTGGGTACAATACATGCGTTAAATACCAGTAAACTAAGCAGTTGAACCAAGATGTACTGCAAGTAGTTGGTAATATTTTGTCTAAAGATGGCGCTGGTGTCGTGTCATTGTTTACTGCAATTTGATAAACTTTAAACAAGAAATTAAAAGAAACATAAAGAGATAATGGAGTAATTCTTTTTCTACAAGTACCTTAACAACAAAATCTACCTGCTGCTTAAGATTTTGATAAACGGTTTATTAAAAATTTTCGTAACTCAGAAAAACTATGGAACCTATGGAAAAATTAGTAAAACCGATGTTAAAAATGAAAATCAGCAGGTAACGTAGATTTATACACCGATGTGTTACCGTCACCATACGATTTCATTATATTGCACAGAGAATGAGAATTTTCGGACCAATATTTGCCATGCTGCAGCGTCACGGTATACTGTAGTTCCAGTACACCGTGGACTTAATAGAGATGGGAGATATTGGTTTGGTTGCAAAACACTTTGGGCAAAACAGGCCCCCAAACTTTCCGGGTTTAAATAAACTTGTGATCGATAAAATGGAGTGTTTGAAAAGCGTTGCAGTAAAACGCAACAGGTTTCCCTGGAATTTCCCAAAACATCAATTAAGAGGCTTCGGTATACGATAACACGGCGAGACGTGGGATCGAACATTTTTAATTTTTTTTTTTTTTACCGAAGAAGAGGGTTACTTTCTTTCTTTCAACCCCGTCCCAACGTTCATCAGTAAAGCTTCTTCTTCTTCTTCATTTATCTATCAAAAATGAACCGGAGAAGAGGGAAATGAGTTTTATGAAAGTCTGGCGTGTAACTAAGTGCTGACGCCAGTTTTCTTTTTATAGCCCGCTCTCGCCTTGTGAAAACTAGTAGCTTTTAAGAGGGTGAATAATTTCTTCTCACGCCTTGGTAAAGGAAAAAACTGAATGGCGTGACTAGCAGCCAATAACTTTTTTTCCTCAACCGCCGCATACAAGTCCCAGACGGCAGTTAGCGGAGCCTACCGACACTACACGACTTTTTTTTTCCTTACATTTTCTCTCCAGTAACTATAGTTTGAAAAGTTTATTAATTACAGACACTTGTGTACCTCCCGAGCCATGTCTGCACGCTACGCTATCGGGGGGCTCTCTTTTAACCAAGCTTATTACTAATGTGTGGTCTACGAACGAGGCGACCACACACTCAACACACACCACTCTGCAAACTACTGAACACGCTTCACCTGGCTTCGAAGCTGTCAGTCAATATGACTCTCCTTTCCCTTTTTCTTGCTCTCCCACACTCGCGGAATTCAATTAAACGATACGATACGGGCTCCTTTTAGCTTTGGCAGTATTACCTGTCAAATTAGGAGAATTGGAGAAATGGGATGGGACACCAGTCACAATTTTTTTATTATTATTTTATATTTTTAGATGGAATAGATGGAATGGATGAAATGGATTAAGTGGACAGATATGAGTTGCGATGGTCGTTGTCATAAGCTTGGAAAGTAGTCCTATAAAAGTCCAGTGTGTTATTAAGTCGTTGTTGCAGCAATGTGGAAGGTTTCGGACTTTTGGAAATTTAAAAGCGTTGGTTGGTGAGAAACTGAAAAGAACTCCCTATAAGCCGCCGTTGCGTGCGACCGCCGTGATGGTTTGTGCCAAGCACCGGTCGAATGAGTCGACTTTTAGCTCCTGCTAACGTAAATACGACAGTCCCATATATATAGACTCGCGGCTGCAACAATGTTTGACCGGGCCAACAAACATTCATTGCGGCGGAAGGCAGGAAACGGGAAAGCAGAAGAACCCGGGGTGGACTTCATTAAATCCCTCATTTTCGTCCGCGAAGGTTTATTAGTTTTATGTTGACTCTCGGGGCAACAGGCCACTCGACATCCAACCCCCCACCCTTGCATTTCGGTGTTTTTTTCTTTTATTCGCTTTTTTTCTCTCGTACAAGCTCTCCTACCGACTCTTTTCAATTTCTTTTTCTTCTTCTTCGTGAGTTCTCTTTTTGATTCTTATTTTTAGGGTTGGTTTTGTTTGAAGGGCTTTTTTCACAGCATAATGTCAGCGCGTGTATGGGTTTGCGTTCTGACGATGGCGTGTTAATGCAAACGGGGGGAGGTGGGTTCATAGAGCGCGAGTTTCCCCAAATAGGGTTTTTTCTTCTGCCTTCCGGAGGTTTTTCAAAGCTGATGTGAGGGTCGATTAATAAGTTCCCCTGTTCAGTTCTGTCTTGCACCTTTTCACCCTGTACGTAAGCTTCATTGTATTGTCCGAAACCATAGAAAACCCCACCCAGAATTTGCGATGATTATGTATAAACACTGCTGGGGGGATTTCTAGTTCCGGCCTCGTTTTGGTTAAGGGGCAGTAGCCAATATAAAATCATACGGTTGGGTTTTGATGGATGCTAATAGGCTACATTATTCTAAGAACAAAGATCTTTTGAGGCATAGAAACGGTTTAATAGCTGTTTGGGAATTATGGACACAGTGTATAGGGTACCACCTTTGTTGAAATGCACTGGGGGTTTGCGAATGTACTAGCCTTTTACCATGTACTTCATATTCTGGTCTTTTACTTGAATCTAGTCTTGGGACTGACAAAGTCGGTCCAAAGGGACGTAGACACAAGGAAAACGACCAACGAAACTACACCCGACTTAAGGACTACAGACCGTTAACCTAATCTAACTTAACCTATTCCTAAACTAACTTAACCGATTCCTAACCTAACCTAGCCTAGCCTAACGTCCGTAAGTCGAGGTTTGTATCCTTATGTCGGGGTTTGTCGTCCTTAAGTCGGGGCTTGTCCTCCTTGTGTCGCGCAGCCGGTCCAAAACCTTTACATTGGAAAATAACCCTAGTTATGCTACTGTGTAAACCTATATACTGTGGTTATTGGCACGTGATCTTCTAGCCGTGACGCCATGGAAGTGTCATGGCGTGTCTTAACGTTCGCTTGTTACTATAGTTACTGTTTACTTCCATGGTTAAAACAGTAAACGAAGCTTCTGAGTAGCGTAGCTAAGTGATACTTCTGACATCCGAAATCCATGAGATAAATCCATGATATCTTGTGAAATTTCGTCTTTAATAGCTTGATTACAACAGTGCTGAAAACTTTGTCGTATTAGAAAGAAACAAAACCAAATTCGGCATATTTGGGAAGACCGTGTTGTTGTTTTTTGGTGGTTATTGGCAATTAAAGGGAGAAAAACTCTATCGTGAAAGATTTTAAGACGAGAGAAGAGGGTTATGAAGGTGATAGGATTCACTGACACTAACTTGTTAAAGCTTTTACCTTTTAGCGTAATATTTTTCGGGATATTAAGCAAAAGGGTTGTGAAACTTCACGACATCTCTTTCTTTCTTTTTCGAGATAGGTTCTTATTTCAGGATGGGAGATCCCAAAATGCATATAGACATATTGAGCCCACTCTTTTTTTGTTTGGTTTCCTCTCTATGGTTGCCATATTTCGGGCCCAAACACAATGAATAATGTGACACCCCCTTGAATTCCATTTTTTTGTTATTTATCCTTGAACCATGGATGAAAAACCGAACCGTTTTTCCTTTCCTGAGCTCTCTGTATATAGAGCTGGAGTTATAGTTGTAAAGAAGAGGGGAAAAACGACAAATAAAATAAAATGCGAGTTTTTGGAGGAAAAAAAAAGTTTTCCTGGCAGGCGAGCACTTTTGCAGATTAGGCAAGCTTGAACGCAGATGGAATTGCTTCTTTGACAGACTCCTCCAGAAATGAAAAGGTTGCTTTGCTGCGGATTACCACGCTTGACATGGATGCAATTAAGAGATTAACTTAGCTTGCAGCAGCACAGCCAGCGCTTGGCCGATTTTCAACTTGTTCTCGTTCCCAAGCCAAGTTGCAATGTCAGCGTCAGCGAGCTCTGTACGCACTCGGCGGACGCTTCGCCAGATTCTCTCTTCCCTCTTCCGTTCTTCCGGTGTAACAGACTTAAGAATTAACATCGTGTCGACTTTTTGTTTCAATTAAAAGCGTAACAAAAACCAAACCAAAAAACGCCAAGCAGAAGAAGAAAAGACACAAAATAAGGTAAAAAATTAACAAAAAATAACAAAAAAGGAAGGAAAATGAAATAAAAAGGAAGCCAACGCCTTTTATAGTGTCAACACATACATTGCAAACCTTTGGCAGCTCGTCTGCGGGGAACTAGACACAGCGATAGAGATGTGACAAATGTCTTCCTCAGAAAACACTCCACGGAAGCCAACGTCCTCTGGCGGGCTTTTCCAACCCAACGCCACTCTTTACACAACGTCAGATAGAGTCAAAAATGTCAGAAAAAAGTAAAATCAGACGAGGATGCTGCTGGGAGAAGGAACTTTTTTTCCCAAATTATCCGAGTGCTTGGGTCCCAGACTCTTCACTCCCGCGACACGCCAGCCAGCACATACGAGTTCATCGGTACTCTTGAACAACACTCTTTGGACCCCCGCGCTCTACCATGTCGTCCTGTCCCCTTATGTTTCTTCATTTTTCGTGACTTTGCATAATTCTTGACAGCTCTTGACGAGCCCTTGCTTTGGCGCCCCTTTGACACAACCCATGCAATGGATTGTCTCGTACTCGCTCTGGCATGGAAATATATTTCTTCCTTAAAAAAGTAAAAATAAAATTAAAAAAAAACAAAAAAGAATCTGCTTTTCTTCTCACGTCCTCATTCTCTTTACGAGCGTAATTAAGATCGTCCTTCTCTCTCACTTAGAAGTATTAAAGCGCGTCTGATGTTTTTGACAGATCCAGTATAACGGCAGAATTTTTTTAGCTTTAGGCGCAGGGCGAACAAAGTTTGCAAGGAGCTTTATAGGTGTGTATTGAATACAGGTGATACAAGACAGCAATATATTGAATGTATTGTAAAGAGGGAAAAATGGCAGAGCTATGCGGATTTTTTTTTTTTTTTTTGCTTTTGTTCCAAACAAGCATTCCAGGGGTAAAATCAGCAGCCATCCGCAGCCAAAGCCGGCTGCTCGCCTTCTCACGCTAGGATTTGCCTGTCTGTCGTATAACCATCCTAATGCTGGCCTTTCTGTCTATAGCTCTCGCATTGCCGTCATTTGCTTACTTTGCTTTGAATACTAACATTGAAAAATGACATCTCACCCTCACCAGCCCTGCCCCTTTAATCCTAATAGGCCTCGGGGAAAGTAAAAAAAAAAAAAAAAATTCACATCCTCAGGAAGAAAAGTGTAGGCTGGACTCTACTCGTACCAATGACTGGGAAACACGACACAGTCGTGATAGGATCTTGGAAAATAAAAAGGGATGGAGCAGACCCATACGTTCTAAGCTGGATTGCCTAATTGCCACTCGGCCAATACTTGTTTGATGACGATTACATGCCCAGAGCAATATTAGTTTTATTGAAACGAATGGTGTACACAATTGCCCACAATCACGGAGTTTCGGGCGTTGTTACGGAACTATAGACGGTATATCTTCAGCGGGAAAAGATTGGACCCACTTGGACAAAAGTCGTACCTGATGGATATTTTGGGAATGCTGTTCCAGTTTGAGTTCGTCAAGAAGAAAAGATGATTGATTGCCACGTGATTTCGTTATTTTCTTATAGATTGACAAATAATATAAAATAAAGGGAAATTTGTATTCCCTAAAGATTTTGTTACTAATAATTTATTTAGTACACTTTAAAAACGGTTAATAATTTTACTACCATATTTATTGGCGTAAAAGTTTATCACAGTTTTTAATTGTAAGACGAATTCAGTCATTTGTGTTGAATTTGTGCTGTGAATTGCCTATAACTACGCTATCTATTTGTAATCCTACAAGTTGTTTACATTGTTTACTGGCATAAAAGGTACCACAGTATTTAGTTGATAAAAATCCCTAACAAATTCTTTGCAGTGCACTGAATTTAGGTTTTACTAGTACTTTGGGACAATAAATAATATTTTAAGCAGAATCATCCAATTATCTGCCATTTCTAAGGGTTTTCGCCTGACTTTCAAAGCAAAGAACACTCGGAAACTATTTGGCCACGTCACGGTACCACGTGACCCGGCGCGCCAAGTTCAAATTCAAATTTCATTACTTTTGTTGTTCTGACAACTCAGTTACTATTTCGCGCACACAGGAATGCATGATATCACCGGAAACTAGATTTCTTACTCTTTAGGTTTTGTGACAAAGTACTTTCTTGGGAGCTGTTGCCCTTTATGGCAGTAACTGCCATTCCTTTCGTACTTTGTAAGAGTAATGAATAGTCTCCCACCAGAAATCAGGAAAGTTTCAATTATTTTCTATTTTTTTGGTTAAAACAAGGATAATTTGTGACAGTCTCTAGTTTTCACCTGACCCCCTTCAGTACCCGGATGAGTTGACAAAAAGCGCGGGTAAATGAGTTCAGGTGCCCATTGTGAAAAAATAAATAAAAAAAATTGAATGGTTGTCCTTTGGTTTTTATTTTATTTTTTAATATTTTTCTTCTTCATTGCGCCCGTGTTTCGTGAGCCCAAAAGCAGAGCAAGGACTCGACCAGATAGTCATGTATTTCTTCGCACTTGCTTCATTAGGAGCCGAGCCACTTGAGTCTTTACAGTTCAGGCATAGGAACCTTGTGCTTGTAGCTTTTTTCCCTCTCTCGTTTTCGCTCGTTCTTTTTTATATCAGCTTAATATTGTGTGAGAGGGTCACAACAGTAGCATATAAAAGCATGGAAGGAAGAGAAAAAAAACCTCAGGACTTAATAGTGTTACAGGACCCTTTTTTTACCCGCCGTGACTTCTCTTTCTTGTCAGGGAAATTCCACGGGCCCCCAGAAGTTTTGAAGTCTTTCCTGGTTGTATCCTCCAATCTTTTTTCTTTGCTAGCATCCATGAAAGAAGTCCCTGGGTTGCAGCAACCTCGGATTAACTCGGGGCTAAAAGAGCCAAAAAGAAAAAAAATGAACATTCCAGGCAAACTCGGAAACACTATAAAAGCGTACTTCAGCCGCCCTCTGTGATTCTTTTTTAATTTTTATCCGACTATATGTATGTTATGTTTGTTATGAGCGCCCCGCGTTGTGAATTTCTGACACGAGTAATGGAAGAAAGAATTAATTTCTGCCTCTTGGAATAGCCTTCAAAGGAAATGTTTCTTTGAAGAGGGGGCACAAAGTTTACCGTGTCTTATGCTGCACCCCCTCTCCCGGAAAGAAAATCACACCAACCTTGAACAGTTATATGACTTTGCAGTGCTGCTTTGCTGGCGCCCAGGCACCCAACTTTTCCAATGATGGAGCGAAAACATAACTCAAAAATAAAAACAAAAGCTATTCCTTATTTCTTCCCGTCTGCATTGCCTGCCTTCCCTTCGATTCCTGTACATAAAAAGTTCCCCACCGTACCGTCCCATCTTCTTTTCCTGACTCCCACTGCCCCAGCAACGCAAAGGAAAAAGCTTCTCTTCGGCATTCATGCGTACGCTAGTACGCTAGCGAAAGAGATAACATTCTTGTCCCTGTTTTATGAGACATGCTTAATTTAATGCGCACATCCTTCCCCTTTTTTCATCCTTTTTACCCTAAATCTCGCTTTCCCATCGCGAGATCTTACGCCAACTCAAAAAGTTAAGAGTTTGGGAGCACTTCGATTCTATCATTATACAGTACGTCTCTCTCCCCCCTCTCTTAAGAAATGGTTGTCACTCTTGATTCAGTGAAACCTCGCGTGTGCTTGTCTGCAGCAATCCCTTTTTAGATATAACTCTAGGGGGAATATAGGTTCAGGAATTTCAAACTTTTGTGGAGGCTCACTTTTACTTCAGTCATTCCCTTTTGCTTTTTACGACCTCTGAAAACCCTGTATAGAGTTAAGGACAAGGCTCCACATCTTCTGTGGATGGTTTCTCCTTGCCTCGGGGGTTATTTACTTTTTACTTACTGCCCTGGCTGTAGTTTTGCATGGGGGGAACATTTTGAGTGTGTGTGAGGAAGTGAGGCTATTATTATTCTTTTTAGTTTTTATTCATGGAAAAGAGACAAATAAAGAGTTTTTTTCTGTTTGTTCTGGACCATTTGTCTGGCGATGGTTATGAGGCTTCCAACGGTTGACATCTCTTGGCAGAAATGTTCTCGCGGAATTGCTTGACCCGGGCGAATAGACTTGTTAACTGGGAAGAAGAACTTGTTCGTGGAGGGAATGGGGACACATCTTGGAAAATGACTGCCAAGCAAAAGCTCATTCTCTCACTCTCTCATCTCCCTTTTTTCTTTTTTTTTTCTTTTTAATAAATGTAACAAGAAACTGTTTCTCCCTACTTGTCATGCGACCTAACACACAACGTACTATACACAACACAGAAAATAAAAAGAAAGACGAGTCCAAGGGCCAAGGAGATGAGAAAAGAATATCATCCAGCTTTTCCATTAGACGACGACGAGTCTGATGACATAGTTTGTCACAGCTATTGCCTCCTCATTTGCGTCCGCTATGGCCAACTGATAAGCCCCCCACGTCTGTACTTTGGCCTTTGGGAAAGCACCCGTTTACAACCCTCCCTTTTCCGTCAAGCCCCAGATATAATATTTCTGTTTTGTCTTGGCAACTCTCCCCGAAAGAAGCATATTTCTGTATGGCTATTTCATTTACAATTCCATATCCTCAGCCTCTTCAACATCCGATTTTCCTTTGCAGCAATTGCCTGGCATATGCTTTTCCCATTCCATTCCATTCCCCGCGTTTGGCCACAAGTACTGCCGGCGCGCCCCTTTAATATCGCTTTTTATTTCTTTATCTTTCTGGCTTGCTGCGAAAGCCGAAAATCTGGGGAAAAAACAACAGGCTCCCAAATACATACTGCGATGCCCTTGGCTGATTCCCGTCAATGCCTTTTGCATGGATGGATTGCTCCCCAGACAAAACGGTCTAATACCAAAAATTGCTGGTACTAGACCGTTTCCATGTCTTCCCTTTTTGCCAATTTCAAACGGAATCAGAGTTAAAGCCATGCTTCTGTCGTAATCAAGATTTCACTTATTGCTTTCAGGAATGAAAGCTTTTGCAGTTTTTAAGTGATTTCCGTGGAGTTTTAAAGGTTACATAAAAAGCAAGTCCTCTCCCAAGGTGCTTCGTATTACTGCAGCCGCGAACGTGGGAGGGACGGCTCCCATGCAGAGATCAAACGGTAATTTCTTTGGGGGGTACTTATTTCGGCTGTCTTGTTGGGCTACCGTTGGCTTTTGGGGGTCTCGACGACATGGGGCTCGGCGTCGACAGGAGTCCCGGGGGACTTGTGCTGTCGGCCGTGACTTTGGGTTATCTTCCGCCGGATCAGGCATGCAACAGGCAAGCGTGGGTGGGGCCTAAGACTTTGGCTAGCCAACTGTCCTCATGTTACTTTGCTGAGCAATACACGCTGCAGAAAAAATCTTGCAACTACAAAAAAAAACGATTTCATCGTCGATCAAGGTAGAACATGTCTTCTCCTACAGACAGCATTCATTTGCAGAATGATGAGTTGGGGGAATAGGAGTATCCACGATTACAATAAATAAAACATAAATAAATAAAAATAGACAAATGAATGAATAAATTGTTGTAATGTCTAATATCTAAATACGATTGATAAACAGGTTGGCAACAAGCTTTTAAGCCTACGCCTGCTTTCAATTTAAAAAATGAATAAATGTACATAAATAGATATAAATATACATAAATAATGGACATAACTAAATAAATATAAGTAAATAAATATAAATAAATAGACAAACATACATAAACGTAAATAAAAAAATTAAAAAATTGCATAGGCAAAATTGCCTCTCATGCACGTACGGACGTTCTTTTCTGCAGAAATCCCCCGAAGGGCATAAGACCGCTTATACGCTTATGAGGAGGATGGTATCACAGGACTGGCAAAACGTATAGCTTATGGGTACTAGCAAAGCAGCATACCGGAACAGATTTTTTTATTTATTTTTATCTGGGTGATTCACCCTCGTATCGGCGTAACCGTAACTTTGAGTTCCCTTTCTTTTTAAAAAAATAAAATAAAAAGAATTCCACCTATGGCTCTTAGTTTGAAAAGAAATGAATAAAACAGAAGAGCTCGCTTCGAAGAAAAGCCGGATGAAATTGCCTCCTGAAAAGGCTGCAGTACCGAGTATCGTAATCTCTCTTCGATAGACTTGGCGGCAGGTGCAAAAAAAAAATCGAGGAAACATCATGTTAGAGGGGCTCCCGTGCTGTAAAACCTAAAGTCAAATTATAAAGCAGGTGAAGGGGAAGGAAAATTTAGTGCTAACGCACGTTTCTTTTCTTGTTCGGGTATTTATTTAGTGAAAGAAATCAGCGTGTTGGATGATGAGGCGGGATACAGGGGTTCACGTAGGTAGTTTTTGTTAGATTTTCGAGGATTAGAGTGAATTACGTAGGAGGGTGTACAGCCCGGCACGAATCTTTTGTTTCGCGCAACAATGCAGTGCGTTGGAGCTAAGGGGGGAACGAGAAGGTTGGGGAGCGAGAAGGGAGATTGTTACAACTCCTTTTTTTATAAGCTAAAACCTACGTCTACGCTCTCGCACGCTTTCGTATATACTTGTCTGTCACTCTCTTTTGCTCTTTGTCGCGTCGCAAGCCCCTTAGCAACTCCCAACAACCTCTTGTTGCACACAGCTGGTTTGATCCCACGCCATCATCATTTCCTCCTTCATTATGCTCCAAATAGCTCCAACTGCACACCTTTGACTTCACAGCAGTTCACTTTCCCCGAATCCCTCCTCCCTCTCTGCCCGCGTACTGGCGTCCCAATGGCAGTAATGTAATTCGCAGAGGTGAGAAGCTCAAGTTGCGATGTGTGTATGTGCTTGCCGGACTTTCCATTCCATCTCTCCTGGTCACTAAACTTATGATACGCTGGCTGCTGTGTATGGCATTTCTGCAGCTGCAGTCAACCTTGTATTAGCGCTTACACGCTTTCCCCTGCAGGCGATGGTTATATCTCTGCCACGGGCTAAAACTCTTAGTAAAATAATAATAAAAAAAAATTAAACGTCATAGCTGAATGGCTGCCAATAATAACATTGATTTAAGTCGCGTGTCGGTTCTCACACGTCCCTTTTTTACCCTCCAAATGCTGTATGGATGTATGTGTGTTAGTGATCAAAAGCTGGAGAAAAAGATGTAGGGAGCGCGTACGTCTATTATACTTCGTTTCGTTCTTTGGGTGAGAAGGGTCGAAGAGCGTACGGTACGGTACGGGCTAGAACCTCGCCAGTGCGGCTGCATTTATAAAGCCCATTTCTCATCACTCTGTCGATATAGGATTAGCCATCGAACTCTGGAAAAAATGAAGCGAAAAAAATAAAAGCTTTTTCCCAAAAATGAACGAGAAAAGAAGCATATCTCGGTTATTGCCCGAGGTTTTTGTCTGAAACGGAGGTAAAGCTTTACGGGAGGGAAAAAGAAATGAATGCGTGGAAGAAATAAATAATCTCGTAAGAAAGAAGCATGAAAAGGACGTTGATATGTTTGTAGCCCCTTGCATGGGCTGGCGAGGTTTGTATTAAATCTACTCTCCCGCACCACATGTTGCATTCAAAGCAAAACCGAGCCCGAGTTTTTCCGCTTTATGAGATGTATTGGAACCATGAAAAGGACTTTTGTCGATCAATGTTCTCTCCCATGACATGTCGGTACTAGTCCTGTGCTCGGGATATTGCTGTGCAGAATTTGCAGAATTTTTTGTCGACGCAAGAACCTTTGGATTTGGGAGTTCGGCCACAGCAGATGCACATGTGGCAGGAGCCAAAAACGTGAACTCCACACAATAACCCATCATGGAGGCGGATATGCGATGTGCAGCAGCAAAGGGATGTAGAGGGAGAGCAGGAGTGTGATGGTGAGGTGTGTATTAGAACTCCCCAGAGTGGTTCAGGCTCTTTTTGCTGTAGAGAGGAGAGCCAGCAGGAGGGACAGCAACAGATGGCCCCCCTTTTCAATGGCAAGACGTGAATATACACTGGGTAAATTCGCTAATGTCCCCTGTGACAGCTGCCCGAGTCTGTACAACCTGGGTCACGGTAACAGAGCGAGGAGCCGAGAGATATAATATTTATTCATGCAGACGAGAAGGATGCCACGCATATTTAGTGAAGGAAGAGCGTCAGGACGTCCATTTGTCGGTCGCCGTCACCGAGCTTGCTTGTCGAGCAACTTGTGTAATGAATGCTATGCTTACTATGCGAGCGAATCAATGGTTTGGGTCTTTGGGACGAACAGAACAAGCGACGTCCGTCACCCAAAGGCATTCTTGTTACTTTGCCCCTATACTTCTGATGAGATTACAAGATTAAAGCCAGAGCGCACACACAACACGACATACGACCCTTATGGCCTGGCTGAGCAGCAGCAGAATTGTTGACACACTATGATCGCCCCTTTATTTCTACCTTATTTCTTTATTTGTGTTGTGTATTGTATGTGGAGGAAGCATGGTTAGCAATGAAGGAAAATGCATCGGGTACAATGAAACCCCCAAACACATGTGTTTGGTTGAAAACCATGGAGCCAAAAAGTCTTTGTGTTGGCTTTAAGGGGCGCGAAGAGGCAAAGGTGCTGTATAGCTTGCAATGTATGGGGTCTGTAAGATTAAACGAACGTTTGTTGGGGTGACCGTGTCTACAGACTCGACAGGCGAGGACTTTGTTCTATAGTATTCCGAGTACTGTGCAGTCCAGTCAAGGAGTGACAGAATGCCTTAAGTGAGCGAGTTTTGCCAAGTGGCCCTCCAAAATGGTTCCAAAGCACCGTTACGTTAGATTCTCTATGGTTTCGGGTATCGGGACTATAGTTTCGGGTATATAGTTGGTACTAGGACTTGCGGTGTTTAATCAGACTAGGCGTAACTCGGAGCGTGGATGTATATAAGAAGAGAAAGAATGGATAAAAGGACCAATTACGGTAACATGTAGAGGGACGTATAGCTTCAGTGTCACATAACACCCACACCAGTCCCATCTGCTATTAAAACTGGGGGATTTCTTCCCTGCACCCCAACTTCACCTCCTACACATATAGATCCCCTTAAGTAGGAACATTCGGACCTCTTTGGCGGACACTCACAGCCCAGAGCCTACGTTTGCCGTGATAGAAATCGACGGCAGCTTTTATAGTAAGACGTTAAATGAAGGGGCTGGGGGTTGCAGTTCCAGTTACAGTCGAGTTCTAACTAATCACAGAGAGGCTCAAATTGGATACGAGGTGGATAACGATTGAGAAGTAGTGGAGGTTAGGTCAGGGAAGAGGGTGACATAACTGGTGCCACTGTACCAATGGTGCAAAGACTCCCTGGCTTCCGTCACACAAGTCCTGTTGCTTTAGAAAATCTTTTTTTATATTTTATTTAGTTTGAAATGGGCTATATAAAGTCCGCATGTTCCCCCACTCTCTTTCGTTAGTCATGAAGGTTAACCCCCGCTTTTATGTTCCAACAGCTCAACGCTTTGTCATAGCAAGAGCAAGGCGCTTTTTGTGGCTAGGATTTCCACGAGGACTTTCGACTATTGTGTTCAAACCTTCGTCCTGGACAATGCGTTATGGTGCATTAGAAACTGGCTGCGTGACTCAAAACTCGCCGGAACACCAATGCTGTACTTATGGCTCATTCCGTTAAATTTAAATACAGTACCACCAAACCATCCATCCCCTCCATCCCTTCCAACCCCCCACCTTCCTCTCCTCGCCATAAAGAAAATAGCAAAAAAATAAATTTACAAAAAAAGGAAAAAAAGTAGTTACTTATTGATGGATAATTTTTTTTTGTTTTTGTTTATGCTTTTATGGAATTTTCCTTTTTATGTTTGACATTGTGATCCTCTTGTAATGTAAAAAAAACGCACGTTTTATTTCTTCTCCGAGCCTTTTATGTCGTCATGTGTGTTCTCATAAAACTAAATGTCTTTTGAACAGTGGTTCATACCGTTTATACGCTATACGCGTGTCAGTGGAAGCTGGGCCTGCATATAGGTGGTAGTAATTCTTTTGGTTTAACGGATAAGTTGTGGCTTCAAACTTACATAAATGTGTGGAAGAGGGGGATTCCTTTCCTATTGAGAAGAAAATCAGAATTAGCATTTTTTGTAATCGACGTTGATTTATGGGATGCATTTGCGGATGCGGAGCCGTAATCAAGTTGCGGAACAAAGTGCCAAAACAATTGCGGAATCAAATGACGTTAGCTTGAGCAGGAACAAAAAACTGTTTTGAAGTGAAAAAACGCTCTTCCCTTTTCACTGCTTTTTTATAAGAAATTATACTTTTAAATTGCTCCTTTATGTTAGTTCAATCTCGGAACCATTTCCGAATCCAAGAGTATATAGAAACGCTATTTTTTATTTATTTTTTTAAATGGGGGATGCGAACTTTTCCGTTAGAGATTTCAATGCTCACGTATAAAAGAGATTGCAAAATATACTTACGGGTAATTAACGGATTGCACCCAAACCCCACGCGTTTACTGTCAAAATCAATTGAAGTTGGGATACTTGCCAATGATACGAACTACTCCTTTAGAACCTTGCAGTGAACGCGAAAGCTTACTATCCAGTGAAAGGTCAATAATCCCATGACACCTGAAATTTCATAAGTTTATAGGGGAAGGTTTGAAATGTTGGGTCTAAATTCGCTGCTTTAAGCTGAGTGGTGAACTATCCAAGGGAAGGTCAATAATTCCACCTGTAGGGAACCTGAAACCTGAAATTCCATTTGTGTAGACTATAGGTGTAGTTATCCTGCCATTCATGGTTCGTGATTTATAACAGTGCCTACGGTTACCTGATCTCGGTTCATGATTAAATGTGAGCAATACAGCAGTCAATAATACATCAACATTCTCAACAAGTAATTTTCAAAATATCCCTACATCCAAGTTCCATCTGTGTCTTCCAGTTCAGCAAAAGTGCAAGACACCACATATAGGGTAAGGTTCTAAATTCGCCAAGTTTTAAGTTGAGTGGTGGCTTCCCTTGAGTTTTGGGTCGGGTCGAGTTGAGTTTCCGTAACTTCGCATGAAAGGCAAAGTGCTGTTTGATAGATAGCACATAACTTATTTTATATATGTATTACATGTCATGCCCCCACGCGAGTGTTTAAGTTCCTTGTCTAGGAATAGGAAATGCCAAAAGTCACTGAGATTATGACTTCGTAAAAAAATTGCTGGTGCATTATGGTTATCTGACCGGTCCTTTTTGGGTGGTGCACAGTGAATAACTATAAGCTTTTTATGTGTAGTTTAACTTAGAAAAGGGAAGTATATCCCAATGGACTGTTTTCTTTCGCTATGTATATTGTGTGCATAGTTGCATATAGTGGCTTCGTTTTATGACTTTGCGTGCGTTTCTTTTTTTATAGATGCCGTAACGTATGACCTGAGGTCAGGTAGAAGTGCTTAGTAGAGTACCGATATGACAAGTAGGCCAACAGGAATGGTTATGTCTGGAAACATTGCGTGATCCTTGATGCAAAGGAAAAATAGAACTGGGGTGAATTTATTAGTTTCCGCGCATTTTTAGCCTGTAAAGGAAAAGGAAAGTATATGAAACGTAAGAGTAAATGAGTAAGCGAACCATGTTTGACCTTTTTTTTATTAGGAAAATATGCATACAAAAAGGTTATTGCCCTGCAATTGCCAAGTCAGAAATTTGAGCAGATGTAAAATATTTGGGAAAAATTGGAAAAAGGAAGAAAATCTATGAAAGAAACTTTTGTCATGAAGCATGCACTAGAATTAGGACACTAGTACAAGGTACATACAGAAAAAAAAATCCAGCCTTTAATATGCCATTAGGAATTAGCTTGTCATTGGAATAGAAGGGGTATGTAATGAAGTAACAGGAAATGGGGAATTTACAAAAAGGAAGGTGCTCAAATAAGCAAATGAATGAAAGAATTTGGACACTTGGCTATTAGCAACAAGAGTGAACAAGTTGAAGGAGTTATGTTAAAATGAGTCACTTTTCTTTTTAGATTCTAAAACATTATATTACATATGACATCCTATAGAAAATGCATCTTTTTGGGGTATATTTTGCTGCTTTGCCGTTTTACTATAACAATCTCTTACTCTTTTATTTCTATTTTCCAACGAATAACATGTTCCAAATTTTGTGTAACATGTTTTCCCTAAGGGTGACAGTTGCTCTTTGGGGGAGGGGTCAACAATCCGTTACGGACGGCAGCGCCACCTTACAACTTTTTGTTCAAATTTTTTTCTTTATGTGACATGGACGTAGGTTTAACGGAAAGGAAAGAAAAAAGATACAGCACATAGGTTTTTATTGCTTCATTTATTAACAAAGCATGGGACTATCTTTTTACCTCTTACTAACTTATTTACGACCTTATGGTTCTCTAATGAGTGTTTTTTTATTATCTACAGAAGGGTCGTTGCATATAGGGTTTGGGTTCGGCATCAAATGTTTCGTCCCCGGCGACCCGAAAACTACAGAATTATTGCTTTGGAATACCCCGGCAGTGTCCCCTCGGGCCAAATACCGTGTGCATCTTCTTACTCGGCCCCCGGAAGGGCCAAGGAAAGTTTCAAGTCACACAGCATGCCACAAGGGGCTCTTTGCCCTGACACGCGCCATCGTAATCAATGACAGAACCCAACATTACAATTTCAAAGAGCAATTTGCACACATATCCGACATGAAACTTTGTTAAGAAACTCCCGCCAAAAAAAAATCGAAGATTTTTTACCTTTTTTCTAGCGAACACCCTTGCATAATAAAACCAGGACCCCAAGGAGAACAACACTTTGGGATTTTTTTTCTTTTTGGTTTTGCTTTTCGGAAAGCAGACTCTTGTAAAGAGGTTTAAATGGTTTGGAATTAAGTTTTTGAAGGTACGTGAATTTTTCCGAATTCTTCAAAAATGGTTTGCAAATCTTAATAATTACATTATAAAATGTACATAGCTTTCGGTAAAACATTAATTAATATCCTTTTTGAGATCCATGCGAAAAGCTGATGCGAGAAAGATGACATTGTTTGAGGAGTCTGTACAAAAACCTTTGTCACACACGTACATGTACACACACGCGCTTATTGTGGAGCGGTTCCCCTCTAGCGTGTAAGTCTATGTATAAGCTTTTTAACTAATTACCGTAGTCATAGCATATATAAGTAGGCGAGCCGCAGATAGCCTGCTCTGACTAGATGGCACACTCGATAAGGGGTAATTAAAAGTTACTCCTATTAATTACATATTCATAGATTAAGTGAACGCACTGGGTTGGGAGAATATCCACAATTGCATAAAAAATTTTGCCTTTTTAATTTTATTTTTACTTAAACGGGGACTAGTAACAATAGGCTAGTGAGAATAAAGGGAGTCGAAAGTACTTCGAATAACCTTTAAGCTTTTTAATGTAAAGAAAATTTTTTCCTTTTTTTATAAAAAAGAAAAGAAAAAGAGTATTATGTGCTCTTTTGCTTTCACGGGACCATGCAATCAGACAGTATGCGACAGTTATTGCTGTCAAGTATTCCATATTGCTTTCCTGTGGCTGTGTAGGTAGCTTGGAATGACTTGGGATGGAATGCGTTCGAGGGAAACGGGGCTGGGTGATCAACATTGTTGTAAGTGGAATCAACCCAACGAATTTGGTCACATCTTTGAGGGGTGTGATTGCAGTTATTGCTTTCGAATTGTTAGACAAAAGTAAAAAATTGTAAAGAGTTTAAGTGGGCAAAATGTAAGTTAAGTCGGATACATCCATGTGCATTTTCTCTTTTTTTTAAGAGTATAAGTCAAAATAGTAATAATAGTAACAATAATTACTTTCTTTTTTTCTTTCCTGGACCATACCAATGGGAAAAATTTTGGTACGAGAAAGAAACTGGGAAAAACAGGAAAAGAAAAAATGCCATGGGGTCAGGGCATTCCTCGTGGTGATTCCTTTTATTTGTTTATAATTGGCCCAGTCGTCATCTCGTAAGACTTTCCTATTAACGTACGGGCTTCTGGTAAAACTACGCTTTGTTCGTTGCTCGAGAAACGCTGCGTGACACACGTGTGACATACGATATAACATAACATAAAGGAGTAAAACAGTATTTGCAGGCGACATTGAGACCATCGCCGAGCCAATGAGACGAGAGGAAATGAAAGCAAAAGGAGCTATTGAAACGCAACACAACTGACCAGCAGTAGTGGGTTCATTGCCGTTTAGGGAAATAGTGCAACAGTTTGACAGGAGATTTAGACAGCCGAAGTTGAGACTGCCTGTCTTCGAGGTGGAAGTTTGAATTTTCGAGAGTAGAGTTTGAATTTGACATTGACTTTCAAGGTGAGGAGCGTAAGGAATGCGGAATGCGGAGTTCGCCACTTTTCAAAAAGGAGTTGAAAAACGAGCGCAAGTTTGCAAAAAGGTATTGAAATGTGAGCGGCAGAAATTTTTCTCTTTTCTTTTTGTGTCTCAAGTATCATGAAGTATGTGACCGTATTGCTATTTACAAATGGACTAAAAACTTTGACCTTAGTTGAATGTGACCAGCTCGAGCTTTTTTGGAGATTTTTCAAAATTTGTCGAATTTTTCATTCAATGTCATTGTTGACTGGTACTAGGCGGCGTGGGACTAGTACCGGTAGCATCGCTGCTGCTGTCGCAGGAGGACTCCGAAGCTGGAATGGGACTGTCGCGAAAGCAAGCCGACTCGTAGTGCTTGTTCAGGTAGGATTTGAGAGCGAATGACTTGTGGCAGCGTACGCATTGAAAGCTTTTGAGTACGGAATGGGTTTGCATGTGAGCGCGGAGATTGGACCGATCCGCGAACGCTTTTCCGCAGTGAGCACACCCATAGGGCTTTTCGCCCGTGTGTGACCTCATGTGACCTTGGAGCAGCCACGGTCGGGAGAAGGCTTTGCTGCAGACGTTGCACACATGCGACAAGGCATGAGTCAGAATGTGCATAGACAGTGCTGGCATGCTCACGTAGGCTTTGCCACAGGTGGGACAGGTACGAGCACAGCCCGAGTCTAGACTCCGGTGAGTTTGTTTATGTCTGGACAGGTTGGATGAGGTAGCGTAGGCCTTGCCGCATTCGGAGCACACGTACCTTCCCGAACGATTATTCTGATGTGGAGTTGGAGTCGTACTGACGGCAGTATCCGCTTCCCGGGGCTGTGGCGAGTCCAGAATGGCCGGCGTCACCATTACAGGCGCTGTTGCACTGGCGGAATTGCTTTTTTCAGGGTGGGCTGGATGGGCCTCGTTAGGTGAGTTACGCCGTTTCGAGCGACCATCGCTAATGAAAAAAGCCTCGTAAGTGTACGCGACGGTCTTGTTAGGGGTCGGGGTTGAAGCGCTGGACGTCTTATTGCTAGCATTGCTGGCGGAAGAGGAAGAACGGGAACGCGGTATGCGGAGTTGGGAAGGTGAAGGACCGCGATGATCAGCCGGACGGTCGTCCGGCCCGGATTGATGAGACAGTTCGGGGGATAACGGAGGAGAACTCACAGTACATCTCAGCGGTGTCAGCGAGGTATTAGCGGGTGCAGATGAGGGGATTACGCTTAATGCCAGAGCGTGGTTCTTGCTGCCAGCATGGCTATTATTGCTGGAATGGACGGCGGTACTCAAGTCGAGAATGGCGTGAGCTGTGCTTAGGTCTTGTGGTTCTCGATTCATTAGCGAAGGAGACACATAGTAGGGCTCGTGCGGCGAGGTACCCAAGGCAGGCGGATAGCGGTCGTTGGGAGCGACGCGATGCAGTGGGTCCAGCAGAGAGTATGGCCGATAAATGTCGCGTTCTTTGTCTCTCTCCGATGTCGTTGATTCAGGCGGAAAGTACCATTCACGTCGGGAATCGTTCTCGCCCAACGACGACGACGAAGAAGAACATGGAGGAGAGTAGGCGAACGAGGCCGAACTCAGCCGGCGAGGAGGCAAAGACGATGTAAGAGAGCTACCGGTAGCGTTGATTATAGGCAGCCGGCAAAACTGCTGGTTGCCGGCCGCAAGACTGCCTGGGCTCGTTACAAAGCTGTCGTTACCGGCAAACAGCGAAGGAGGGGACGAACCCGCAGACGGCGACGAAGAAGAAGAACTACTACTTTTGGAATCACGATCGCGTCCACCCACCACGGAAGGTAATGGCCCTTCTGTGCGTGCCATGTCGTCTTCGCTACAACTACCTATTCCGGATTCGGGAGTATCGGTCCGCCGGGCCAGTTGCAGCAAACCGGTCGTTGCATCTTCCAAATCGCAACCGTGATTGCTGCCACTCTTTAAGGCAGCTCCAGGCGTGACGGCGTAATTCTTCCCAGATAAATCCAACGTTTCCGTGCAGTCATCGATGGACATGGGAGTTGCTTCCACGTAGCCTTTAAGGTAACAAGATTGACACAATCGTCACTTAATTAACCGGACCCCCAAAAATTAAAAAAGCACTAACGAACTTGACATTCACTACTTGCATTACATTAATTCTTGTTGGCAAGTCAAGTAAAACGCGAAGAAAATAAAATTAAGAAGGTGGATAGTTCAGCCAGTGTTGGGTGAGCTAAAGACTTACCGTTGTAGCGAAATACTGGACTCGGTGGCCGGTATCCCGTATGTGCTTTCGTCTTAAACGACGCCGAGGAAGAGTCGTCCACTAGCCACGGTGATTGTATCTCCGGCGAGGCCGTTTTTCGCCGAGTTCGATCTGGTGATCGGCTCTTTTTATGTTTGGCCATAAAGCAGCGAGGCATTTTGAGGCTTTTTCTATCAAAAGTCTAAACTTTGCGATTCACTTTCAAAGCGAGAGATCTTCCTTCTCTTTTTGTCAAGTCAACTGGGTTCGTAAGAAGAAAAACTTGGTTGCGATCACTTGGTTGGAATTTTTCCCCCGATTCCTTCGTTGTTGTATACAAATTATAAAAGTTCGTAGGCGCGTATTGCTTCAGGACGAGTAAGGAAATGTTGCCACTTTTGAACTAGAAATATCAATTTTGCACATTCACAACAAAACTGGGGTTTTCACATAACTTCAAACTCGGTTGTCTTAGCCATGTGTTTTTTTCCGTTTGTTTTTTTTACCAGCTTAGCGTGTTACCACATCGGTTTAGGGGGGTTGTATGGTATCGTAGTGCTGTTAGTGATGTAACTGCTGCGTGAAATGCAACTAGTCCAACTTCCCGTGCTGGACCGCCGGAGAGTAGGAGACCCATTCCTGTTCCCGACCTGTTTCCCACATGACACTGCCCTGACCCATGCCTGGACTATTTAAAGGTCCCGAATCCCTCCACAACAAGCGCCCTTCTGACCCTGCGCGCGCAGGAGCATCGATTGCGTCGACGGGCGCCGCAGAACTTATCAAAGGGAGGAAGGGGGTTCAGATCTAAAACCCATCCATCGGTAGGAGGGAGGGGTGGAGGTCTACAAAAAAGTCTCGTAGGGTGGCCACGGGTTGAATCAAGGGTTGGATTATGAAGCAAAAACGAAAAGCGGTGGCTTGCCGAGGGGGTAGGTTTCCAGGGTGGCCAAACGGGGGCACCTTTCACTCGAACCATGCGTTTTTGTATGAAAGGGACAAGGTGCGACTTTCCCCCCGTTCGCCCTCTTGAAAGGCTCCATTAGGATATGGTTTTTGATGAGGTGTTCTCCGTTATTTGTAAACCGTCTATACATTACCCCCACTACACGCCTTAAAGGAAGGCGTTTAATACAAAAAAACATTTATTTAGAGCTTAAATTCTTTCCTGAAAGTCTCGCCGTTGCGGGGGTTAAGCCAAAGCTCTGATCATGGAAGGAGCAGAGATCCCCTGCAAAGGCAGTCGTCATATTTGCAGTGCGATCTTAACTCCACAGGAGATCATCCAGCAAGAGAAAGAGAGGGCATGTTCCCCGCGCAAAGTGTGAAGCTTGGGGACGGGGGATCTTAAATAGCAATAGAGAAAGGTCTGCTGTAGCACGTGCGGGCTGGGTCGTGCGCAATCTGGAAGTCATCGCGGATACCCGAAAGCCTAGTAAAGAGAGTGCAGACTTCCGCTGCACTTTACCGCATCCTTGCTAAATAACGCCGTTTTCACATGGACTATAGAAGGATAAGATTGGGAAGAGTACCCCGAGTCATTGTCTCACACCCCTTCACCCCCAAACCTATAGAAATCATACGAACAAGAGTACCGGGCCTGGAAGAATGCCTCAACTTCCTGAATTTTTTCGAGAGCAACTCACTGCACGTTACAGTACCTCGTCTTTCTATGAGAACGCATTTTAAGAACCCTCTCACACGTAACACCTCGTCCCCCCAAAAAAAGAAGAAAAACGAAAGGAAAAAGAGAGTGCCATATAGGCTTTTCATAATCGACGAGGAACCCGCACCACCCCAGGAATATCGTTTTCTTCCGCCAGCATTGATACAAGATATAGGCAACAAGAGGTTCCCCCTTAACCACGTGCTTACTCATCATTTTATTAAAAGGAAAAGGAAAAAAAATTCAGCAACACTTTTCGAAAAGAAGTCTCAAGTTTTTCGCTTTTCGAGAGAGAATTGAACAAGAGGAAGCCATACAAAAATTAACACGTAGCATATGACATTGCATCGTAGCAGCTCCCACACGCGGGGGTGGGAGCGTAGGTACGGGAATCCTTAGAAGAGCGAGCGAATTGCACCTGGACGAGCGGCTTAAAGCTTATGGACATGTGCAATGCAAGTTACGTGACCAAAAGGAAGTTGCTAACTAGTCAAAAGGATTAGCCTGGATGCTACTACACTGCCGGATAGCGACCAGTCTGATTTCCGCAAAAAAAAAATAATAAAATAAATGCGACGAGAGGAACGGAAGGAAAGAAGGATAGCGGGTAATCAACAGGAACTGGCTGCCGCTGTTTGAAAAAAAAAATTGTTTGAAACGATTGTTAACCTGGTGTAAAGCGAATGTACCCTATAAGGGGTTTTCTATAGAGACCATAACAACATATGCGGTGTAGGTACGTTCGTGCGTGTGCGAGCAGCGTATGGTTCGGCATGCGACCACCTGCCTGCTTTACCTAAGGTTCCATCAATTAATCTAACCCCCCTGCTCACACACACACACATGCATTGCCTCATCCAGCTCGTCTACCTCGTCCACCTTGTCTACCTGGTCCTGGCCTGACTATAGACCCTATAGTTTATGTAGCAAATTTAACACTGTTGCTCCCTCCACCTCGACTTTTAGGGGACGGAAGATACCCTAAAAAGAGAATGAAATCGCTTAAAATTATTAACCTTTTTTCTTTGGGCTAGTTTTGGTTACTCGAGGGGTGGGGAAGCAAGATGACGAGCCACTTTGTGGGAAGTTAATTTCATTTTTAGGACGTGTCGGGTCGTCAGCGGGGGTGCGTTAAGACGGGTTATCGGCTACTTTCATCTACCAAAGGCTGCGGCGCTTTTCGAAAGTAAAAGGCATATTTATGGGTTGTAGCGCAGGAAGACATGGGTTGATAGGGTGAATATGGCTTTTTTAGGAATTGAAACGGGACATCCGAGGTTCAGTTCAATCTAAATTGGGTGGTGGTTCGGATGTCCACCTGTACCTAGAAAGCCTGTAGATAGTGCCTAGGCCCATCTGCTGCTATAGGGCCCGAGTGAGATTAGGAATGTAAAGCTGATGTTGGTGCCTGCTCCTGCAGTGGCTGCTGACTTCCTTCCGGTCTGCTGGACTGAAAGTATTGAGTCCGAAAAGGCCACACGGAAGAGGATTCCCTCAGGTGCATTGTGGGAGGGTTGGGGGGTGGGAGGTTGAGGAGAGAAAAATGCGGTCGTGCCAGCTGCTCACATTCATAAAAGAAGCTGCCATGCAAGACAGTCGTTAGGAGGGGGAATAGCCAGGTAAATAGAATAGGAGATGACCCAATGGTAATTAGCCACTGGAATCTACCGCGTGCCGTAAGCAATAACTTCTTTGTAAAACTATGGGTGCAAGTAATAAGCAAGTCACAAGTGTAATTCGAGATCAGGCGGAGCGAAAGGGAGAGAAAGAAAGACAGAAAGAGAGCCATAACCTGGACACCAGTGCCAGTGACACGGGTTGTTGCGTTGACGACTTCATTGTTGGGAATCTATGTGTCCCGTCGCTTGAACGTCGAAGCTACCTTAGTTCGCCGGGGGTGATAGGGTGATAGAAGGTGCGCGGGTCATTTAGTTTGACAAGTGAAAGGTAATCTACCCACGGGGGTTGGGAGAATAGATCTCACCCCCTAACCTTAGTACTCTTTCTTTTTAATTGTACGGTACGTCGTCTTCCATTCAGGTAGGTCAGTCCATGAGTCCAGTGGTCGGTATACCGGTACAGGTAAAAATAATAATACAAATAAAGAAATATTCGAAAACGATTGGTAAGGGGGAGGGGGTTAACGGTGACAAAAGAGGCATTTTATGATCTGTTTTAAGTTCTTGGTAAGGCTTGTCAGTAATCCTTTTATGGTTAGGGAATGTCAGCATGTTAGAGTGCAAAATTAGGTAACACGAAAAGCTCTTGCCCCCAAAGTTTCATGCAGTCAGCATTTGAGGTCTGCGGTTTTAGGCCATTTGGGGGAGTGTCACCGTGTGACAGGTTTTGGTAGGAGCCTTTTTTTTAATTTTTTTTTGTGCAGCCCGGTATCTTATAGTAGCCATGCACGAAGTAATCAGCGGTTTCTGTCGCAAATTTTCCCGGCCCTCTGTTGGATTATGGTGGCGAGCCAAAGTCACGCGATCGGTTTTGCCCTAGTAGGTTTCGTGTCTGTAGCGACCCCCCTTTACCTCTTTCTGACTCTTGTGGCTCTCTCTCTTTCCCCCGCCACCTTCACCCTTACCCCCCTAAATCATCCGACGACCCACCTATTCAAGATTCAAACTGCAATTGGGGGCGTCTTTTGGAGGCGCATCCTTGGTAAAACCCACCACATCAGGCTGTAAGAATTACGCATTTAACGTCTACGTACGTACACACGTTAAGCATGCACCCTAGAGCGCAAGTTACAACAGCCGCAGGTTGCTTGGGCGGGGTAGTTCTCAGCAATTAAATTTGTTCAAACGGACGTAAAGCATGGCGTGCGATCGCCATTCTTGGGGACATGTACATGTACCCCATCTACGCGTTAGGTGACGTGGGTTATACCATAAATAAACGCCGGGCGAAATGTCATATAGAGAAAAAGCGTGAAGCGAAAATCTCTCAGCTATCTCTCGCTCGCCGAGCTAGGGTGGTACGGGGTAACTTTTAACGTGTGCCGCACTGATGGCCATCGCAGTAGAACGGAGCACGTGCCAGGCAAACGCACTTGTGTACGCAGAATTGGCAGACTTTTACCCTCGCCACCAGACACGATTGGGGGGTTTACACTCGACTTGGCGCTCTACAATAGACAAGGCACGCTAACTTAGTCAAAGCGAATGAGCACGAGTCATGGTAGCCTAAGCTAGGTTGCTTTCTCACACTATTATTTTCAATTAGGGAGAAATTTTGACGCTTTTTTCAGTCTTTAGTCGTCGGGATCTTGTTGTACGTGTTGCGCCAGCTTTTGCCCTTGTTCCGAGGTGTTCCGGGGGGTTCCTGGGTGTCCTTTAGCCGATGGGGAAAGGAACATTTGGCCCCGAGCTGTGACAGATACCATGCTATGCCCTAAGGCGACAAAGAAATGGAGATGCGTTTGTGTCATTGATATTCTTCTATTTTGTTTCTATTTTTTTATATATACATATCTATACGTTTTTGCGTTTGAACAGGGTTATAGGCTTGTATTAAACTAAGAGAAAAACTGTTCTGTTAACGTGTAGGTTTCCATTACGGCCAATGACGTCAAGAACGGGGCGGAGGCTGGTTACTACAAAAAAGTGGTGCGTGCCAAAAAAGACTTGGACGAGCGGAAAAAAAATATTGAAAAAAGTAAAAGGCGGTGATGTGATGTTAACGTCTTTCAATTTTGCGGCATCACTATAACCATGGCAGGAAAAGCATTGTTCAGGAGTGCCCTTGTACTGCCAGTCCGCATCAAGGAGGTAAATACAGGCTGACGTGGGAATCCTCCAGCACAAGTCATAGTCAGCGGGATATTATTCCTTGAGGGAATATTGGGCTTTTGGCCTGAGGGGAGTTGTATCGTTATGTAGTATTAAGAAGAGAAAAGGATATGATTCTTGACGGCGAAGCGTCCTCGCTTGTCACAACCAATGGGATCAGGGATCCGATAAACCGCACAATTCCATTACGACTATACGGTACCTTACGCGATTCATGGCTGTAGCACGTTCACGTAGTTCCCGTTGGAACCTTGGCAACATGACCAAAAGTGTCTATAGCCTTTCCTGCAGCAATGCAATGCCTGATATTGCTACTGGCCGCGTTCTTGGCCCGGGAGCTTACCGTATTGTATCTTAATATTGGCGTCTAATGTATATAGATTCCTTTTTTTCTCCCCTGGCTTCATTCCAAGAGAGCTCGAATGTATTGTTTCGTGGATTTAAGGGCGTATCGTGTCGTGCGGCCTATATCTTTCATTCATCTCTCTGTTTATGAGATGGAGAAAACATAACATTAACTTGGGGAAAAGGAATAGAAGCCGCCAAGCCGCGATCAAAGTGTACCAAATTGTTCGAAACTGTGAGATCTTTTACGAGTTAAAAACTTTGGGCAGTGCTTAGCGGAGTGTAAAGAGGAGGACTTGAGAATCTTTCAAGTTTCCATTAGAACTGCAAATAGATAACTTGCCGCGGTCTGTGCGGCTGCCAGTGTTGAGGGTTTGGCTTGAAAAATGTACGCAACAAGTTAGCTGAATTAGTATTCCGACGAAGAAAGCCTCATTCAACAAGGTTTCCTCCGGAGACGGCTGCATTAACACATCAAACACAACCAAAGGAAACAAGATTACTCCGTCTTGCTTCGTTTAATACGCATACGGCCAAAAAGGCAAGGCCAACATCAGGGCTTCGCTTAAGTAGATTCCAGAATGTAGGTAACCTCCCCACCCAAAGAAAAGAAAAAAGAAAGGAACCCAAACGTTAAGGCAGAAGCAGTTACGAAGTTAAATCTCAAGCCTTAGAAAGCTTTGCAGCAATTCCACGTGTGTTCCTAGTTATAAGAGATCTTACAAGCATAACAGAGCTATAGCGAATCTCCATATTCATATTTACCTTTGCCGACCCGAGTCTTAACTTACATTTCGTGTGTGTCTTAGGATAATTGTTGTATTTTCTCTTTTTTTTCCCAAAAATAATAGAAGTAGACGTTGACTTTGTTATGTACAACTTTCTGTACTGTACAGTAACGAACTTTTTGGTCGCTCCATGGACTTTTCAAATTGACCAATCACATTGTTCCGTTGTTTAGACCAATTCTGTCATTTCTAGCCTACTACTAGGGAAATTCCTTCTAAACTCCCTCAATTAAATGAGTAGGTTCTTTAATTGAATGACTCCTTTAATTGGCTGGGGAATTTAGAAGGGATATCGTGTTGAGAACCCTACCTAAGCGAAGTAGGCTTCAAATGACAGGATTGGTTTAAACAACGGAAAAGCAATGTGATTGGTCAATTTGCAAGGCCGGACTTGGAGCGTTACTCCGGCCTGCCTCCAATTGTCGAGTCGAACAACAAAAGTTACCGACCTTTCCTGCAAGCCCAGGCCGGGATTCGTAGCGTTACTTCAGCTTGCTTCTAAAAGAGCGAACAAATTCAACAATGAATAGTCACCCGTTACTGAACACACTTGTGGCCCCTAAGCACGGGATTCGTACGGCTTCCTTGCAAATAAGCAAACAAATTCAACAACGAATAGTTCACCCGTTACTGAGCACATGAACGTAAGGCTGCCGACCTTTCCCGCAAGCTCAGGCCGGGGTTCATAGCGTTACTTCGGGTTGCTTTATATGAGAGCAAACAAGTCACTGTAGCGATCCATTAGTTCGTTACTTTACAGTACAGTAGCATCACTGCCAACATAAAACAAGAGAATGAATTAGGCGCTCGTTATGATTGTCTTCTCGTAAGTGTTATTGAGTCCCAACGAGATTGACCTCGTACTTAACGGGAGAGGCGAAGGGGTAGTGAATGGGAGAAGGAGAGACACATTATTTCTGATGCTTTTCTGTAAGGCTTCTTCGCCCGGACACAGCGGACAGCGACACGTAAGGAAAAGAAAAAGGAAGACAATATGTGTCGGTTGCCAAGCCATTTTGTCTTGTACACCGGGGCTACTGGGGCGTTGCATATCGTGCAGTTTTTGGTCGCTGCTAACTGCAACTTAGATGAGGCTCCCAACGAGACATTCCGTTCTCCACGGTCTTTAGTCCCCTTTTACTTGCCTCGCGGAGGTATGGGAGTATAGGAGCGGCAGCAACGAGCACATCGTATTATGAGGGGAGTCCGTTATGGGTCTCGACGGAGCAAGGAGGCCAACAAATCGCCTTAATGTGTGCCGAGCCTAAGGTCCCACAAGACGTCATCTGTCTTGGCCTAGGTCGGCCCCTCGACGTCCAACGTCGCTGCCAGCTGACCCTTTACTTACGCCCGACTGCTAACCCCCACGGATCCCCTCACAGGGAGTTCTTTATATGTTCCCCCCTATTTATTTATTTTTTACAGCTTTCCAGGGATTTGTTTTGTTCCCCCTGAAGTTGCTGAAGAAACGTTTGTTCTTTTAGGGAGGTGCTGAATTGTTTTTTGAAGACTGTACTCGCTGCAAAACCAAGCCAGAGTCTCGTTTGCCGCCAAGGATAAAATAAAATAAATTGCGCCATAATTGGTTCGTTACCAGCAAAAATTCGCCGTCCTCAATTTCTTTCCCTTCACGTACCGGCCGTACAGTACTTTTGAGGTTTTTAAGGTGTACCAAACATCCAACCCCAAATAAAAAGCTCCAGTTTGCTTTACTGATGGGGTCCAGGGTGTTTGGTATCGCACTTGGCATGGAAAAGCTGTTTGCTAGAGGATGTTGGAGCTTTTAAGGCGGTACTGTTGTATTACTAGTGGAAGTTCTGTGTCGTTCTTCCCGAACGACTTCCTCCCTGGCAAGTGGCCACTGTAACCCGGTGATGCTGCAGCAGTTTGGTGCACTTGATGCAACTTGGCGTCCGTGGAAGGAAGCATAGACTTACCACCGACGGGGGGTTCGCTTCACGGCATGCAGCAATAGAACTGAGTCACTATCTGAGGGAACTATCTGTTTCGCGCCTCCTTCCAAAAGAACTTTGGTGCAAGGAGAGGAAAGGCAGTATATAATACAACCTGAAAGCTGTGCAGGATCCTTTTGTCGTTGCTGTGTTGAAGGTAATATAATGTGAAGAGCGTACTTTCACCGCGGGTGCGAAACTGTAGACGGGAGTATAACCGTCGAGGTTCAAGTTTTACTGGCTAGTCACGGGGTTTTACGGTACGAGCTCTTCGACTGCAAAAAGAAACTTGGCGAGAATCCAAAGATCGTTTCCCGATCAACAGTTCCTGTCAACTGCGGATGGCATCAAGAGTTGGAAGGTTTTTCCAAAGTATTGATGCAGCAACAAGAGCTTCTGTATGCTGCCGTGCCAAACTTTGCACGGCAGCAGGCGAGGGAAACGATTCCGAAGAAATTTTTCCTTTTTACCCAAACAAGAGTGTGGGAAGGCCGAATGAAGATATCAGAAAGCTAAAAGCGAATTGCTCGCTCTAAGAGAAACGGAAAGATTGCTTTGAGGAGCTTCTGGCTTTAAGAGAGAAAAGTAAGAAAGGGGGGGGGGGAAGAAAAAAAGGAAAAGTTTCTCGAGAGCTTTATCCTCTATAAGCTGGATTTGCGACTGGTATTTTTGAAACGAGATAACGTTGTTACTCAGGATTGAGCTGCTGAGGCTGCGGAATTGTTTCGGCTTTTTTTGTTTTTTGTGCTCCGATTTTCTGGCTGGATTCCGGCTTTTCTATTGACACACATACATACACACGAATAACGCAGAGCAAGTGACTTTGCGGGGGGGGGAGGGGAAGGTGGCTTTTCTTTGCCCTTCTCAGTTGTCGTCCCTGAATCCGAAAAGGGACAAATCACGAAACGATATGTATACTCTTTGTATAAGCACGACATCGATTGATTCCGTTTTTTGCTGTGGGAGAAAAAGCGTAGCTTGTCATGCAAGACTGCGGGTTGTTAGCAATTGCCAAACCGGACTGACCTTTGTAAAGGTGGCCACTGGTTCCAAGTTAGCCGATAGTGACCTCTAGTAAAAGAAAAACGAAAGAAAAAAGTATTTCTGCCAAGGAGTGCAGGCAAACCTGTTGCCAAAAAGCCAAATCGTGAGCAACAATCGAGCCAAGCCGCTCTGTTTTAGCTGTCTGTCTTTCTCTCGATTTGTTCCCGCTCCCCAAGTCTTGGGTGGTGGGGGGGGGAGTAAAGGGGAAAGGGTAAGAGGGGAGGATCGAGAAGACTCGTTTGATTTATTAAGTGCGGTTCCGTAAACAATGAGCTGTGCAAAAAGCGGTTTCTCCGAAGGTATACGATGATTACGCTTCATGGCGTGTGCATTACTCATGATTGACTCGCAGGGCTCTCTATCGCTTTTTTTACCCTTCTTGCGTTCTTTTATCCTGCTGCTTACTCTTGCATCGTGGGAAAAACTGTCGGTAGTGGGAAGCTCTTTATTTAGTTACATCCGAGAGTGCAATTTCGGTGCATTCAAGCTCATTTCTCAGTTTATTTCTACCTGTAAATACCACGTTGCCACTTAAAAATGGCTCAGTTGTTCTACATGTTACTCTATTCTGAATAGGCAAATTAAGTTCTTTGCTGCAATGGATTTGTTGATTTGTTTACTAAACGCTCAATTTGTGAAATGTAAGGTAAATCATTACTTGCGGGCATACCTCTGAGTACCCCTTCCCCAAAAGAGAAAAAGAAAAATTTTAAGAAAAAACTTACTGATCGAAGCAGGAATTGCACTACTGAGTACCCTGTGTAAGAAAAACGAATCCGATTGGTTAATTCGAAGTCAGTCGGGGAGTAACGCCACAAGCCCAGCCTCACCTTCTACGAAAAGTCGGAGCTTTTGTTTTTGAAGAGGACGTAAACAGACTTGTACTAGGCCGGGCTCGTTGCCCTACTGCGGCTTGACTCCGGTGCATTACCCCGGACTCATTACCCCGGACTCGTTGCGTTACTCCGGCTTGAATTACGACTGCTTAACAATGAAAAATAAGCGAAAATAGGGATTGCAAGCAGGGATTGCGCTACTGAGTATCCGTGGTAAGAAAAACAAATCCGATTGGTTCATGTTTACTATTCATTGTTGCGTCATTGTGCATTTTCTATGTCAGACGTGGGAGTAACGCCACAAGTCCCGCCTGACCTTCCATGAAACGTCGGTAGCCTTTGTTTTTAAACAGGGCGTAAACAGAATTGTGCTTGGGTGGACTCGTTGCGTTACTCCGGCTTGACACTGTTGCGTTAATCCGGCTTGGCTCCGTTCCGTTACCCCGGACTCGTTGCGTTACTCCGGCTTGACTCCGGTGCGGTACTCCGGACTCGCTGGGTTACTCCGGCTTGACTACGTTACGTTTCACAGGACTCGTTGCGTTTCTACGGCTTGGCTCCAGTGCGTTATACCGGACTCGGTGCGTTACCCCGGCTACGGCTGCTTAACAATGGAAAATAGGTGTTGGCAGTACTCGAAGCGTTATGAGAGGGAAGTTTAAACCGCTTTTCGTAAAGCTTTGTCTCCAGTAAGGCTTCGTTTGTGGACGACAACTAAGGGGTGTGACGGACTAGAGGTCCCATCCAAGTTAAGCCGGAACGAGACACCTTTTTTCCTCGTGATAGGTTTTCCATCCGCTCTGGTTTTTAGCTCTTGATGTGTTTCAGACTCTGACTGTTCTAGACTGGCCAATTAGTGGACACAGTATATAACTGTTTTTTTTTCTGAAAACTACCCAAAAAGCCCCTAAAAAACTAAAAGAAAAGCTCATGTCCCAACCCCTGTACCCAGGGACTTAACAGGGAATAATGGAATCAGACAGGTAGATAAAGAGTAAAAGAATCCCCAAGAATTACAGTGATGGAAGCTTGCTAGAAAGATTAAGACTCAATTTCCCATGACGTGATACATGATCCTGCCTTTCTTTGCTTTGCTAATCAAGGCCTATGCCACCCCTTCCCTATGTACGTACAGTACTTCCTCTCTTTCCAACGAAGCTCCCTGCTCCTTTTTAACATTTTTTCTTTCTTTTTTTCGTTCAGAGGGTCTATGTCTCACAGACACACACACACACACACACACATACACACAGCCACGAATGATCATTAGTGTAGTGTGTGATCCTTTCGGTCTAGCAAAATCCTCTTTTCGGGGGGCTCCGGCCCGATGTTCGCCGGCTTGCTGGCTCAGCACGCGATGGCCAACTCCATCAGTCTCCGCGAACAGACTTTTAGATTTGGTTCGGTAATCAATGCTCCGTGTCTCCGCCACGTTACATTGACTGACTTGACTTGACTTGATCAAGGACAGAAACGGCAAGAAGGTCAAAGAGTTGACTACAGCAACCGATCCATCGCATGATGTTCAATACCCTGTTCGGCGAGAAAGGTTTGACAGCCTTCATTAAGTCCTTCCTGCCACGCAAGGTGGTTGCACGGCTGCACTCCCTTCTACTGGCGCAAATAACCATATATGTGTACTTTCAATGAAACACACCCAAGATACGATCTGTTTATTTCAACTAAACCGTGTCAGCCTTTGCTGACATTCCTTTTTTGCTATAATTTTTATTCAGGTTTTATCTCCAGTTAAAAACTAAATAGCTCCTTGCTCCACCCATCTTAACCAAAATTCCTCTAAGAAAAACCGGTGGTAATCATCCAAACCTGACAAGTTTTTTCGGGAAGGGCCTTGACGCAAATATTAGTGAGAAGACAAAGTATGGACCCAGGAGTAACTCCAGGTCCAAGTTGAATAGATGGGTGGCAGGCTCATCTAGGGTTTCTCGGTGCCAGATTGTTCCTTTTCTAAACGCGAGCCATGGCTGTGGTTGCATCTGTTGCGTCTTACTTCGGCCCCAAAAGTTGGCGAGGTTTGCCTTTACTTCTTAACTGGATTTGCGCTGAGTAAAAGTGCACTATATACAAGGCAGAAAATCTAGGCGAAGCACTGTTTTTCGAGTCCCAGGTGTATCGTTATTTCTGTGTTTTTCTTTTATTTTTTAAATGGAAAGAAAAAAGCAGATCTAAGGGTGGATAAAAAAGTTGGAGAAATATTGACCTCATGGTTTTGACTTTGGTTGGCCCCTGCTGTAGAAAGATATGATGGCAGCTTCGTGCCATTTTGGCGAAGGTTATCACTTTCCAGTCCTTCCAGCGTATGTGCAGCTATATTACGGTATACAGTCCAGGGAATTGGTTGTGGAATCGTTTGAGAGAGGCATTGTTAGCGTAATAGGCGTCGTAATATGGGAACGGAGAGCGAGGATTTGCCCTCGCTTGGATTTCTGCAGGGCATGTATATTACGCGGAGGAGTCTTAATGAGCCTGTGGTTTTCCTTTTGATGTTCTTCCACTCCGTGCCTTCCCCTGTCGTAATGTGTGCGTAAAAAAAATCGTCCTCGTTCTCTCTCTCTTTCTGTCTCTCACCCCTCTGTTCGGTATAATGGAGACTTTCGATGATGACCTCCTTGATGTATCTTGTGGCTCTGACAATTTGGTGGGGACAACTTCCACGCGTCCTTCCGGGAACCAAAAAGGAATGGCAGCAATATAGTCACGCCGAGTTTTATACAACTGCATGCTGTTGCATGCCGCTGGTGTCATCTGTTTCGTCTTATAGGTTATAGAGACTCGGAATAGCTTGCTCTTTTGATTCAAGTTTGGTTGACCACTATGGCAGATTGCAGTCCGAGTCAGCGATGAGTGGATTTTCGAATTTTCGCTGTCAGCAACGTAAAAGCGTAATGATTTCTTCGGGTTAGGTTATACTACATCGTTAGCGTGTCTTGTCAGACAACTGATGTGATATTACTCGGGTTTTGGAGGGTCTCTCTCTGTAAAAGAGTGAGGAAATGGATGCATTGTCAGGGACAGGTGGACAATGGACAAAGAGCCAAGTTTATGGGTTTTCGTTAGCACCAGCGGGCGAGTATACTTGCAACAAGCTTTATTGAGCATTCACCTGCTAACTCTCCCAGGCTTTTCCATACCCGTTACACACCTCATCAGATGGGATCTTCCCTTTTGAGGACTCGGTAGTTGACACAAAGTTGCCAGCCAAAAGAACGATAAGGAAACCGACTGTGTGTACTGTACATGTACAACGAGGGTGATTGTGCCAGGCTTTGTGGGAGGGAGAGAAGACCCTGAAGGGTGTGGAGGGAAAGTTTATGGTTACAATAGAGCGTTTGGTTAATTCCCGTATTTTCCACCCTCGCATTAGGTGTTGTTCGTGCACTTGCACATAAACACCACTTGTTCGTTCCTCCACTGTACCCATTCCTTATATCAGGAATGCACCCGCTCGGGGCACTCAAAAGCTGGGAGCTATGTTATGTTGTGTTGTGTTTTTTATTACATTTTGGTAAGTTTTCATGGGTTCAAGTCAATGAAATTTCGGCTCCACGGTGTTAATAAAAAATTTATATCCTTGCATTTACTTTCATCTATAGTGAATGCATCACTGTATGTGTTGGTGGGTTTTCATGTGAAGTACAGGAGCGTTAGCTTTTAGATGGCTGGCTTGCATATATCTAAAACCAACTTTGCACGCAAGGTACCAGGTTGGGTTACGTATCGTATTCCGCTGACAACAGCACGCTTTCCACATCGCGTTAGAATACGTTGCTGTCGATAAGTTATAAATGCAGAAATGTTAAGGTGGGATGTGATGGGATGTGGACGCAATACTAAGTAACGCCCTGGACAGTAAGTATAACCATCAAAACCTTTTCGCATGGATTATTGGTATTAAAGAATCAATACAGTACTGTCCATTCACCACCTCCCCTCCCTGCAGCACGAGATATACACCTGCAGGTTGTACAGAGTGTTTACGACGCAAGTAATGGAAGGTTTGACGCTCAAGCAACCAAAAGACACGCAGAACAGAACGGTGTCTTTCAGCCGGTTAAAAAAAAGAAAAAAGTAAATCCAACGCCGGGGGTAGCGGTACCCCCAGCCCTGGGGGTGTATTATAGCCCTCTGGGGCCTATCTATGACAATATTGATGACTCTGTTCTTCCGTCGTGAAAGGGGACGGTTAATGAGGGAGATTCCCAGCATTATAAGAAGTGCCCCGTGAAAAACCTTGTGCGTGTGCAGTCATTTGTCGCACCCGGTTTTAGGAGAATTCCCTTAAAACGGGGTAATAATTTCCTGAGGGTTAGGTTTACATTGGCAGTGACATTCGATGCTGTTTTGCTTTGCACCTTATCATTAAGTGCCCAACAGAAGATATACCTTCCGATGCTCTGCACCACCTCCGCGTGCTTCTTGCATTATGAATGAGAGGGCGGGGAATCATACCGAGGTACTGGCCATAATCCCGTGTCGCGTAGTTTTTCGGGGTGGGAGGAAAGGAAACCCATCTTGGAGTATAGTTATTACTCCTGGGGATAGCAATTAGCGGGTCCTACCGTTAGTTATACCATCCGCGCAGTATCTATTTGTATATTTGTCTGGCAGTAGGAGTTATGTAACGATAAAAGTACTTTTGTGGATGGAGGCTCGTTCTGGAAAAGGGGAGTATCCTGTTTGGGCCGTGGCCGGGTATTTAAATACGTTTATGTTTTCTCCCCCAAGAATTCGTGGCAAGCTTAAAAGGCTGCCAAACCCCAGCATTTTCACTCTCTATATTTCTAACATATATCTGTCTCTCTTGGCAGCGCTCTCATTCCTAAAGCGTCCACGCCCATCGTCGAGCGAGTTTGGGAACTCTTCGTTTGCCAATATAGGCTTTTATGGCAAATTCGTGCGTTCGCTTTTCAAGTGCTGTTGTTGTACGACTCGGGTTTAGGATTAGGTCCTGCCACTATATGGCTGTGCTTCCCGGGGAAAGGAAGTTACGTTTATGGAGCAGTTAGCAATCCCACAGAAAAGCAACACTTAGCTAGAAAAGACCCGCCCATCGTGGAGTTGAGTCGCTCGCGAGACAGGATTTGCACCACAATGAGAACCATTTTCCCTGAACGGAAAGCCGCGTCTTATAAACCTTATATAGCGTTGTTATACTGCGCCAGTATACATATCTATCCTCGACCCAGCATCGAGAAGAAAACTCTTCTGTTTCGTGTCTTGCTGCATTTTTTTATTTTATTTTCGTTGCTATGGTCGGTGTAGGGTAGGAGGTCGTATTGTTATGGAGGGGGTGGTAAGCAGTACAGGGTTTTTCTGGGACTGAAACTTTTTCCCCCTCAGATTGCAGAAATAGAGTGGAAATGAGCTGCGAAAGATGGAGCGAGGCAATCAAGCGGGTTATTCGGAAGCAAGGGGGTGGTGGCAAAAGAAGTTTTCGAGTTGAGTTTGTTTCTTTTTTACAGCTTTTCCAAGCTCGGTCCGGCATGAGAGAGCACGGAAAGAAAATGAAATGAAAAGTTAGGTTTGCATGCCATGTTTCCCACTCCAGTAAGCCCCGTTTTCGGAGGGCGACTCTTTTGCAGTGCCATAGACAACTTTTCTCCTTCCCCCCCTTCCCAGGCGCTACAAAAATTACATTCGAGGCCCATGCAGTGAGAGCGAGTTTGCATGCATGTCCAGAGCTATTCAATTGGTCCTACACATATAGCGAATGATCCTTAATTTCGTTATGACGTGTCTTTTCAATTTTTTTCCCAGGCTTGTTTTGATCTCTTTTAAAATAGAAGAAAAAGTTCGGTTTCCTTTTAACCTTTAGGAAAGATGCAAAAATGCCCCATCGTGTGCAACAAAACATGCATAAAAGAGTATTCACTTGCCAAAAAGTAAATGCTTTTAACTAGCTACACCGCCCCTTGCGAGCTAGAACGAAACTAAAAAACGTTCGTTGTTGTCAGTTTGATGCGAAGGCGGGACTAGATTGGGCCCTAAAAGTATCTGCTACTGGTTACATAGCCTAGCGGAAATTCTCCCAATTCTTACAATTATCACAATTTGTAGAGAGACAGAGAGAAAAATAAAGCAGGTTGTGCCGTTTTGAAGATGCAATGCGAGTTTGGTAATTGTAGTTAAGATATTCGGTTGGCGTTCATAGCCTCGCAGCCAGCTTCGCTTCAAAATTGACTGTTGACTTGTCCCTTTTACGTACACATATATGTACCCAGACTTGGGGCCGGAGACAAAAGAGACTCGGTGAGTTATATAGTAAAGAGCTGCCAGGCTGAAAAGAAGGGCAAAACAAGCAATGAAAGCAATCTCCGAGATCTTGTGGGGTTAGTTGCAGATGTTTGCTCAACTTCCCGCCATGCGTTAGTAAAACCAACAACCGTTTGGCTGTGTATGAGTATGCACATCAAGCAAAATATTGGGTTGTGGTTATATGAGAGTATGTACCGAAGAAACGGTACGTGGAAGACAGCTTGAGTGCGGGCAAAGCAAGGAAAAAGCAATCAAATATAAGGAAACCGATATTTGCCTGTTGCGGTTAGCCAGCTCAAATTTTTTTCTGTTTTCTTTATTTTATTTTTATTTATTTTTTGCAGCCAATGATGAATCACGTTTGGAGCTTCCTAGGCAAATTTAAACTTTTCAAGCGAGAAAGTTGGAGTGCACCATTTGGCAAGCTTTGCTATGACATGGAGTACCAAATAACTATTATACAGTTCAGTGCTGAGATCAAAGAACTTTGGTATATTTTAACCCAAGGGAGCAAGTTAAAAATAAAAAAATGGTGTCTGCAGTTATGCTGTATGGAAATTTTTTAGGAAAAAAAATAATATAAAAAAAGAGCTAAGGCTATTTTTTCTTGCGCTTTTTGGGGGGGTAACGCAAAACTTTGGGGAGATAAAGAATGGAGAGGCGGGGGAGAACGCAAGAGATGTCAGAAAGGAAAGCATTTTTCTATGAGAAAACACGAAAATACTTTTTATGCTCTACTTTATAAGTTGCCGGCTAAAGATTGAAATTGTTTCCTAGTGCCTAGTAAAGTCTTTACGGGCGCATGATGAATGTACCCAAACCCGAAAATAAAAGGCTTTGTCACAACCAGTCAGTACCGGACGATACAGGAATATCAAAACTATTGGATAGGGTGGAACTATTATATATTTTATATAAATATGAATATATTTAATATTAATAAAATAAAATATTAATTTTGTATAGACATATTATATATTTAAAAACTATTTTATAGGGTTAAACTATTATATATTTTATATAAAATATGAGTATATTTAACATTAATAAATTAAAATATTAGTTTTATATAAACATATTAAATATTTAAAAACTATTTGATAGGGTAAAACTATTATATATTTTGTACAAAATATGAATATGTTTAATATTAATAAATTAAATATTAATTTTATGTAAAAATATCATATATTTAAAACTCGCCAGTTGTATCCACACTTTTCAGCGCTAATTCTTACGTGCGCGCAGTAATCCCTTATAGCTTCTCTTTTCTGGCCAGTACTCGCCGTTAGAGTTTGTTATCTTGGTCTTTTGTGCTGGTCTTGGAGAAAAAAAAAGAGAAAAAAAACAATTTCGAGATTCCAGAGGCAAAGCTCGTCGAGGTGATGGCTTAATCGAAACTCGCCTTTTTCCTTCCAGCAACCTAGGATAAAAGCAACCTAGCTTTCCCCATTTTTGTGTTTTGGTGGGTGAGAATGACGAGCTACTTAACGCGCCATATTGGTTTCGGTGGTTTGGAATGTTCGCACTGATACTTGAGAAAATGTTTGCAGAGGTAAAACTTCCCGGAATGAAAGCCCACAATGTGCTGAGATAAGCGAAAAAAGAGAAAAAAAAGCAACAGGACGGCGAATCCCGGAGCTTTAACGGGCCAATAAGGGACCCATATCAATCTTGACCGTAAGACACGCCTGGGACATTCCAACCCCCCGAATTCCACTTCTTTTTCTTTTGGAATGCCTTTCTTGAAACGTAAGAAGCCTCGTGTAAACCTATCCGTCTCCTTATGCCCATATACTCTCCCATAGCAAACTTGGTGAGCGCCTTCATCTTTCCCGCTCTCGCATTCACGGAATTCACCGTCTGTGAAATAACGCAGCATTCTTTTCCTACGGCTTTCTTTTCCTCCCCCGTCACATCACCGTGAGTCTTTCCATCCTTCCTCAGTCGTCCGTCTTGGGATATTTCAATAGGTTTTTTTACATCCTCGGCGGAATCCCGGATTCGAAAATGAGTTTTGACCCTGCCTTTATGGTACACAACCTCGGCAACCTGTCCAATGGAGAAAAGACCTTACCTCTCGCCGCCTCTTTTTTAATATTATTAATAATAATATTAAAATTTATAAAATTTTAATATTAATAATAATAATATTAAAATTCCACACTAAAAATAATAATGTATTATGTTTTAGTATGGAAATAGTGTGGAATAATATTTTTTAGTGTGGAAGAGTTTTACATACATTCTAGTAGTGGAATTGCTGAATTGCTGAGTCGTCTAGAGCTTTTGCAACGCGAGTATTTCTACGCACTTTACGCAGTAATGTTTACTAAGATCCAAGTCGCCACTCTATATAGTGAGAGTTAAAGTTTCAGCCCTGTTTGCACTGCTCCATTTGTTCACGCCAATGGCATTCATCCCTAGTAAAAGTTTTCCCAAGGATTGCTTTAGGGAGAAAGAAAATTCGTTTAACGAGTTCTCAAACTAACCAGAACGAGCGAGGGCTTGTATAAAACTATAGGGGCTTGTAGAAAACTATGTGCGTTCTACTGTAAACCTTGGTTTCTCGCTCCGTACATGAAAATGCAATCCTGGTTCTTCGTAACTGATGGTGGAAATGGAGCCACCATCTTTATCTTCCGCGTGGTGAAGTCTAAAGCTCCCTTCCCGTCTCCACCCCGCCCTTCCCTGATCTACCGAAATCGAATTTCTTCCTCCTTTTTTAAATCATATTTCTTTGGGGGAGGTGCCGATGGTACGGCCTTACCAAATCTTATGAAGAAATCTGATGCCTATACGTAAGTCCAGGAGCATGCTGCCAAGTTCTGTGCGTTTCCAAGCAATAACTCTTAAATGATGTTTAAAACCATCGCACGTAATCTTTTCCCCGCCACTTCATCTGAAACATAGACATAAGCATACTAGAAGCTCGTTTGACTTAGGATCAACAATATTTCTGCATGTTCTGATGGTTTCAATATGTGGCCAAACGGTATTGGCCACTTCTAACCTTTAGAAGAAGAGGTAGTTGATCATATAGGCAGGTTTGTCCCTAAACTTCGTTACTAAAAGTGGTGTATGAAGAAATACAGAAATGGGAAGAAATCTATAAATCTATAATGAAAGTAAATTCCGCACATTAAGAAATCTTAAGAACTGGTGATTAGTTTTTATGAACTTAAAATTTCTCTGTTTTTGGTGCAGTTTGTCTTTTGTCCTTCAACGCAGAAATAGGACAGGCAAGAGAACTTGTTGACCACCCTGCTGTTTTAAGTGCGAGGCTGCGAAACGTCGGCCATAGGAGCGCTGCTGTGGCTGCGAGAGTACTAAAATCGGTACTTGAGCTGTCAAGCACAATGAAACCCAAGCGAGTTGGCTCGTTTTCGTTCCCTTGGCCAACCCATTGTTGGTGACAATGGTTGACAGTTTTAAGGACCCACTACTAATATATGGAAAACGGCGTACGGGGGGGGGGTGGTCTCTCATATTTCTTCACTCTTTTCTTTCCCGTTACTATCTGCAGCTAAAGAAAAAGAAAAAAATGAGCCAAAGTTTTTCACAAATTTTCCTAATTTTTTTTTATCCCCGAAGCTGTACCAGGGTGTATGTACGTACCCTTTGAATGGCCCCAGGCTTGGTTGCATGGCGTGGTGCTGCAACGCATGGCTGGGTCAACGCGGTCTTAAATCTGGCACCGAGGCACCAGCATATGACAGTTATGTTAGAGTCCCTTCAGAAAACTTTCTCTGGGATATGTTCTTTCTTGATTTTTTGTGTGCTCTAGCCTCTCCCGAGCTTCCGAAGAACCGAAAGAACTGAAAGAACCAGAGCACAAGGGTCATTGAGAAGTTATTTCTTTTAGATTAATGCTGCGTGATGATAGCGGAGACGATGTCGAAGTCGAAGTACTATTGGCTGGTGTGTCTCCCAGTCTTGTGACAAGCCAGTGCTTATTTGCGAAGAAATTCAAAGTATTGCCTGGAATGCGAGCAGATATTTGAGGCCGTACGCCATTTCGCGCTGCAGTAATATTCACTTTATGCAGAAAGGACCAATTACCAGCAAAAGAATTCGCGAATCTCGCTCTAATTCCATTTTTTCTCTTCTTTCTCTCTCGTTCTCTCTGGCTCGTTTTCTCTGGCTCTCTTTTTTACTCTGGTCAAAAACCAGGGACCAAGAAAAAAAATCTCTGGCTCTTTGGAAGTAAATTGAAAAGCGAAGACGAGTGTGAGGAAACGGGAGAAATGGACGTGAGTTTTTGTAGGGTTCACCAGATTTGAATGTTTCTTTTTTTTTCTCGTTATTTTTGTATTGATTTCTCTGGAGACCGCGCGGGGGAACAACACGAGACGGCAACTAGTGGCACTGCTGGTGGATCTTATTTTTATTTCTTCTTCTTACACTTTTGTTTCACCCCAAGTCCTCGTCTTCATTCTTCGGAGGTACTTGGAAGATTTTTTTTCTTCTTCGTAAATATGACTGGGAAATTATAGTGATGTAATTACTCTCCAAGAGCTGTTTTTTTCTTTTTTTTTGCCAAAAAAGGCATGCAATTATATTATGACAGGGGGCATGGGGGTAAAACAAGCATATAAAGCTACACAAATTAACTAAAGGATATACACACATGTCAAATCCACTTTCTTGATTTTTTTCCCTTTTTTTGTCCTCGAAAGAACTTCAGACCATGGCAGAGATCGTTATCAAAGTATGAAGAGGAGTCTTTAACTCCGTGTTCGGAGAGGTTATGAGCGTCGCCAAAACTATGCCAAGATGTAAAATTTATTATCGCGGCATTTTTTTCTTTTCTTCTCATTTGACGAATTTTTTTATTGCTATCTGCATTATTGCACCGTAAATTTAGAAATTTTTTCCCTTTTAACTTCTTATTTTTTATATTTTGCTTCGTTGCTCGTCTTTTAAAACGAAATATTGCTTTGGCTTGTAAAAAAGTTGCGAGAGCTTGTTTCTTATTGCTGATCATTCCAATATTGCTGTGTGTTTCGTAGTGCATGTGTTCTGGAGAAAGCTGCAAATAACTGACACGATAGCTGATCAAAGTGAACGCCAACTCTTTTTTTCAGTATTTTTCTTTTTTCTTGTTTGGGGAGTTTTTTGTCCTTGCAATTCTAGTCGTCGTCATTAGAATCTTCCGCGGAGCTAGTAGTGGCGTCTCCGGTGCACCCGGACTCGTAGTGCTTGTTAAGGTAGGATTTGAGGGCAAATGCCTTGCCACATCGCGTACATTGAAAGGATTTGAGCGAAGAATGGGTTTGCATGTGGGCACGGAGATTGGAACGATCCGCGAACGCTTTCCCACAGTGGACACAATCGTAGGGTTTCTCTCCCGTGTGTGACCTCATGTGTCCTTGCAGCAGCCAAGGTCTGGAGAAAGCCTTGCTGCAGACTTTGCACACATGCGACAACGCGTGAGTGAGGATGTGCATAGATAGCGCTGGCATGCTCACGTAGGCTTTGCCACAGGTGGGACAGGTACGAGCACAGCCCGAGTCCAAACTCCGGTGGGTTTGTTTATGTCTTGAAAGGTTGGACGAAGTGGCGTATCCTTTGCCGCATTCCGAACACACGTAACGCCCGCTGACTCGTTCTGCTGCTGCTGCTGACGATGACGGCGACGGCGACGCAGAACTTGATCGTCCAACTGTCGACGATCGCTTGACCAAAGTTTGGACTTGAGAAGTAGACGGAAACTTCCGGCGAGTTATGGACTTGAACTTGCAAATCGTCTTGACGACAGCAGGTGCTTTGGGTACAAGAGAGGACATTTCCGCGGGGGAACAGGTGGTTTCGGTGTCCGAAGGGCAATCCGAAACGGGTGGCGTGGGAGGGATTCCGCCGGCTGGACACTCCGCGTAGGGTGTGTAGTCATTGGAGGCCGAAGTGTCCATGTCCTGCTGGAGGAACTCATCTTTGACTTGGATGGAGTCTGATGATGATGCCAGGGATCGAGGAGGCAAAGAATAGGCGAGCTGAAGCAAATCATGAGCAGCTTCGGTTTCCTCTGCTGTTCGCTGTGATGGTACAGGAGTATCGGTCGCTGCGACTGGTGGTATCGTCGTTGGCTGTGGTTCGTCCCGGACTGGCTGTAACTTCGCAGTTGCCGATGTCCGGGTAAGCGGGTGTGACGAAATGGACATTGATGAATGAGTGCCGAGTTCAGCTACGGATGTTTTCGTGGCTCCCAAATCGACCGAATTCATATCTGAAGAAACGAAAAGAAATAACAGAAGTACAGTTAGGGAATAGTAATCTTTTCTTGAACATGTATTCAAGAACTCTACAGGCAACCTTCCTTTCGTTTGAACTCCATGTTCTGTACCGATTTATAGTCCGATGAACGATTCTGAATACTTTTTTCAAGCGCAAAAAAGGAGTAACACAGGAAACCGGCAACGCGACACAAGGACGACTTGACAAAAGGACTATGAATCACGACTTAAGGTTAGGTTAGATTCCACGACTTAAGGTTTGTAGTCCTTAATTTGGGGTTCGTAATCCTTAAATCAGGGCTTGTATTCCTTATGTCGGGGTTTGTAGTCCTTAAGTCGGGGTTTGTATTCCTTAAGTCGGGGTCTTTTAATCTCATTGGCGCTTAACCAATGAGCAGAGACTTTTTGACTCGAAATGCCATTGGTCTCTACGTCCGGGGAAACCGACTTGAGCCAGGCCGGACTTGTCAGGTTACTCGCGCTTGTCTTGCTGTGGCTCAACAGTGGGAACGGGTGAAGCGAGTGAAGCCGCTGCCCGGGTTTCTTAGCGTTGCTTACGCATGCCTAATAGCCGCGTCATGGCTCAATCACTCTGAGAGACATGGCTTTTTATTATTAATTTATTTTCGTTTTCATGTTCTGGACGGTAAAACAGTCATGCTAAACCTGTCCGTTAATATCAACGTTATTTTCAATGTTTTTAAAGGAAATTTCCTATTTTTAGTTAGTTCTTTGGAATTTCATTATTGCCTATTGAGAAACTGGGGAAGGGCAAGCCGGAGTAAGGCTACAAGTCCGGGCTGGCCCAAGTCGGTGTCCTGCGTTACCTTTTATAGCACGCTACGTGGTGACATTAAATAGCTCCCCCCCACCCCGCAAATCGTAGTTTTGGAAGCTCATGTGTCATTTATTGTTGGAAGGAGACGTAAAAAAAGTAGTTGCGCAGGCCTGTACGATGAAGAAAGAGCACTTGAAGTTATTTATGTTGGGTTTCCTAGGGGTCTTGAGCAAATAGAAAGTGGGGGTCTTGTCAGGAAGATTTGTTAACTTCTTTTTTCCTCCTCGTCCTCAGTGTTTATTCTTCACTTTTCTCCACTTCTTTTTGTCTGCAAAAAGTAAACAATATTTTCATATTCTTATTGTAGTATTACGCTTGGCGTAGCAAAGTGACTGCGTAAATGTCTGCTTTTTTTTCCCTGTGTATTCTATGTATTCTATACCACCCCAACAACAATCCAGAAGCGCGGTCCTCTTAGCGGCAAACTTGCTAGGCTTTGCTATTGATAGCGAAATCCGTTTCAGGCCACATTTGGCGGCTAAAAAGGAAATTGTTGTCCCTCCCAAAGCTATACGTCCTCATCCCTTTTGTGTCATAAAGCAAGCGTTTCTGCCGACTAAGAAAGGCTTCAGAAAAGCATTTCTGCTTCTCATTCCATCTCGGCTTCGCGGCCAGCATGACCCCTCCCTCATCTCCCTCATGGGGGAGCATGGGATGAGCCCTCTCTTCGCCTTTAACGTTACTACATCCTGCCTTTCTAGAGTAGAATATCCGTCTATCGATGTCGCAGTATGGACTATTTAGCCTTTCAAATCCAGCTTTGGATTCTTGCAGAATGATACAAACTCTCCCCCATTTCTTGTCGGCCGAACAAGAAATGGGGAGTCGATCCTGTTTTTGGTCTTATATATACTTTATTTAGCTATAATTCCTAAGGCTAGGGTTAGCCTAAAAACTTGGGCAGGTGGGATTGGAATACAGTACTGCGCTGTATTGTACTGTACTGTATTGGATAGAAAACATGCACATGGGCAAGTTCAACCGGTTCCTTTCACATTCAAAGTATCAAGCACCAACACGACACCAGTCCGTCTCTGTTTTTGTTTTATGATGTTTCTTTTAAGTTTTATATAAAGAAAATAAACCATGGAAAAGTGGGTTGCTTTTTCTAAAGCTTTATGTGTAGCGACAAAAATCAATCGGGTAAAGCTCTTCAGCGAGATGGAAAGCTGCTTTAGTGTCACGGCGGAATCCTCCTCCGTTCGTTTTGTTTCGCCGAGAGCCGCTGATATTAAGTTCGTGCAACAGACCCTTTTACTGCAGCACGAAGATTCGCCCAAAGAGTTCTGGTTAACTTCTTTTTAGCACACATTTTCAAGGGAAATGTATACTTTTGTTCGTATTTCGACTGCATTCCTAAGTATACAAATCTAAAAATTTTTAAAAAAGCGCTAGTGTCATTATCCATAAAGTAAATTGTAGAAAAGTCCTTTATTTTATTACATCTCTATCTCATCCTCGTAGGCCGAAAGTATTTTTTAGTGTCTATATGTTTTTTATTTTATTTTCTAGCTTGGAAAAAAGGGATATTTTATGTCTATGTTACGATGGCACGATTCACAAGTGGCAGATAGGTGTCAATACAGATGGGGTTTCGCTACGAGGCAATCCCCGGAGGGTTCACCCCAAGCGGCAGAGACAGAGAGAATGAAAGAGAAAGAGAAAGAATCTCAACGTTGGATGTGTAGGGTTTATATCTGACAGACATGGTTTCTTTAACGTGGCAGCAATATCTTGAATCTTAAATCCCCGAGTCTTGGCCCGCTGCTGCTGGCTGCGTTAGTCCTTTTGGCTCTCACCACAGTTCTTCGTATCGCAGCCAGCAGGCTTTATGTGAATCTGGGGGCAAGAAAATTTCCCATCTCGGGGCTTTTCACGAAGTGGCAGAGGAGATTTGGGAAACCCTCTTGCCTCTTGGTTGCAGATCAACAGGCGACGTGCGTGAATGAGAAAGGGTGACTTTTATGTTTTTCCATCACCCACTACACCCCTCGATCCCAATTCCTACTCCTGAAATGTCGTTGTCGTTGGCCATTTCTTCCCCTTCCGCCATCGATGGGCGATTCCTAAGAGACACGTATACTGGCAACTATATATGTGCACGGTATTTATTTCCTCTGCATTGACTGAATTTGTTCATTATTTGTTAAGGTTTTTCCACCAAAAAGGAACGGAAGTTTTAAAGTTTTTTTTCGTTTTTTAAAGGAAAAGAAAATATCTTATTTCTGTGTCGTGTTTCACGGCTGGCAAGGGCTTATTGCTGCTATGCTGTGTCTTAATATTCCTCCCATCTAACTCCTCCTATGTGGTGCATCCAAATGACTGATTATATACCCTGGGCACTCATTATGCCCTCCCAAGTTCATTAACGACTCCGTTGCGACCTCGTTGTGGAGGGACCGAAAAGCTTCATTAAGCAAACCCCTATACGTGGAGCAGAAAAAGAGCTTTAACGTGAGTTAATACCTGGAGATGCCTTGCAGACATTTCTCTCGGTAGGAGTCAAGGCACAGTAATGATTCTTGCCGTCCGGCCAGGCTGCAGCATACGTGCCTTCTTCTCCTATGGCTCGACTCCGTGTTGTGGGCAAACTACTGTTGCTACCGCTAGTTGAGTCAGCCTTGTTGTTGGTAATAATAAGATTGTTGTTGTCGAAGCAAAAGGCCGCCCCCAAAGACTTCTTCAACAAGTAGCATCGCGGCATGGTGGAAAAGCTAGAAATGTCGAACTATGCGCGCAGACCCAGGCGGACGACAGTAGAAGCCATTCAAAAATAGCTAGGCCAGCTGAAAACATGAATAACTGTCTCGACCTGTCTAGGTTGGCTCACTATGATCGCTCCCAACCCCTCTCTTTCCTTGCTGGCTTCCAACACTGTAAAGTTGGACAGCAGCGTTAAGGGGAAGGGACGGACAACTACTGTACGGTGCAGTTGGGACTTATTCACGGACGTTTGTCGTGACGTCTTGCCGCAGAAATATGTTGAACGCGTGCCAACTGCTGTTGCAATTCCCTCTCACACACGGCTTGTTCTCCTAGAACGTGTTAAAGCCAGCACCGTCAAGAATTGCGTGTATTAAACACTGTTTGCAGCAATAGCTCAATGCACGTTTACGCGAATTCTGAAGGGAATTCACTGCCACTGAGAAAAAAACAAAACCACCTGTGAAAAAGTACCGTCACCGGAACATTCCCTCGCTCGAAGTACACGTCACAGGTTGCGGTCATCAAATGCGACAGTTTTTAGAAAGTCACTGGTACGCTGTAGAGTTACGTAGCAACCGAGGTTTGGTTTTTCTCTCCGTGCCACCAAGTCTAACGGAGTTTTTTTTAATTCTTAAAAATGGGATTTGGATTTAAAGTCGACGTTAAGTAATAACCACCCCCTCAAAGCGAAACCGAAACTCCCTGCCCCACCTTGAAGCCAGAACCAACCTCGTGCTGCCAACACAAACCTGTTAGGTATCTTCCGCGCAGACATACGACTGCGCAACGCGCTGGTTTCCAGCTAGACTCGTTTCAGTTTTAGGGACTTGTTCCGCGGAATTCAATCGATGCTGTAGAAGCCGGTCGGCGGCTTTTTTGCTCGTGCCTTCACAAACAAGGGGTGCTGCTCTTAACGCAGCGAGTCTACTCAGTATCGACCCTGCTAGCCCATAACTCTGCTGCATGAGCCAGCAGTATCGCCATGTTGGCTTCGTTCTTCTCTTTCCCTTTCCCCCCGGTTCCGCGTTCTGTTCTGTTCTGGTTCTCAGTCAAAACTTTCCGACGAAACTGATTCCAAATGAGTAAGCCTCATAGTCCCCCTGTGTTGTACCCTCAAATCTTCGGACCTTGCGAGGTATTCTACAGAGACGTATATAGACATGCAATGTTCCAATAGCCTTGCCCCTTTGGCAAAAGGGAACTAGGGGGCTCCAATTGCCGCAGAAATGTGTGGTTTTTCAACCCGTCAGTCCGCGGGGCTACACGGGCCAAAGGGGAAAAGGCCACATGCAAGCAGTCCCCCCTTGGTACGAGTACTGATATGACTCACTGCGTTAATGTCCCATGGGATAGTTTTTGTCTGTAGACACTTGAAATGACATCCGAGAATATCTCAAGTGCGGAAGTGGTGTTTCCGTGCCTATAGCCTTGTTTGCCAGTTTCAAGTTACCACGTATAATGATACGTTACGAAAGTACTCGGCAGCAATTACATTAGGGGAGCACTGAGGAACAGACGGGGTAGAGAGGAAATAGTATTCAAGACGGTGGTTGAAGAAATACCAGACTTGCGAGGTTAACGCATGTTGTTACGCTCAACAGGAAGTAATGTTAATGCAAGTTTTTTCGTGTATTTTTTTTAAAGGAACGCAATCGCTCCACTGTTAAGCCAGCAGGAAACGTATTAAGCCGATCCAGAAGGCGCGCACGAAGAGTTTGGTTCCAAGATGGATCGTAAGAATTAAGCAAGTTGAATTGAGTTGAGCAGCCAGGCAAAGGGGCAGTATTCTCGTCTTTCTCGCTCTTTCTTGTTAAAACGTCTATATACGGCATAATGCGTCAGAGAGAAAGCATTAACGTTAAGGCACGTGCGAGGCTATTGCTGCAGTTGCTGCTGCAAGCTTTTATGGATGGGCTAGGACCCCAGATGGGCCTGACAACGGGGAAACGAGAGCCAGTATTATGATGCATTACGTTTTTGGCTCGGTCATGGACGACTGCACGGCTCACACATATATAATACGTATTCTGTACGTATAGACTGGCTAGCTTCAAACCAATGTGCCAAATATCCTGGTAACCCCCCATTTCTGCCACCCCCCCCCCCAATGGACTTACACCCGGTTGCGGACCGTAAGGTAGAAGCCGTTGAGCTGGTGCCATTGGACGATTCCTGTCCCACTCTTTAGTCTGATACCTATGGGGAAATGAGTTCTGCAGATCTGCATCCGTCCGAAGTAATGTGCTGGTACGCAAGTAAGCAACTTGTATATTAGTACTTGTATTAGTAAGCAAGTTATCGTTCCTGTTCTGCAGTGTTAAAATAAACAAAACTGGTATTCCTTTTGAATTGCTGCCAAGTGTTGCAAGTAAAGCAAAAGGGGGAAATGACTACTGCCAGCACAGCAACAAGTCATTGAGTGTCTAAGACAAGCTAGGCTTTTTTCTTTACTTTGCTGTTCCCCCCCTTCTTTCGAGTCTGCTAACCTTGTTTGCAGTACTCACAGCTCCAGTCGAGTACTGCGAGAGCTTTTGATGACGGAAAAGAAATAACGTCTGAAGACCCTTTTTTGTCACCTTTCTTGGGATTTTTGGGCTTTTTCCCGCGCTTTTCCTTTGAGTAGAAAGAAACTAAAACTAAGTTTACTTAAACAAGAATAACCTGAATGTGAGATTACGGCACATACCAAATTGGCACGTGGAAATGACGGCGTTTACGAAAGAAAAAGCTTTATCTAAGTTTCTTGAGGACTTTGGAAAAGCGGCCGGAATGAGATGCATAGCTATAAGAGAGAGAGGGCAAAAGAAAATGAAAATAAAGAAAAAAAGATGCTTCCCTTTCATGGGGGGTGCGAGGAGATGAATGAAGCATGGAAAGAAGAGCGTAATATCCCGTCTCGTTCCGCAATCAAGTTGCTAGAGCGCAAGAAGAAAAGTTTTGGAAGTCTTGATGAGTCCTTGTCAAGCTTTCGGTCCAATTCTTTTCCCTTCTTACTTGTATACAGATATACAGCAAATGCAGCAAGAGGGAGCCTGCCGCGCTGGATGTGGATATGGCAGAAATGTGCGTCTTGCGTTATGAGTTCCGTTCCTTGGCCGCGCAGCGCGTAGAGCATCTTACTTGTGCTTTTCTTTCCGGGAATTGCATTTTTCTTTTGCGTCAAGCACACATCTGTATTTTTTATAAATATATATAAATTCCGTAGCCTTAGGAGCCTCCAACTGCTGGCGTCTACGACTCCCCATTGCTTTCTGTTATTGTGTCCCGTCTGCGTCAAGCAACACTCTCCGGCGTTGTAAGAGTTGGCTTGCGCTTGTCAAATTGAAAGTCAAAGCTCCCTTAAACTCTTCCACTTTTTTTCCTCCCCACATCGATGATTGTCTTTTTTATATAATTTGTGCTCCTTTCCCCCCAAGAGCAAGAGTGGGCCCGCCTTTTCTGTGCAAAGAGCGCAACGGAAAGCCTTCTTTAGCTTCGCATGGTCGACTCTCTTATTAGATTTTATCATTTGCATTCAAATGACATTCCAAACTCGACTTTATTTTTTTAACAGAAAACTTTCCCGAGTCAGGCTTAAAGCACGAAAGGTGAACATGGTGCCACGTGCTGCCAAAAACTGCCATTGGACATTTCAAGTATCTAAAAACGTAGAAAAAAGAATAAAAAAATAACTTTAACGCAAATAAATAAATAAATAAAGTGTTGCCAAAAGGTCGCAGACAGAAAGTGCCCTTTCCACTTTAATGGAGTTGACGCTGTTGCTTGTCATCCGCAAAATGGACCCTCCAATCCACCTTCGTTATGCTACAAATAACGCCCCTTTTCTACAATAACTTTGTTAACAAACTTTGAATTAACCGGCAAGATTTCTCGAACTTGTCGTACTTTTTCTTGCAGCAATGGCATTTTTACTATGGAAAAGAACCAGGGAAGGCGGTTTACTTTAGGATGACGTGGTTTGTGAAGTACTTCGAATGGCAGCTGTATTATTTATCAGTTCAAGTTCCTGAGAAGAAGCTTTCTATTCTTATAACGGGCCACGCCTGCTGCACTTTCTTATTTCTTACATCTCTGCTACTCCGTATTCGCATCCCACAATATCGCAGAGCACCTACGTTCATAAAATAAGCATGACTTCACTTTTTCAAAAGTGGCATAAAGAAACGAGAGCAAGAACGAGAGAGAAGGAGATAAAAAAAAAGTGGCGAGAACTTCGCTCTGTTGCTTTAGATCATCCAAGGCGACACCTGTTGAATAACACATACAACGCGGGGCCACCGACTTGGGGATCCTTGGGTTTTTTTTTTTACATAAAAAGATACCTTTTGGTAATCGACATTTCGGCTGCCTTTTTTTAAGCTGGTAACTTCACAGATAAAAAAGGAAAAGGCAAAGAGTGTTTAGCATCGGGGAAGCTCCTCAGCTTTTTAGCGACGAGGAAATGAGACAAATAAGCGTGACAAAGACTGCACGTTGCAAGGGTAATGAAAACCATTTGGGCTCTTTTACACAAGTGTGTCGTCAGCATGAAACACTCCAAAAAAAGAGAGAAATTTTTTTTCTGGGGTGTATGTGTTTCCGGGCTACTTCGTTTTTGCGAAGAAATTCACATCTTAAAAAGACATTTTGACCCACGATCCCTTTTCCCCTTACTATTCTTTTTTATCCTTCTTCTTTTGTTTGAGTAAGAGCTCGCATAACTGTAAAGCTTGGGCCATTAGGTTTGCCTCGATAACGGGTTAGGACTCGGGCTTGGCGCAGAAAAGCAGCCATTGCTGCCACAATTCCGCTGAGGCACATAGAAAAAGAAATGTAGGTCTACGCATATTATTTGGTCGTCTTGTGTGTATAGAAAATTGTACGTTCCTTGATGTTGGACAAAAAGACAACTTGGGCCAACTTTTTGTTCGCTTGAGTTTTATTTTCTAGATTTCTATTTTATTTTTTGCCAGAAATGTATTGCTGAGTTCAATCCCCCTGTATTTTTTCCTTTGCTTTGGCTTCGCTCTCTGTGTGTACTTGGTTGGGATTTCTTCCTTTGTAATTTTAATTCCTGCCGCAGCTTCAGCTTCGCCTCAGCTTGGAAAAGCTTGGGAAGCTTTTATTTCAGACTCGTGCTGGTTGTATAGCAGTAAAATTGGAGGGGAGAAAAGAGATTGTGGTGTCAGCTATTGCTCGCGGTTCCGCGCTCCAAAATGCTGACATGGCTACTTGGGAGATAGCTGAGTAAATAGAGATTGCACCATAACCGTCCGCCAATTTGCAGAGCTTCAATATCACAGTCTAAGACTTTGTTACAGCAAGGGAAAGCCCCCCAATAAACAAGAGACAAAATTGGTGTTGGGGATTGTACAGACCAAGCAGAAATTTGAAACATTCCCTACAATTTCTCTTTCTATTTCTATTTGCTTTTCCCTACAATTTTGAGCGTTTTAAACTGCACCAAAAAAATCCGTTGGAAACCTTATAAGAAGCTTAAATAGCCAGTAGTTGAAGACTTAAAGTGGACCAAATAGTACTTAGTGGTATAAATAGTTTACTTAACGCTATATTTGGAAATAGACAGCGCTTGGAATAGCATTGCGTAGAATTGCATCTAGTCGCAATAGATACTTCAAAGATTGTTTATTGTTTTTAAACCGGAACATCAAAAGTTTTAGGAGTGAAAAAAAATAAGAAAAAAAATAGGATTCCAAGACTCGCATAGGTAAATGGAAGACTAAAGCCTGTGCTTGCTCCTTTGTATTTTGTACTTAATGGAAGTGCTTGGTCATAAACAAGTTTTAAAGCTGATACCGGCCCATTGTTGTCGCTCTTTCGGTGAACTATTTCTTCAATCCTCAAGAGAGAGGCCAAGGAGAGAGGAAACAATGACCTCCTATTTCGGTGTTGTGTATTTGTGTGTGTTGGATGTGTGTGTGTTTGTGTGTATTCGGTCGCAGCAGCAACGGCCGTAGATCTCTTTATGCTTCGCGAGCTTTAGGTCCCATAAAAGCTATGCATCATGCCTCGCTTTTCTCACTGTCAACCATGGCGACATTCGGTTTGCACCACAGTGCAAATAGGGGGCCTATTACAATATAAAACAACCAGCTTCTTTCTTCCGCTGTATGTTACGCCCGTGTGCTGAGTGCATGCTAAAGGGAAGTTTTAAAATATTGTTGACCGGGCACGAGGAAAAGAAAAAGAAAAATAGAAAAAAGAAACGGTTATGGGTTCAAACGAGGGTGTCGTTTTTTCGGTTTAAATCACAAAAAATGGGCTTGAGAGCTTCCAGTAATGGGGCGCGCTTCCAGTTGACATGAGTAAAATGGAGATAGGAGATACAACTTAACTCCTCGCAAGCGGGGTCTTTCTCTGTGAAATTTTTTCTTTGCCTTTCCTTTTTACTTTTGCTCTTACTTGTGTGCATGCCATGTTTAGGGATATAGGACCCAGATGTGTATGCGAAAACTTTGTTGGACTGTGTTGTTTCTGCGTTACGGGTCAAGTAAAAGATAAAATATGTTTATTTTACTTTAATTCGCTGCAATTGCATATACTGCCATGCAGTGTGTAGCAAAATTATCTTCGTTTAAACGCAGCAAACACATATTCCAATCAAGTGAAGAATTGGGAGAGAAAATCAATGTACTAACGACTTGTATGTTATTGCATGTTATGCTTTAAGCAGTTTTTAGCGCTAAGGCGGCTAGGTTGATCCAATTGACCAATTGTCTTTACCGCCATATTTGAAAAATGGCGTCGTACGGCCTAAGGCAATGTGAAAATCAAAAGAAACTATTCCACTATTCAAATGTTAACATCAAGGTAGCATTGCCTTCATGAATTCAGTGATATAAACATTCGATGGTATGAATCACTGAAATGATTTCGTGAGACACTCTACGTTGCTTCAGGCCATGGACAGATTCCCTACGACGCCATTTTTTTCCAAGATGGCGGAAAATGACAAGTGGTCAACTTGTCTTCCCGTGCGTTCTGGGTCCCAATAATGAATCCGACTAAAGCTTCCTGAAAATGTGGCTCCATTGGTTAAATAAGAATTGGCTAAAGAAGTATTACTACGCTCAAAGAGTTTTAGAGCTAAAAGTAAAAGGAAGCTCAAGGGAATGTCCATTAAGGCTGAGCTAAGTAGCATTCTAGCTTATATGAACCAAATTTGCGAGGTTGCATTGTATACAAGGCGAAGAGTGACAGTCGTCGAGACCCTTTTGGGGCTAAAGTGGCATTTATCTTGTTTTGTCACACTCTCTGACATGCAATTCCTCATTACAAAGTCCAACATGATCATAGTATACAACCTCAATTCAACTCTCTCTGGCTCGCTCTTGCGTTTCTACCTGGCAAAGTCTGTGGCTGCATGACTGGCTGGTTTGTGGATCAGGATTTTCAGAACGCTCTTGCTCTATGTTTAATGTTTGCTCCAGCATGCCCCAGCGTTCTATGCGCGCGAGTTTTCATCTCTTTAGTCCTCATCCTCTCCTTTGCGCTCTTTAATTAGCTGACAGTAATTAGAAAGTGACAAGTCCCCGACACAACAGAACATGGCACCACAGGGCTGAAATTGTTCTCCCTTCAGATCTTTGCGCTTGTATGTCTGTGTGTGTCTGTTCTGTTGGTGTGCTTTCTCAATTCTCTTTCTTATACTCATGATGCATCTCCAATTCTGACAAGCGCTTCATCACCACGATTTGCGTCCCAGGGCACGAACAAAACATATGACTTTATTAGAAATCGCCCCTTGCCATCCTATACATTCTTGTTTCGCAGGAACCGTTTTCCCTTCTATACGTTACGGTCGCGTTATACCTCCCGAACTTGACAAACGAACATGCTAATTGACCACCCCAGCACACGTTCGTGTTGACCATTCGTCATTGTCTCCCTTCTCCCATTAGCGCTCACAGCAAGCAGCGAAACGTTTTTGTGTTCGTCCCCGTTTTGCCAAGTGCCAAGTAAATTCTACTGGCTATATTATATTGAGACGGGAAATTTATAACAACAATGGATTCGAATTCCTTACGTCTAAAACTAAAAAAAGGCAAGGCACGGAGGGATTCTAAAATACAAATTGAAAAAGCGACAGATAATTAAGTTTTTCTTCCATCATTTATAGCGAGTGAGACAGAAAGAGTGAATCCTCTGATGGACTTTTGTTATGAGGCATCACTGTATAGGTCGTTAGATAAAGAAAGAAAGAAAAAAGATGAAGAAAATTCGATCCGATAGAGCGATTTCGGTGTATCTTCTCTGCCTTGCCTGCCATGCAGAGCTTATAGATATAATAGAGTACGATGGGACCAGCATTGGACATTTTGATGGGCCCTGCTCTGCACAACAACGACACGCGGGAGCCTTCAACGACGTCGTTAGTGCCCCGCCAAACCACCATCCTCCCGCTCTAACGGAACGCGATGGCTCGCTCCTGTGGTCTCTTTTAATCCTAGGACGAGCAGAACCTTTAGGGACATTCTCCTCCATAAAACAAAAAAATAGAAGAAGAAGAAAAAAGTATTAGCTATATACTCCTTAACACACATACACGAAAAAAAAAAAATAATAGCCATCTTGGTCCCTCGCCCTATATAACAAGGCAAACCCCTCCTAGTTTATATATGTATATAGCCCCACGCGAACCCCTCCAAAAAAAAGCTACTTCTTCTAAGGCGGACAACCGTGCAACTCGCAAGTTCCTTCCAGTAGCTTCCTCATTTTTTTTCATTTTTTTTTACCCTTGATCTTGGGGTCTTGCTATTCTTTGCTTTCCTTTGCTCCCATTCTCAATGCGCAATCGAAATGAGTAAAAAAAAAAAAAAAGAAGAAGACATTGAGTATCGTCAGAATGGCTGTTGCGAAGCGCGGAGCTTGCTTATCACCGTACTTCGATCGACAATACCAGAAACGGAGAGCCTCTGGATACCGTATCTGCTAGTACTAATAACGAAGTAACGAAGCCAAGTTCGTCTCTTCACGAAAGCTGTCTTTTGACATGAGAAGAAATGTTCCCAAATTGGCATTTACAAAACGGTGGATCTGTTCCCAAGTGTGTATGACATGCATGTGAGCCTCAAGCAAATTAGACCCACTGCCAACTGCTTTTAAGTAAACGGGTGGGACGATACGAACCCGCTTTGCTACCGTGTGTCGCCAAGGCAGAGCACACAACATACCGAGAGACAGTGAGGAAACTATTAATTAGTTTCCTGTCCTATTGACTCGTCAGGGGCAAAACTTGAGTTTTCCCATGCTAGAAAAACAAAAAAGACACAAAAATGGGATTTAATGTGAATAGGCTCCCATATAACTTAGCTTATTGATGGGAAAGAGTCACAGATGGCACTGATGTTTGTCATTGTTTTGCGAAAGCCTTGAGTAAAGAAATAAAAAGTAAGAGTAAGAAAAGAAATAGATAGCTAATTGCCGGCAAAGTTTCTACACATGTTTTGTTTCTGAAAAGTACAATTTGACACCACAGTTTGCTGCAGCAGCACGATGTCCAAAATCAACTCGTCAAACTTTAGGAAAAAGATTTCTCGAAAACGGCTTAAAGCAATTTAAAACAAAATTTATCTTAGCAGCTAATGCACAAACAAAGTACAAATGTTTGGGCCACGTATTTCCCATAGTTGCAAACTTCATTTGCATACTGCGAATTTATTACTCAATGAAAAAAGATGTGCATTGGTTTGTGCACTACCTGTTAGCAAAGCTTACTCTGCCAAGCTTGTTAAGCTTACTCTGTCAAAGAATTTTTTCATGAAATTTACTGGTTTTCTCCAAAAGTTGTTCCGAAATTCCCCGAGCTAATAAAGGCATATGGGAGCCTTAAACATGAGTCTCATGATAAAAGACAAAAAAGACTTAAATGTGAAGACCTTTCCTCCTACAGACATGAATCAGTCGTGTCAACTGAAAAGGAACGAAGCAAACAGCAGGTTTTTGTTCAGTGGTTAAAAGTATACTTCTAGGCAAAACTTCTCCGCAAAAAAATACAAACACACACTCAAAGATGGTATAAAATGACGAAGATTTTCCTTGTTGAAAACTTTTGTATTTACTTTCTAAATTGTCAAGTGGGAGGAACCTTTAATAGGTCTAATCACACGCAGACAAAGGACTAGGAGGATTTCTGCTGGTCTTTGTCCCGTTTCTCGCTACCGTCGTTACCACTTTCGTCCTTCTTAACTTCTTTCTTTTCGTTCCAGCCTTTCAAACCCTCGGGTAATTCCGTATTTTCTTCAAACGAACCAGTGCCTTCAACAAATTGCTCGTAGGTGGATTTCTCTGGGAACGGTCGAGCGCCTAATAATTCAATCATATCGTCCCGGTTCAAGTTTTCCTTTTGTAAGAGTCGTTCTGCGACCTATAAGAATAAATAAATAAACAACACCGCACACACACAGCAAAAAAGAGAAAAACGTTATTAAAAGTTGTCAGTGTTTTTCTCTCTTTTGATGTCGATTCATGTTAAAGAGCAACTATTGTTTCCTACTTTGCCAACATTTTCCTTGTGCTCAGTTAAGAGCTGCAAAGTACGGTCGAATGCGGCTTGAATAATTCCCCGCACTTCACTATCAATTAATTGAGCCGTAGCTTCCGAGTAGGGCTTCTCCAGTACCATTTCTCCCTGCTGGGGCATGTCAAAGCTTACGCAGCCCACTTTCTCATTCATGCCAAAATGGACCACCTGGTAAAGAGAAAATTCGGTATGCAAATTGGATTCTACCTCAACCAGAACCTTTTTCCCCCCTTCATTCCTTCATTCCGGGAGACGACTTAGTTGTGTATGCATTACATACCTGTGCATAGGCGCTCTGGGTTACTTTTTTCAGATCGTCTTGCGCTCCAGTGGTGATACGATTGAAAAAGATTTGTTCAGACACTCTGCCGCCCAATGTCATGCACATACGGTCCAGTAATTGCTCTTTAGTGTACAAGTATTGCTCTCTGGGAAGGTACTGGGCATACCCCAAGCCTTTGCCGCGAGGAATTATAGATACCTGTGCCAAAAATAAACAAGAAAAAATTGTAAAAAAATAAACACAAAATTGTCGACAATTCGCAACCTCTCGCGCTCGCGTAATTACAAGTTAGGTACCTTAAGCAACGGGTCCGCGTGCTCCAAAAACCACCCAGCAACAGCATGACCTGCTTCATGGTACGCGACCGTCTTTTTCTCTTCGGGCTGCAAGACATTCGTTTTCTTTTCCATACCAGCCACCACTCGTTCAATGGCTGCTTCAAAGTGCTTCAATACGATAGACTCATTCAGGTCACGCGCCGCAATTAAAGCAGCCTCGTTGCACACGTTGGCAATGTCAGCGCCTGGGAACAATCATAGGGAAACAAGAAAATAAGGTTATGCCCACATTTACATATTCCTGGCCAAGTCCAATAGACAGGTCGGGAACACAAAAAAGGAAATGGAAAAAAAGGAGAAAAAACCAAGAGCGAATATAAGAATGTTTTTTTTTGTTTGTTTTTTTACCGGTGAATCCCGGCGTTAAGGCGGCCATTTTTCTCGCTAATTCTTCTTTATTGAGATTGGTTTTTAAATTACGGAGATGGACCTTGAAAATGGAAGCACGGCCTTTAATATCCGGCGCGGGTACATAAATCTGACGATCAAAACGTCCGGGTCGCAGCAAGGCGTGATCTAAGATGTCCATACGGTTGGTAGCTGCTAAAACGACGACATTACTTGTCGTATTAAAGCCTGTCAGAAACGGGGAAAAAAATGGAATTGGCCATAGCTATAACGTAACAATTTTCAAGGATCAAGTACCATCCATTTCCACTAAAAGCTGATTTAAGGTATTCTCCTGTTCTGAATGACCTCCAAAACTTTTGCCACCACGTTTCCGGCCAACAGCGTCGATTTCGTCGATGAACAAGATGCAAGGGGCGTGTTTCCGGGCCATGGTGAACATATCTCGGACCTGTAGGCGTACATTATGAAAATCGTAGCTATTTCCTAATTTTTTTTCTATTTTTTTATTCGTTTCTAGTTGCAAAAGTAAGAAATCATTCCAACTTTACCCGAGATGGTCCAACTCCAACAAACATTTCCAAAAACTCCGAGCCAGAAACGGTGATAAACGGCACGTTGGCTTCGCCGGCCGTTGCTTTCGCTAACATTGTTTTACCAGTACCAGGAGGTCCTAACACAAGAAAGTGGGAATAAAGTTAATGTTTTTCTTTTTCTTTTGTGAACTGCAATTGTTTTATGCAGGACTTTACCAGTGAGGATAGCTCCTTTAGGGATTTTAGCGCCAAGTTCAGTGTACTGTTGCGGGTTTTTCAAAAAATTTACAAACTCCATGATTTCCACTTTGGCTTCTTCGCATCCAGCAACATCCTTAAAACGGACGTTGATTTCGCTCGAGTTGATCATTTTGGCCGTCGATTCCATGACTCCGCCAAACAATCCGCCGCCTTTACGCCCACCTCGGACTCCGCCCATTGCTTCTGCTGATCTTCTCATCATATAAATTAAGAAACCTGCAAAAAAAGTAAGAAAAGTCCAGTCAAACACAAATCTATTCAAACACGAGTCCAACTTACCTATGATAAGTATCGTAGGCAGTAAGCCACTCAAACTGGAGGCGTCTATCTCGTTTTTGTACACTACTGGAATAAAATTCGGCGGCTCGACATTTAAGTCTACTTGTGCGTTCTCCAGATTACGCTCCAAGGAATCAACGCTGCCAATATTGAACCACAAGACATTCTGCAACATTAAATTGAACAAAACAGCTCAGCAGAATTAAACAAACTATATGAGAACTGTACGGATGCATACCGAGCCATCTACTTGATTTCCTGCAGAGAGACGAACACGAACCCATTTCTTATTCACGACTTCCAGCTTCTCAACAATACCCTTGGCCAAGTAACTAAGAAAGACAGAATAATGACTGAAATGCAAGTACTTTCAGTCTAGAAAAACTTTTAGCCTACCTATTCACGAAATCCCGCCACGTAATTTCTTTGTATCCCATCTCAAAGTATGCTAGAGCCCCCAGGACTCCCATTGTTCCCAGTGCGGCAAAAATCAACAACCTATCACGCCCAGGATCTGATCCTCCACCCCCACTACTTCCTTTGCCACCCGAGGAATTCCTATAAAATAAAAAGCGTCATATGAGACTGTTTTTAGAATTAATTTATCCAGGATTTACTTTTTGGAGCCCCATGAAAAATCAAAAGGAAACGTGGAATCTGTCTTTTTGGGAGTCTGGCTTTGCTGGGAAGTGCTAGCTTTGGACGGCGAGCTTGGAGACTTGGATTCAGCTTCTCCTGGTTCGTTGCTAGTACCTTTGTCTTCTTTATGAACCGATGGCTTGCCAGGTCTGAAAAACTTTTCAAACCCTTTCGGAGGTCTTTCGCAGAGAAGTCTTAACTGTTCCAGCAAAGCTTGGTAACCGAAGGGCGGCACACGAACATATTGCAAAAGCCTCAGTTTCTGTTGAACCTAGCAGAAAATAAAATAATTAAAATTAAGACTTAGTTTAAGTTATAAAAGGAATCGGGCTTATGTAACATGACTTGATAATTACACTGCTAAGGTCGCGTTTCCGAATATTATGCCATAGCAGTCTTTCAATTTTGCAAGCGGCTGAACCAAACCGGTAAGCCATTAGAATAATACTTTTCTGCGAATCTGCAATCAAATATATTAAGATATTTTCGCCAAATAGTGTTTGTTTAGGTTGCACTTTGGAGTATAATATCCTTAGGCGATGCAGTATCCGGTTTACCGTCTAGGTAGCAAACACAAGTCGCGCTGTTTTGGCTTACGTGCTGATTCGGAAGCTTTAGCTGCTTCGAGTATCGTTCGCCATTATAATAGAGTTCCCGTTAGGGGGCACTACTGGTTGGTTGGTGCTATACAATCTTGCGGTAAGTCGCCTTCTTCCTTTTTACTAGCGCGTGTTTACCAGACAGAATTAGTTTGCCGTATTCTTTTTTGGTTTAAGGGGGAAGTAAGAAATACCCTATAATAATGGCACCAGGCTAGTAAAAGTTTTTTTATTTAGTGATCTTAAATTCTTAGTGATGTGTGACTGCAATAGACGACAGCAGGTTTTGTAAAGTACTCGGATATCTTTAAAACCAGAAGAAAATCCTGGTGTTGCTGTTGGTGTGTATCTATATATAATTACGTTTTTCCTGTAAAACCGTACCATGGAGCTTCCAAATTCTGGTCCCTCATCTTCCGCAAGAGCAACGCGATTTATGATGGAGGGTATCGGTGCTCGAGTTATTCGTGGACCTGATTGGAAATGGGGGAAACAAGTAAAATCTATTATTGGAATTTTCTCAAGAGATTTACGTCATTTTTTTCTGTTGTTTTGTTTTTTAGGATGGAGGTGAAGGACATGTTGGCACCGTACGGAACTTTGAGTCGCCCGAAGAAGTGGTTGTCGTTTGGGATAATGGAACCGCTGCGAATTACCGTTGTTCTGGCGCTTTCGATCTTAGGATACTTGATAGCGCACCCACGGGTATGGAATGTCCTTGTTCACTCTAAAGTTTGCTATATTAAATAGATAAATCACATTGATTCTGGTTTCCAAGATCATGAATCACATATAAATACGCTTACAATAATAATATATACGTTTATAATAAATATAATACTAAAAATACGTTTATTTTCTGCCATAGGTGTCAAGCATGATGGCACAATGTGTGATACTTGCCGACAGCAGCCCATTTATGGTATACGTTGGAAGTGTGCCGAGTGCACCAACTATGACTTATGTTCTGTATGCTATCACGGGGATAAGCACCATTTGCGACATCGCTTTTATCGTATTGCGACACCAGGCAGCGAGCGAGCTATGATGGAACCTCGACGGAAAAGCAAGAAGATAGCCATTCGTGGCATTTTTGCCGGAGCCAGAGTGGTTCGCGGTGTCGATTGGCAATGGGAAGACCAAGACGGTGGCAACGGACGCCGTGGGAAAGTGACCGAAATCCAGGATTGGTCTGCCTCCAGTCCCCGTTCGGCTGCTTATGTCATCTGGGACAATGGAGCAAAGAATTTGTACAGAGTGGGATTCGAAGGCATGGTAAGGAAAACCACCAACGATTAACCGAACTGTTTTCATTTTATGGAAATTTTTTTATTGAATTTTTAATATTTTTCGTATTTATTTATTTTGTTTATTTTTTTTCCAGGCTGACATGAAGGTTGTGAATGATGCCAAAGGAGGCACTGTGTACAGAGACCATTTGCCTTTATTGGGCGAACAAGGTCCGGGCAAATCTGGGCCCCACGGGCTAGCCGTTGGCGATCAAGTTAACGTGGATCTCGAGTTGGAAATAGTTCAAACCTTGCAGCACGGTCACGGCGGCTGGACGGATGGAATGTTTGAATGCTTGGGCACCACCGGAAGCGTCGTTGGCATAGACGAAGATCATGACATAGTAGTATCTTACCCAAGTGGAAATAGGTAACATATATTGTCTGGAAACCATGAAATTGGATTAGATTACCGTTTGGGTTTGCGTAGGTGGACTTTTAATCCGGCTGTACTTACGAGAGTGCCAACTCCTCCGTCGGCCAGTAGCTCGGCGGGATCGGATTCCCAACTTCAATTTGCTGTGGGGGATCTGGTACAAATCTGCTCCGATCTGGAGAGGATCAAGATCCTTCAGCGTGGACATGGAGAATGGGCCGAAGCAATGGCTCCTGTAAAACCCAGATTCATAACATAAAAAAATAGTTAAAAAATTATCTTTTAATTTTTTTTAATTTACTGTTAACAGACTTTGGGCAAAATTGGGCGCGTTCAGCAAATTTACCATGACAATGATCTGAAAGTGGAAGTATGCGGCACTTCATGGACTTATAACCCTGCTGCTGTCACCAAAGTGGCTTCTGATGGAACTGTCCCAGGTGCCACCAATGGAGGTACGCAAAAAATCTCTGCCATAAAGCTTGGGATGTTCATGCTAACAATTCTTTTTTCTTTTTTTCCTCCACCTTATTAGAGTGCTTGAGTGCCCTTTTGAAAAAGTTGTTCGAAACCCACGTTACCGGGGACGTGAATGAAGAGCTAGTGAAAGCAGCAGCCAATGGTGACGCACAAAAAGTGGAAGAGCTATTGAAGCGCCCCGATGCTGACGGCAACGGTGTGTTTGCTGGTCACACTGCTTTACAAGCTGCCTCTCAAAACGGGCATTTAGAAGTCATTAAGGCGCTTCTTAGGCACAAGGCGGACGTAGAAATTGAGGTAAAGTTCTTATTTCTGTGACTTTTTCAAAAAAGTTTTATGAATTATTTTACGAATTTTTTCAAATTATTTCCGTAACTTTTTCAAAACTCTTGTTTTTAATGAGTTAGTGTCTTTTTTTTCATATTAAGGACAAAGATGGAGATCGAGCGGTTCATCACGCAGCTTTTGGCGATGAACCGGCTGTAATGGAACTGTTGGCAGGAGCCAATGGCATGGCGGCTGATCTCAATGCCCGTAATAAAAGACGCCAGACCGCGTTACACATTGCCGTTAATAAAGGTCACGTGGGAGTGGTCCGCACCTTGCTTCGTCTTGGCTGCCATCCCAGTTTGCAGGTAAGTGCACCCCACGACCTCTTCGTAACCGCCATACGACGTATACACTCGAAAACAAAGAAACACAAGAGCTCACCAGACGAGGGATACTAATTACGGGGATAATGAGATTTAGTCTTACGTACTGCGATAATGGCACTCCAAAGCTAAGCTGATGGAAAATTTGGGCGTGGGGCGTGGTCAGTTAGGTAGTAGCACGTTAAGTATATAGGGAAAGTTAGGACCAATAATAGGGTTAAGTAAGGAACTAATTTAAGAAAGAGCTAAATTTAGGTAATTCTTCTTTGGGAAGCCATTTAGGGTGAGAAGAAAAGGGGGAAAAGGAGCAGATATGTTTAAACCCTGATACTATGAAGGGGGAAAAGCCGTTTTCGGAAAGATCGAAGGACCGATTCCCGTCCCAACCTGGCTCTCGTGCTTCGACGTCTAAATGACGAGCGAGTGAACCGATATCGATTTGAGTGAAAATGAGTCTGGCCGCTCCTGACCATTAACTTAAGGCTCTCGTATACCTTAGCTCGATATAGGCATTTAGCATGGGAATTTCGGAACAACTTTGGAGAAAACCAGTGCATTTAATGAAATAATTCTTTGACAGTAAGCTTGAGTAACTTAAGGTTGCTAACAGGTATTGCACAACCAATGCACGTCTGTTTTTAATGAGTAATAAATTAGCAATATGCAAAGGAAGTTTGCAACTATGAGAAATACGTTACCTAAAGATATGTCCTTAGGTTGTACACGAGCTACTAACAAAAGACAACTTTTGTTTTAAATTGCTTTCAAATCTGACGTGACAAGCCGTTTTCGAGAAATCTTGTTACGAAAGTTTGAAGACTTGATTTGGGACATTGTGCTGCTACAGCAAGCTGTGGTGACAAATTGTACTTTTCAGAAACAAAACAAGCGTAGAATCTTTGCCAGCAATTAGCTATTTCTTTTTCTTATTTTCTTACGCAAGGCTTTCGCAAAACACAACATGTTCTCCGGATTTAGTGACACGGGGTAATGTATCCCGTTGTTAAAAATGACACAATTGTGTCATTTTCCGAACAGTGGATTTTTTTCAGCTAATGAAGTGAAAGAAAGTACAATTTTTGATGATTCTCGTCAACGAAAGTTGATTTGAACGATTCTTGTCAACGGAAATTGGTGATAATCGTTAACTTAAGCTAGCCTAACCTAATTCATTTCCGATCCAACTACCAATTTTCTACTCGAATGACACCTGTTTGTCATTCTTTCCCGAGAACGTTTTGCAACAATATGACACGTTATTGTCATTTTTTACCTCCGGGTTTTTAACCGGAGAACCTGTTGGCAAAACAATAACAAACATCAGTGCCATCTGTGACTCTTTCCCCTTAATAAGCTAAAGTATACGGGAGCCTTAATGGGTCAGTTATTTAATGTCATTTTTCCTCTTTGGCTAACTTAGAAGTATATTTTTCCTTTGAAATCATGCAAACAGTCGTTTTTAGCAATCGGCAGTCTACAATTGACTTCAGCGAGCTTAGATTTGGACTTTCAAAAAAGGAAAATGAAGTTTATTAAATTTCTGCAAGTTTTGCTGGAAATGTAATAAGCGTTATCTCCTAAGAAAACACAAGACGGAAAAGAAAGGAAACGGCGTTCTTTATTTGCTGACGAATCTATGTGCTCAGCATTTCAACTCGCAGTCGATTTCTTCTAGTTGTCGTCTTCAGCTTAGGCTTTTCTTTCTTTGGGGGGGTTAGAAAATTCTGTCTTCTTTCCCTACGCGCAAATACTTGTCTTGTAGGCATTTATTTGTATGACTGCCAGCAGAAAATGCAAAAAGCAAGCACGAATCGTTTAAAGCTTGCGATCCCAAGCCCAAAGGATCCCGAATAGACTTTCATTTTCCGTCTAAGGACCCACTTTTGTCAAAATGCCGGCTCTTTTCCGGCCTTAGTTCCAATGAGATTGGTCAGCGAGGCGCAACGAAAGTCGCCATTCCACAAAGGAAATGCAAAGGCAGCAATTGTCCCCAGCTTTTTCTTCGTTTCATTTTCTTCCACCCTCTCATCCTGAAAACTCGAGTCCTGTCGTCTGTTAGCTTGGTTGGCTCTTTTGCACTGTAGCAACCCTGCCAAGCGTTATTTCTACCAGCAGATATTTAAACGTTCCCGCCCTTTTTATTTTTTTCCAATTTTTTGTATTTTTTTCAGTATTTTTTAACTTCCACCAATCCCGTTCCCGCTTTCAAGTCAAGCTCCTCCCTCTTGACTTAAAAGCGGGAAAGCGATTGGTGGAAGTTGAAAAATGGGGGAAACGTTCGAGTTCGGACAGTTTTTGAGTTTCAGTTTGGATTGGTATCGGAATTCCATCTCGTTTCTCCGCCTTAACTCGGAAGCTAGACGACACCCAGTTGCTCTAGACTATTAGCTATGAATGGATATGATACTGTTCAGATAATCGTAAAAGCTGGTGCAGAGCCATTGAAATGCATTCAGCAAAGAGATTGAGCATTATGCAGTAGAATGTTTGAGAAGGCGATTCCGGGGATAGCACTGCTCAAGACATGGGAAATGGAAAAAATAAGATGAGAGCTTCCAAGCTCCTTGGGTCGACGGAAAAGACCATCCGAAATGGCTTTCTCTCTTTTTTTGGGGGAACTTTTTTTCTTTTTTTTTCGTGCGATAGCGCTCTGTCTTGTGCTTGCATGCATATAGGACTTCATTGGCAAAGCCGTACTTGAGACGGAATCTAATTTCAACCGGCTTTGGCCTGCCCCCCTATATCCTATATGGCCCTCGCACATCAGCTTTTACTGCCGTCCCTCTTAATGTCGGGTCGTTAACTCGCCGGGAAAAGAAAAAGGAAAGATTTTCGGCCTTAACGTACTAGGGTACGTACCCTCTTCTTAGGTCTTCCCCGAGTCCAGAAAACTGTCAACCTGCAGGAAGCCTAGATTATCATGCGGGCACATGTACCCCACTGTACTCACGTACCTTTTTTTGGGTGTGAAATTGTCCTTCCTTCTGCGAGATCTTACTTGGGGACATTCGCTCTTAACTCTATTCCGTAGTTTTAATAGCCCTCGGGGCATGAAGCTTTTGTGTGACCATAACATTGATCTTCTGTGTCCTGTGTTCTGTCTGCGCGAGATACTTTGTGTGGTTATTAGCACGGTAGCAAACATTCATTTCCCCTCGTGTCAATAAAAGGCAAGTGGTTAAATCATATAGGCTATCGTCATGCAAAAGGGAGGGTTGAGGGGGGATGCTTGGACGTTAAGAACCCATCTAGGAGATATGGAACATTTGGGGGGGAGCGGAGAATAGAAATATTAGCTTTGGGCACCCCGGCGACAGTGAGCAGACTGCAATAAGGGGCGGGAAGAAGTAGTTGTTGTAACTAATTATTGCTGCGAAGACTGTGCGCCCCTGGTCAATAATCCCGGAACGGCGACAGTCATAGAGCTCTAACACGCGTCTCCCGGCTCCTTTTTATGGCTTGTTCGGTCTTTCATGTTACAAATTTCGGCTTTTGTCCTTCAGACGGGGTGAGATATTACACTCGGAACAACACTAGTCTTCCAAATGTCACAACTTGTGTATAACGCTTAATTGAGCGTTCTTTCTTTGCTGCGTACTCTTTTGTGTACTTAATCCCGACCGAAATAAAAACTACCGGCGTATTCCGCAAGGTCAAGTCGAGACTCGTAGTATTACTTAGGCCCTAGCATTGCTGGCAACGCGACACAAGGACGACTTGACAGAAGGACTATGGCGTAAGGACTAGGAAACACGTGTTAAGGTTAGTCTAAGTTCCACGACTTAAAGTTCGTAGTCCTTAAGTCGGGGGTTTGTAGTCCTTGTGTCGTGATTCGTCGTCCTTATGTCATGGTGTGTCGTCCTTATGTCGTGGTTCGTCGTCCTTAAGCCGGGGTCTTTTAAACTCGTTGGCGCTTAACCAATGAGCAGAGCCTTCTTAACTCGAAGTTCTATTGGTCCCTTGAAAGATTATGGAACCGTCGTCCTTGTGTCGGGGTCAATAGTCATTATGTCGGGTACACGGAGTCCTTTTGTCGAGTCGTCCTTCTGCCTACTTCCCGCATTGATGCAATAATGAAAAAAGAACGGTAAGCATACCAAATGCTGCCTTAACCGGGGCTCGTAGAGTTAGTCCGGCTTCGTCTTGCTTTTGTTCGCTAGTTTGGGTTTTGGGGTGATGGAGAACACTTTTCCTGACCAGGAGTAAAACTACTCGGGTGTCCTAGCGTTCGTTCGGCCTGCCTAACCGATAGCACAACGACGTGGTCATGAGTTATGAAAGGTAACCGAGCGAACGTTAACGCCTTACCGGGACTTCGTCCGGTTACTCCGGCTTGGATGTTTTACAAGGCTCGGTAGCTTTTATTCTGGAGAAATGTATTTATTTTTTAGTTTGTTTTTGTATTTTCAAGGATAAATTTAGCGAATCCAGACATATCCAATGCAATGCAATGCGTTTGTACTTATGCAAGATGAAGTGAAATGTTAACTTGCGTCGATATGCGAAAGACGTTAGGACTCTGCTAAATTGAAAATACCATGGAAATTCGTTCATTTGACCATCACATTCCCTCCATGGCACCCAAATACCCAAGAGTTTCAAACATTCCATTCTCCTTTTTCTCTCTTTAAAAATAAGTATTATAACTTCCAGCCGTAATACTTTGCATTTATTTTGGACTGCGTTAGGCAATCCTTGACGTGAATGGTTAAGCCTCTCGGATGTCCCGAGTCTCAGGCTATGTGCAAAAAGGAATTCCCTGTTTATGTTTTCTCGTTTCTTCGTTTCATAAATAGCGACTTAAAGCCCCTTGCTTGTTGGCTCTTTGCATGCCAATGGGGGGTTGGGTTCTCCGATTGTCTTGTTGTTTGTTTCCTTATTAGACCAGAAAGTGTTTGGCATCCGAGGCATTTCACGCCTCAGAGAGTCGGCCAAAAATGGTGAGACAAGGCAGCTTTCATAAATTCACAAATTTTCACGCCAAGTGTTTCTTGCGTCTCGTGTGGCGCTAGAATTGTAATCTTCTCTTGTTATGGATGTGTATGTACGTTGTTCGGGCACTTCTTGCTGTCTATGCCATCCCTTTACTCTTCTTTAAAGGGCGCCAAAGCAAGCAATGGCTGCAACCAACAGCAGTCCTATCCGAATATTTACTATTCACTATGGCTCCCTTTGGAATTGTGCACACAGACATAGCATTTCTTTCCTACTCTGCCCACTAAAGAGCCCCTGTCCGGGTCTTGCAGGCTTTTTCCCAGCTTCTAACTTGCGTACTACACAGCACTGTAGTACTCTACGAAGTCTTCACCATTAGTTTTCCTTTTGTTACTCTAATACCCCCCCCCCCCCTTTAGGCATTCTTTGTCTCTCTGCACGTATCTGGTTTGATAAATGAGGGGACAATGAGAGTGTTCGCAGGCAGTAAGTACGGATTTATCATGTTTATCCGTGAGAAAAAGATTCGGGCACTTTTCAGGCTCCGATGTAGCTCTCGTTCCATTTCACGATAGCATGGGAAAGCAAAAACAATCTTACGTCAAAAGTACATGATGTTCTTGCAAAACTTTTTGACAGTAATTTAGGTAATACCAATACGAAGGATATGACTTTTACTTTTTTAACTTCTGCCTTCACTAATTTGAAAAATTCAACTTAATTTATCATCTACGTGTAAAAAACTTTTCGATTTTGGAAAACGTCAAACGTCGTGAAAATCATCGTTAGAAAAACCATGGCTTTACTGTATTCCTTAAGAAAAATTTCATGCGAATTGAGCGTCTGGTGACAAAGCTATCCCGCTTGCCGTTTCGTGCGCAGTAGCCATGCGCGTTCATATACACCCATGCGAAACACTGCGCGCCATCTTGTGATAGCTTGGGTACAACAATGCTAAACTATAGGGGAGCTTGAATTCGATTCTTCTAGGAAGTAATACGATGCTGGTTTGTTAATAACAGGGAAGGAAAAGAAAAACAGTAATCACGCTACTTTTATCAAGAAAAACTGAACGGTTTTTTCTCTTTTACTATGATTACTACTATTACTTCAACGCCGCTGCCGCGTCTGCGGTGATCTTTCGTGTACAAGAAAGGGAAAGGTCTGAGCCTGGTTCCGTGCAGTTTCGAGCCATTACCCCCGCCTATAGTAGCGTAATGAAGCAAAGCAGGAGGCGAGTAGGAATGGTCGGTCCCTGGAGCAACTTCCCTGACCAAGTCCAATTGTTCTCACCGGTCTCGCAATTCTCCGTCATTCTTCCTTCCCCTCCTCGAATGCAGTTAAACCTCGTCAGGGACCTGACTCGTTCTCTTCTGTCTCAATATTTCTGTCTCTTCGCCCTACTAGAAGAAGGGCTACGTACTACGGTACCAGATTCGAGAACATAAGAGGAAGAAAAACCTGAAATTGACCGTAATAGGAGAAAACGACAGACCAAACACACACACAAAATAATCTCCTTTGGAAAACGAATCGAAACTATATATGTCCTAGAGGCGAGCTTCCGGGTATTGACGTTTTTCGTTTTTCCATCTTTCATACAAAAGAAAAGAAAAAAAATTATCTAATAAAAAAAAGCCGGCAGAACAACTTGGAATTGCCCTAGCCTAAAACTCATTAACGAACCGAGACGTGGATAGCCTCCCAACTCGTAGGGCAGTTATTCTTGTAATTGTAGCACTAAACCAGCAAGCGAGCTTTTAACGCCAACATCGTCAGATGTACCGAATTGTTGTACGAAACTTGAAACGGCCTTACAGTAATTTTTTTCTTTTTATTATTTTTTTCTTTTGGCGTTCTAATGGCCAAGGAGAGTGCTGTCTTGTGGAAGAGAGCTCGTAAACATTCATACGACCTATGTAGGCTAAGCATGGTGTATACATACCAAAGGGGCGTGGGGTCAGAATAATGGTGCCATGTTTTGTATTGAAAAAATGTGTTGGCATTTCCACTTTATCTCTACGCGCCTCGTGAATATTTCTTTTTCGCTTTTTAACGTGATTTTATTTTCCAAATTTGACTAAAAAAAATAAATTATTTTATAATTTATTTTTAACGTGATTTTATTTTACTTTTTTTTAATGTGATTTTATTTTCCAAATTTAACTAAAAAAATTAATTATTATTTATTTTTATAGGATTCTGAAGGTGACACGCCTCTGCACGATGCCATCTCCAAGAAACGGGACGACATGTTGACATTATTATTGGACCATAGCGCCGATATTACACTTACGAATAATAACGGCTTCAACGCGCTACACCACGCTGCTCTTCGCGGAAATCCCAGGTAGGATTTTTTTTTTTCCAAAGGCAATTTCTCCATGCCTTTTTGGAAAAGGAAGGTCTTTAAGTACGACCGGCACTAAAGCAGCGGTTATTTTTTTTTTTTAAATCTGAAATTTTATAGCAGTTCGTGTACTGTTAGAAGGCTTTAAGTCTTTGACCAATTGGGTAAGACAGGGCCGTTTCATACCGCCGAATTTTCAAGTGGCGAGGTCTAAAAGACCCAGAAGTTATTGAGGGGACATAATGCTAAGAGTTAGGAGTCGCGCAGTAATTTTTCTCTCCGTTTCGAGCAAGTCATGCTGTACTGTACTGCACTGCCAGTGCACACTGCGAGCAGCCAATTTCGCAGACAAGCTTATTTGCTTTTTTATGGCTTGCAGCGAAAGAAGAGGGGATAGGGTTGCTTGCGGAGTGCTGGAATGACTGCTCCAGTACCAGAAATATGCCAGCTGTAAGTGTTTGCAGCAGATACAGAACGATGAGGGGAAGAACCGACCAGAAAACAGGCCCCTAATTTTTTTTATTTTTTTTTGCAATTCCTTGCAGTTAAAAGCAAGGGTTTGCAATTAGTTAACAGGTTAGTAGTACTGCAGTTGTACCAGTACAAGAAGTAATAAGTAATTCGCTGACATAGTACGCCACTTTTAGTTCCCAATTCCGCTCGTTACCGGTGGGGTTGTTAGCGTCGTAGTGAAATAGGATTCAAGTACTGCGTTTACCCGTGACTTATTGTCATTTCCCATTTCTGACACTTGGCGGACCTAAAAAATCCCTTATGGTTTCACTTTGGCAGTACTTTGCACAACGGCAGTACGTTTCTCATGCCTTTTTTGTTCCGAGCCAATAGAGGTTTTATTTCTTCTGTCTGCAGAAATGCCTCTTCCAGCGAATAGTTAAGCTCGTGTCATTAGCTTGTGTGCGCGGCAAAGGAGGATACAAAATAATAATGATAATAGTAAAATAGAGAAGTTTACTATGCCTTCGAGTTCTGGCTCGCGTCGATGCTGCACGGGGGCCAAAAAGGAAATTTCCTGGAGATAAGACTTGACTTTGCATGCGAAGTCTAGTTTCCCTGTTACTCTGGAGCGCCTCCACTTTTTTTTTGTCAAGAAGTTCTTGGAATAATTGAGCCGGACTTTTACCTCTCGCTGATGGCCATTAAAGCGTATCTTAGTTCCCCAATTTCTTGTGTCGGTGTCTATGGCTTCCTATTGGGGCGTTTTTCCTTAGCCGTCGAGGTGGGTTTTCACCGCGTCGCGTATCGCTCGCGCGCGATCGCGGGGGAATTGCTGCAGCCTGCAGCCCTCGCAACACACATGTCCCCTTCAGATGGGGCTCATCCGTTCTTCGACAGAAAGCGAGAAGCATGGCCTGACCATATAACTATCTACCTTTTTTTCGCCAAAGAACGAAACCACTCAAGAATAGTTTTTCTTTATCAGCACCGACATAGTGATACGCAGCTGTTTAGGATCGCTGTGTAAGCCTTGAAATATGACGAAGATATTTAGGTCTTTATTTGCAGAACGAGGATTGCTTTTCCTTTACTTCCCATTTCTCCCGCCAAAATAAAAGAAAAAAGAAAACGTAATAGAACAGTTTTCAAGACCCTGTAAGTTAAAATCACAAGTCGACCATGGAGAGCGGAGATAGGTCTTTTGCCAGTAGATTTCTGCCCCGGCTATTCTCCAGTTGCTCTTAATTTCCGGTAGCGGGCGTGGACCCACGTGCTGACAAAACTTGGGGCTCGGGATCTCCTTTTACGCATATTCTGGCTCATTTCTGCGCCCTTGTAGTTCAGCTTGGATTGTCAGTATAACAAATGATTAGGGCCTTTTGGGGGAAATCTCAGGAAAAAAGTAGGAAACGAGGGTCTGCAGCGTTCTCCCTCACCCCAGAACTTTAGCTCCGCCTTCGGTACGTCAAATAAATGTTAAGCGTGCTTGTCGCAGGCGATCTTGCAGAAAGCTTTTGGGCACTTTACTCAAGCCCGGGTTGTATTTCCTCCGCAGCCTTTCGCTCTTTCTCTACATCAAATAGCTTTTTTCCCATACATCGTTGTTTCCTCCACTCCAGCGTAGCTAGTATACATTGCTGCGATGCTGCGCTGCTCTGTGACAGGCCCATACGTATCGCCCCGCATCCCTCACCATCAAAAAACAGGAAAACTTTTTTCCATTTTTTGTTTTTTGTTATTTTTCTTTTGGGCCTTATGCTAACCGCTCGATATATGCTAAGGCGAACCTAAAAAGCCTCTCTGACGCGAGTGGCCCGTGGAGTACAGTTGAGGCCGGGGCTTTCCTATGGTCCACCGTATTAAACCCTGTGCCGTACTATTCCGTGCACCAAAAGCCGGAGTAAGCTGACTAAGTCCGGGTTAGGAGCACGATTTGTTCGGCTACGTTTGATTATTCATTATTGTGTCACGGTGTCACTTAACTCAGGCAGGCCGGAGTAACGCAACGAGTCCCGGCCTGACCTTACGGGTAACGTCGGTAGCTTGTATACATTGCTACGATGCTGCGTTGCTCTATGACAGGACCGTACGAATGGCCTAGTATCCCACACCATCACGAAACACAAAGCAGGAAAACTTTCCTCCGTTTTTTTGTTTTGTTTTGTTATTTTGCGCCTCAGGCTAACCGCTCGATATATGCTAAGGCGAACCTAAAAAGCCTCTCCGACGCGAGTGGCCCGTAGAGTACAGTTGAGGCTAGGGCTGTCCTATGGTCCACCGTATTAGACAGCAGCCGTACTGTTCCATGCACCAAAAGCCAAGCTTACCGGGCAAGCCGGAGTAAGCTGACTAAGTCCCGGTTAGGAGCACGATTTGTTCGGCTACGTTTGATTATTCATTATTGTGTCACGGTGTCACTTAACTCAGGCAGGCCGGAGTAACGCAACGAGTCCCGGCCTGACCTTATGGGCAACGTCGGTAGCTTGTAATTTTGGACAGGGCGTTTGAACCTAAGCGCATGGCTGCAGATATAGAACCCTAGAAGCACGTATTGTCTCCCTGGGTTGCTGTTTCACTATTTCTTTAGCCCATCAGAGGCCTTTTTTCTCATTCTGGTTCCTTTTTTGGGCCTGACTTAAATTTATTGGGCCACATTTTCAACTTAAGAAGCTCCCTCATTTGGAACACATTGCTGAGGGCTTCTCCAGAGACAAATTTCAAATATGCTAAAAAGTACTTCACAGCCACGGGGTTTCCAGCGACGGTGCTGCAGTAAGGGACAAGATAAATTAAGAAAAAAAGTTGCCCGCCAGAAATGGAGGGGAAAATGATGAGAAAATCTTTTATATAAGTAAAAAAGAGTCTGTTTGTCTTCAGGCATAATTTCTTTGGCGTCAAGCCTCTGCAGCAATGCATGTGATTTGTAGTCGTCCCCCCTCGTTGGTAGGGAACATTTAGAATGTTGTCATGCTTCCACGAGAATTAAAGGGAGAATTTATTGATATTGGGGGCACTAGCTACAGTAAGCAATAAACGTATTGCCTCTGCATGGCATGCTGCAGAAACATAGAATCACAGAATCAAATGGAAAGCGCAGCAATTTAGCCATCTTGGTTTCAACATCAGCTCGCAAATTGACTAGAAATAGGTACGTTGAATGGTTAGGTCGACGGTTAAGGGGTTTGGGATGAGGGAAGAGAGCAGAAATACAGAAATAAAGAGACGGACTTATACATGGAGGAAATTGAAGATTGTGAAAGTGGGTTGAGCGATTGAGATCAAGAGGGTGTGCTATTGCTTTCATGTTCGGGAAATGGCGGCACTTTTAGCCCCTACCCCACCCCCATTCTTACTGCCATGCCACGGTAGCTATTGTGGGTCGTTCTTCCGTTAAAGTTGTCGGTGACGAACGATCCTCCCTGGCAAGCCCCAATAATTGCGCGTCGTACACAGTCCTCCTCCCTCCCTTTCTGGGTGAGCCACCACTTTGTGATCTGATGCTGGCGACACTTAAACTTTTCTGTCCGAAGCTAGCGCTGTTGCCGCACCCGAGAACAATTCTGCAGTAATAGGTAAAAGAGCCAATCCCTGGATTTATTTGTACAATTCTTCGAAAATGACGAGGAAGCACACGAATAAAAGGAAATGAAGTACAGGACAGGACGCAATACAATCAAGTAGAAGAGTAGATACAATTTTAGTATCCAAGTTCGGGGGTTTCTCCAAGTCGTTGCTCAAAATGCCAACTACAGCTGGTTGAAGGGGACCAAATGCTTCGCTATGAATAACAATTTGGCCCGGATTCAACCAGCTAAAGCAGGTCACTGGAGACTCGGAACGTTCGATCCTGTCGGGTTGTCGCAACAGGACTAGTCTGGAATAGAACGTTTCATTAAGCTTCAACCCCGCAACCTCGAAGAACCTCGAAGGGGGGTTATGATGGTACAAGCAAGTCCGTCATAGGGGTAGAAGTATTTTTCCCCCCTCAGAATTGACTTGGAACCGCACTGCGGGTGAGATTCCGTGAAGTGAAGGGTCGTCTTTCGTGTCGAGATGAGTCGAGTCAGGCTCCCCCCGAAAACTCGTTGCCAGCGGGGTTTTCTTCTATTTCTTTTCTTTTTTTTACGACCCCCAAACAGCGGCAGGCGAGGCTGGGGTTACTCGTCCGCGGTTATGATGTCGTGGAAACTGTTCAATCCTCCGCAGCCACTATTGACGACCACCGTACGTCTTCTTCCGCGGCGCCGGGTGAAAGGAAGAGCGAGAAACGAGATTGTCACGATTTATCTCCACCAAACCCCGACCGCCCATCCCTCGCCGTTTATACGAATGGGCAATGACCGGCTTTTCCCCCCGCAGTAATACCCCCTTTCGGGCGCAGCCTAGGTCTTCGTTCCGTGGGTACCAGGGCCCCTCTGGTTGATGGAAGGGAAAAAGGGATGGGGGTTAAAGGAGTTTTCAGTCCCTGAAGGGCCTTGAAGCAAAAGGGGGCTGATTGTGGAAGACGTGAATCCTGGAGAGTCTTCTTGAACATTTCTGCGTCCGCCCGCTAACGCCTGAATCCCTTTAGACAGGATACAAAGATACGGAATAATAAGAAGCCAAGCCAAGCCAGCCTATTACTCGATACATCGATTGGGTCAGGGAGGGGGTTGGGCATGCTGGCAGTAATGTGGCGAGCGATCTGTCCACCTTTCGGTGCAGTTCGCAGAAATAAGAACTTTTTGGAATTTCACAGAAATAGATTTGAAACCTTTTGGGGGGTTAAGTTAAGGAAAGAGGGAAGAACTTTGTACCTGTTTCGTTGCTTTCGGTTAATCTGCAGTAATTCCGGGGAAGAGGATCTTGGAGCAAAGATTACTTGTCACTGTAGTCCCCGTCCTTCCTTCCGCTTTCCCTTCTTGACTCGTCATCTCGGTTTCTTTTCGCCCATGTCCGTGACACAGTGCTCCGCCCTCCGTGTATTGATTTTCCCATTTCGCCCTGACGTAGTCGCGCGTAAAGGAACACGCTCTTCTGGCTCGACCTCGTCTATTCCGGCGTAGGGTTTGCCTGGGTGGCCGATACTCCCTTGGCCATTCTCACTTACATCATCCATCTCTCTTTCTCTGTCTATTTCTGTCTTTCTGTCTTTCTGCACGTTCTTCCTACCAAACGATGTCTCCATTCATTCTCCTACGTAGAGTAAATGAATCATTAATTCCCCAAAGTAGATCAAGACATTCCGCCGTGCTCAGTAAAAGTAATTAAAGGCCAACAAAAGTTCAAACTTACGCGAGTCCAGCTGCAGTATTACGAAAGCTTCAGGGCGTAGAACGTAGAGCACTGTAATTGGACGGGCAAAGTTATATTTCGCTTAGGCAAGCAGCAATTTCGGTGACACCTGCCTCTTCCCTATTTTGGTCTTCTTTGTGTGTAAGAATTTTTTTTTTTGGGGGGGGGTGATGGAATATCTTGCAGATGAGTTCGGGATGCAGGGAAGGGCGGGCGTCGTATAGAAAGAACAGTTGATGTGCGGTCGTTAATCACGTTTAGTGTCACCGCCATGTGCAGAAATCGATGAAGAGCGCAGCAGCTCTTAGAAGCGAGGGCGGAGGCCTGGGCTCTTTCTGATTATCTTTTTATTCGACTTTCTTTTGCTTTTCCGGAGGAAAAAGTGGGTATGTGTGTCTCAAGTTGAGCCAGCCAAGAGTAGGGGGGAAAAAGATTGATATGGGGTAGTGTTAGCCTTCTGCGTTCTTACTTCCTATTGAATTTCTTAGCCCTGCGACAAAGCAGCGAGGCCAAAAGAGCCAAAAAATGGGGGGAATGGGAGAAGGGGGGAGTCTTCTTTAACAGGCTAAAAATTTTGGAAAAAGTGAGAAGGGGAGTTTTATTTCTTGGGCACGAAGAAATAATGGGCAAGTTCCCTACAACTCGAGCGAAAACCCACTAGAGAGCAAACACACGCAGTAATGCAATAGAGGAGTAACAATCTGCAACAATAGAGGAGTAAATAAGTGAATATGGACTAGCTATACACGAGCTTAGAGGCTTTGGTAACGGGCAGAAAGGACAGAACGTATTGCTACCAGGAGGCAGCGAACTTGCCAGTCAACTAAAGAAAGGCACTTGTTCTTTCGTTGTTAAGGACTAGCGTGTGTGAGGTTACGGAGTAAACCCCCAACCCCCGAAAAAGAGAACTTGGGAGGGACCGGTCAAGTGCTAGGTACGCACTATTACTGCGGCAGCAATAGGTTTTCCCGATTCCGCCTGAGTCAGCATCCGGCACACGCTCAATAGCATTTAGACTCGTTTGTTTTTCAAGAAACTGACACAAACACACGTCAAAGTCGATTACTGGGTGGGGGAGTACTCGGAAAAGCGGAGCAGATCGAAAGTCTGCCGAGTTAAGCTAAAAGTTCCAAGCGTGCAACCCAGCCCAACCACTCCCCAAGCGCCAAGTAAGCGAGAACTTGGCTGCATGCAAACAAGAGTGAATATTCTCTTGAAATAGCTTAGGTAAGGTACGGGCAGCCATGTTCGAATTTTAGCAAGAGTTTTGGGGAGCTTGAGACACAACATGGCCAAAGATATTATTAGAACAACCTTTTCCTTCACGATAGGCGCTGCCTGGTAAGGGGGAAAGCCGTAGCTGTTGCAGCCAAGTTCGGTACCCAGATCCCCACAGAAACCGTTACGGTTACAGTTACCGTATTGCCTTGTAGCTTAAGGTCTCGGTGACCTCCCCGATTGGCAAGCGGTAGCACTAAGGACTCGAGCTAAATATACTGGCCTGGTAATTTTTTTTTTTTTTAAAAGTTGGCTCGTGGACAGTTAGGCCCAAGATGGACTAAAAAAAGCCAAAGAAAAGAAACTTGGGGGTGGATGAAGTAGGTTGAGGGCGAGGGAGAGGGAGAGAGTCCTGTATAAAAAGGGGAAATTCCGCGTCAAGCGGTTAAGTTAGGAGTTACACCTCGAGCGAACCGGTCTGGGGACGTTCAACGTTGGTTTACTAAGAGAATTAAAGTCGGGAGAGAAAGCAGAATTAAGTTTTACTAGTACTCCACTGTGCTTTTTCCGGAGTTCGGTGTTGATGTAAAACCTTTTCAAGCTCTTGATGTGTTTAAATAGCCCCCGAGAATCCTAGAGTTCACCAAGGGGTTGACGGAAGTCGCCGTCAGGCGCTCCCGTCCAGCACTGCAGAAGTCGGACGGTGAAGGCGTCTAAGGGCGTCGCAAGGCAAGGGGACTTAACCGTCGACGCCGCGGACGTCGTTCGTTGACGTCACGGCACGCGTTTCGTCCTCTGCGGCAGCCGACCTGCGCACAGCTCACGCCTCGACTTTCCGAGAAGCTTACAGACCCTCCTCCCTCCACATTATAAAGGATTTTTTTTTCCTTTTTTATTTCATATAAAAGAATATTGGTGGGGGAGGACGGGGGGAGAGACGACAACGTGCTCCGCCCCGAACTTCGAATTACTTCGCTGTTCAACCCCTCCCGAATTCCGCAGCTTAGGGTTTTAATGGGTTGTTGGACTCATTGGTGGCAGCTGAGAATCTTCTGTGCCCTTTGAGGTTTTCCTTTTATCTGCCTTCCAAATTTTTCTGCGTCAGTTAGCATTAACAATTGAAAAGAAATAAGGAAAATACAACTAGTCCTAAATAGGGGAATGTTGTCAATATTTCTGCGCATTTCTGTATATTTCTGTATATTTCTGCGCATTTCTGCATATTTCTGCGTGAGCACTTCTGCGTATTTCTGCGCATTTTTGTATATTTCTGCATATTTCTGCGTTAGCATTTCTGCAAATTTATGCGCATTTCTGTATATTTCTGCGTATTTCTTCATATTTCTGCGTATTTCTGCAACAGTGATAGATTTATCCACGTCAGACACCGAAGCCATTAAGTTGTTCTCTCCACCCCATTTCCTTTTTCCTATTTATTGCTACATTTCTAAAGGTATATTACTTCGTTAACAAGCTGTGTGAAAAGGATAGTATATCTAGAGAGAGAGAGATATTCCGGGCGTGGACGGTGATGGTGAACAAATGAAGGACAACATACATTGTAAGATGGGATTGCGAGTTAGGGAAGAGGGGGGTAAGGGCATAACATTGTGGTCACAGCAGGTTTGGTTTTCATCAAAGCCATTATACGAGTGCCGAGACGTACTGTGTGCACATATTGTTCCTAGTGTACATGAGTACTGTAGTACTAAATTGGATATTTTTGGGGGATTTTTTGGATTAACTAATTAACTATGAGCTCGGAATCCGGTTAAGAAATAGTCCGAAATTCTGCCGAAGTAAAAATGAAGAAATGTTGAGTTTGAGTGGAGTTAGCAAGTACCGGGATGGATGAGAGAACGAGATTGGGGAAGTTTTAGCACGAGATGGTTTATTTGCGTGATGTGGTAACTTGTACCTGCGTTCTATAAGAGTAATTGGGAAATCTGTAGAGAGGCAAGCGCTCACCTCCTGCAGCGAGGTTCGGGGGTTCGCTTTTGGATTTTGGTCATAACTTGCACGTGGCAACCGCGTTGGATCAATGAATTAAGAGCAGACTGGACAGCAAGAAATAATACTTTTTATAAAAGAAAAAAAAACGTAAATGTAGCAAATATATCTCGATATACCGCAACGTACCCGCATGGATTTTCTATTAGAAATTCCGATCTCGATGGGACAAAGCCAGATACCATATCATTTGCTGCTCTGCCTTCAATTCTCTGCTGGGAGCGTAGGTCGGTAGCGTACGTGAACAGAATAAGGGGGAGAGTACCGGTTCTGCGAAACTTGTTTTCATTAGCTTTGGCATTTGCCTCTTCTCCCTTTCTTTTTCTTTTTTTTTTTACAGCTAAGGAATAGATAGTTACTGTATCCATACACTTGGCTGTAGGCAATCTGTCCTATATACATGCAAGTTAATGGTGATGGGGACCCGAGGAGTTTTTTTTTTTTTTTTTTTTTTTTAATGTACGTCTTGCATCCTCTAACTGACAGGCACAACTAGCCTAGCAAAAAGCATTACCCTAATGCAAGTGTGTGAAAAGGTTTTTACTATAGATAGCTGCGGTAAGGGGTTTTGGGAAGCACCAAAGTGTTAAAAAAAGGGGAAAAAAATCTTTTGAAAGGGAGTGTCTTCGATGGTGAGGCATTGTAAAAGGACTCGTCCCGTTGCTCTTTGACACGGAAGCCTCTGATGATGGGGTCTTATCGTGTTTGACAAGAGGTCTCGCACCTATCCCCGTATGGTGCGTGATAAGCTTTTTCCTTCCCCGTAATAAACGATAATTTGCTTCGCGTTTCAGAACGAACCGTCAAGTACTGGCTCTATAGAATATCTAAAGCTAGACCATACACTGTAACACTCTAAATGTACCACTGTAACTGTACCACCAACTATCTGTAGGCACCACCCATTCGGACGCGTTCAAGTTTGGGTGCATTTGTAATCAATATGTCAGAAATGTCAAACTTGCCGGAGCAGGTGCTGTCGGGGTAGGTCATTTCAGGCGTGATACCGGATTCCCTAGAGGCTAAAAATGGCATAAGCCAGAGCCATATGTGGTTCAGCCCAGTCCGGCAAGCCAGTAATGCCCGTAGGCCCTCGCAACTTCCGTTGTGCCGTCATTGCCAGAGGAAAGCTGGATTTCTGCGAGCTTTCCGGCCAGGTGTACAGGGTTAAGGGTGAATTACAATGCTTACAGTACTGCCCCCATTAGCAGTGATAAAAGTTGGAACATTTATTATTTATTTTTATTACTTTGCGGGGAGGGGGCTAGTATTACACGATAGGTTAAAGGTAACCCAAACATGATCCATTTAAGCAATAAGAAAAAAATAAGAAAAAGTCAATATATTTAGTAGCACATGTTGTTTGGTAAGAAAAGTGCATCTGGAATGCTGCGGAGGCTCCCTCGAGTCTTGTCGCAGGATATCCGCACCAACTGGGGTCGGGGAACGATTTTCAAGAGGAAGTTTTTATTTACGTAGGTTTCTCTATACATTGGAAATTGTTTCGTCTCCGTCCTCGTAACTCTACCTCTCATTTTCCCCCTTTTTCTTTTTTTTCTTTTTGGTCTGTTTTTTATTGTATTTGGACGATCTGCTCCTGCTTGCCAGTCATTGACTTTTTACAGCAGCGCTTTTTTAAAAAATAAAAAAAAATTATGACGTGATTTGGCTCGAAGAGCATTCCACGTCTTACTAGATAACCGCAGTTAGGGGCAAGGAATCTTACTGCAGCAATGGAGCCCTTCTTTTTATGTGTGGCACGAAAGTGAAGAAAAATAACCATCTTCCAGTACTGTCGCATTAGCAGTTCTATAGGAGTTTTGACCTTTGGCGACACGTGGCAGCACTTGGAGCATCGCCATAGTGCTGCTGTCTGGTATGCTAGCTTGTACTGTACGTCATTTATTTATATCAATCTCTTGTCGCTTGTCCTTTTCCTTTTCCTAAAGACGAAGACATAGGACTCGGCTCTATGACTAGGTTCTTGGTTCCACACCTGCATAAGTTGTTGACTAAAGCGCAAATAAGGGGGTGGGGGAAGTGTATTTCTGCGTATATATTTCTGCGTATTTCTGTATATTTCTGTGTGTTTCTATGTCTAGGTTCTTGGTTCCACACCTGCATGCGTTGTTGACTAAAGAGCAAATAAGGGGGGAGTGTATTTCTGCGACCGCAGAAATACACTCCCCCCAGTTAGGGGGTTAGGAAAAAGGAACGGAGACTTTACTACCTGCCACGAACTGGCCTAGCTTGTTTTCTCGCCCGCTTTTAGCTGACACGATATAGGCGTTTGGGCTGTTGCAGTAATATACATCTGCGGGAGGTTTGGAAGGTATACAACTGCAGTCGTTTTGGTCCACAAGTTGAGGGATCTTGGGAACAGGCAAAATGCCATGATAGGGTCGCAGAACGAAATTCAAAAAATGAAGATCCAAACAAGGTTCAGAAAGGGGGGTGTCCCAGGCCCACTTGGTAGATTTAAAAAAAAATACACCCCTTAAATTAAATTTTTTTCACCCCCGCGCTACTGTTGAGGGACCAAGTCCCACTTCTCTCTTTTTATGTATTTTTTATTGGACGTTGTACTTTAAAAAAAAAATTTGGCTCTGGGAGGTGAGGAAGGGGTGACCCTTCGTTTCAAATTTGCGTTAGGGAGTGTATCCCTATCTAGGAGCGTGTTCGCCTTTCTCATCTTCCGCGTGGAGTTGCATGAGAGAGGGATAATGGGTGAAATATGGGAAGCTGTCAGTACTGTTTCGTGGAGGTACGTACATAGCCTGTATCCCGTATGTACTCTTTGGAGAACGTTAGAGAAAATGAAAAGTAAAAATAGACCCTTAGATTAGAGATGGCTGGGAGATGATAGTGCGAAGCAATTTCTGGCTTCTTATGTGTGCTGCAGTAATAGCTTGGTGCGGTATGGCTCCGTAGGGAAATGGGGAGAGGGGAGTTGGGGGTGCACGCTCTGGAAGGGATGGGAAGTGAAGGAGCAGGCAAACGAGATCGTTGACTCCTAACACGTTGTCTCAAGCGAACTGTTTCTGCATTTCTTCCCCCTTTTTGGCTTTTTCTAAAATTGTATGGATTTTTTTCGCCCTTTTTTATTTATATAAAAAAATTAAAATAGTGGCGTAAAGTTAGGGTCATTTGAGACGCTATTTGAACCGAACATTTCAAACCTTCTCAAACCTTCCCCTCCCACCCAACCTCAAAGCCTCGTGATATGCCTATTGATCTTGGCCGTCCACGCGCTTAGTAAAGCTATCACGCTACCCTTTTAACCTTTGACCCTCTCGTTCTCTCTCTCTCTATTCCCTTCATGTGTTTTTTCACCCCCCTTTTTGACCATCCGTTTCGTTTTCAGGTAGTATAGCACAACTATGCTCTGTGCTGCAGAATCTCATGGCACAGTAGATACACGCAAAGAAATCGAAACGGTCCGTTTGGCCAAATCTCTGTTGACCACGCCCTACCACAAGGAGCTTTGAAGGAGTTACAATAATCCGAATACGCCCAAGGTCATTTTCCTTATTGCCTGTAGGCTTCTTATGCGAACAGATAGAAAATGCCCAGCAATTAAGGGTTCTAACAACCTGAAGAAATCACCTGCTGGTACTTTATTACTCCATGCAGTAATATTTTTTTTAATTTACAGCCTTCCCTAGTAAAACGGGTGAAGCTTGTGCGGAGTAGAGGTAAAAAAATATCCCAGCAATTACAGGTTCTAGCACCCCAAAGAAATCATGTGCTGGTACTTTCCAAGCATTTTTTTTAATAAATATATACTGCCGTCCATATGTAGAACGGGTGAAGCCTATGTGGAGTAAAGATAAAAATATCCCAGCAATTAAAGGTTCTAGCACCCCAAAGAAATTATCTGCTGGTACTTTCCGAGCAATTTTTTTTAATAAATATATACTGCCGTCCATGTGTAGAACGGATGAAGCCTATGATATTTTTATGCGGAGTAATAAGAAAAAATGCCGTCAATTAAAGGTTCTAAAAATTTGGAGAAATCGTGTGCTGGTACTTATTCCAAGCAGTACTATGCAGGATCTTTTTTAACTTTTTTTTGCTGTCGTCCTTGTGTAAAATGGGTGAATTGGAGGCTCTATGAAGTACGTGCAAGGGAAATCAATCGCGGAATGTATAATGTAATTGCGTTAGGTCTTTGTGGTGCTTTTGCAGCAACTGAAGGGGTATTATGCGATATACGATCCTCGGGAGTTTCTCGGTGAAGAGGACGCGTGTCCGTGTGAGTCTTTTTCGCTAGTTAGGTTCAATTTCTGTTCCTCTCCGACTAAGCTCGAAGCGCGAGCAGATGAAGGCTTCATTGTCTTGTTTTAACAACAAGACAATCTAATTGAAAGTCGTATCTGGTCAATTTGGACTTACGTCTGTGTGTGCTGCTGTGTTCCTTTGCCTCACTTGCGAACCCTTGCTGAAGAGCCAAAAGGAGGGTGGGACGAGACCGGGAAATACTATTACTGGCCTTCGATACGCGGGGTTGGCAGCATTAGAACTCGCCACCGCCGCAGGGCATTCTCGAAGCTTGCTTACCACTCTACTGCCTCGCTGTGGTTTGTGGAGTTCGGTCTTTGCCATTTAGACCGTTATTAAGGTCGACCCGGACCCTCCGTAAATTGAAAAAAAGGGGAATCCAGGCGGCAGCAATAGTCCGCAAGAATATATAGATAGGAGGCGAAAACTCTTGAACTCCAAAAGGACTTGGTTGAAAACGACAAATAAAAAGTCTTCAAAAATTCTTGACACGTCGTGCGATTGTATCGCACTGTTTCTTTTGCCCCTTGATGAGATAGAGATAGAGCTTGTCGCCATATGTCTGCCTTACCGTATTGCTGCGAAGCAAAAATGGAGCTACTCCCCCCTTTATACCGAATATCCAGAAGGGAAGACTCCCCCCTATGGCGTGATTCCTTGTCGGATTTTATTTTTCAAATACTGATGTGATGTGCTGCGTTGGAATCTTTCAAAAGTGTTAACTTGCTACATTCGTTCGTCGCCTAGCCGTTTTTTTTTTCGTTTTTCACTCTAATGCCTCCGGAAACACTTATTGCTGCCACTTTTTTTTTTTGGGAGAGAACTCTCTCAAGCTTGCGAAGGCCTTCAGGGAGGAAGTTCGGAAGAGACGGTGGCTCTTCTCCCGGGGTAGAAGACGTGCTCCGTCCTGATGGCAGTCCTGGTATAATTTTAGGCTTGCCGACTGATAGATAGCGCTTGGCAAAACAGGAGGAAGAAATTTTACCCTTTCACTATCTCGGGCACTACGATTTGTCTTGCTGGGTTCTGTTTAGCTGTAAAAAAAGAAGAAGGAGAGAAACAGTCCCAAGTTTCCTTGACAGAAACTATTCGACTCGCATTACGTCTTTTGCTGCTGCTGCTGCATCCCTTCGTGTTTGTAAAACTGCAGAAATGCAGAGGAACAGTATCCAAGGTCCTAACTCCTTCCCTACCCCCCTAGCCACCATCCTCCATCGCCCCATTTCGCTCCACTATGAGTGTTGGGTACCAAGAGCAAAAGCTCGATCGATCCTTCTGGAATAAGGCTGCTGTTGCAAGTTGTCTTTTTGCACTTTTCCGCTCTGCTGTCGCACAAGTTTCTTCGTTCTTTCCTCCGGGCGTTTCTATAGGGTACTTCTTCTTCTTCTGCTTCTTCTTCCGCGTCGTCTTCTTCTCCTTACGGAATTGGGTCGCGTACGCGTACGGCTGGACCAGGAGTCGGATTAACGCAGACGTGTTCAAAGAACCTCTTTCTTGCATAATTTAGCTATAGGGGCGCGCGAAAAGACTAAATAGTTAATCTTGACTGCAGTAGTTCGTACTTCCTCAGTTTGAATCAATGCTCCCCCCTTTGGACAATATAGGAAGAGGGGGGTCTTGATACTTCGAAGTTGCGGGATAGGAAGACGGGGGTTGGTTATCAACTACCCGACAAATGATGTACCACTGCACACAGCATCCATATAGATACCATCCTTTAGAAAGACAACGAGCTCTTCATTTTTTTAATTAAAATTTTTATTTTTAAATTGCTTTTTTGGGGCCGGGAGGTTTTTCGTCCTCTTTGAGAAAGCCAAAGTAGTGTGAAGACAAGGGAGTTAGAGGAGGTTTTGTAAGGCAGGGAAATGGTCGTCACCGTGGAAGTATTATGAGACACAATGGTTGGCTGAAAGACATTGAAAAATGTTGGTTTTGCCCTTAACCAGCGTGATGTGATGGGCATGGAAAACGTGGAACGCTTTCCGCTTGGCTGCCGCCTCCACGCAAGATTTAGTTTGCTAGAGCTGGGGAATCTTAACTTTGTGGGTGGTAAAGTAAGGGGTGAGGGTGGGTTAAAAACTTGTGAATTAGAAATGGCCAGCAGAAGCACACAATTTTCCTTTCTTTCTAGCTGTCTTGGTCTGGGTTTTTCAGCCACGTTTTTTGGGCTTGCCAGTACCCACTGGCAGCACGTATAAGAAACTTCCAATGTTATTTCACATTCAGGCGCTTCTTGCCGACGAGTTTAAATGAAGAAAACTTTATGGCCAAAGCTGTATAAGCCAACATGGAAACACAGCGAGGGGAAGAAAAAGTTATAGCTCTGTGTAGAGTATGTGCTCGTCGTGGCCTGCTTGTGCAGTTATGGCAGAAATGTTAAACAGGCAGCCTAACATCTACAAAAAGTCTGATCTTTTTTTTATTTTATTTTTTATTTTAAACAAAATGAGCAAAATAAGTCTACATTCAAAACTGAGTACCCAACAGGAAAAGCAATAGGTTCATCACTCCTGAAATGTACATGGCAAGCTGGCGGCAATCAAGGATTACCCGGCAGCATGGGGGTGGGATGGTACCACTGCAGACTGCAGCAATAGGGGTCTGGTATGTGTATATATTTCTGTGTATATCAGAGGCACTTTGTCATGCTTTGTCATGTCGGTTAGGTGCCAGCGAGAAAAATCTCTTCTAGTTTTTTTATTTATTTCTGGCATTATTTCTTCGCTTTTTTCGAGATATTACCCTACAACCAAACAGGAGCAAATTTCCCTCCTTTTTTTGGTAAAACAAGTTGGGTCGCAACAGCCATCGCAGCATTTCCTACGACGTCATTCTCGGAATAAGCAAGTCCCGGGGTGTACGTGAACTGACTAACAGATGACTTGATTTATATAAAACAGGGGCAAAGCTTAGGCTAGATGCCGGGATATTGCTGTTGAACAGTTTCTACCTTACTTCTTTCCGCACAAAGTTAAGAGTCTGGGAGGGACTTTGATGTTGGGGTGAGGGGGGGGGGGGGGGGGCAAATAAGGAGCCCCTTTTAAGTGGCAAACGATTTTTTGGATTTTTTTGTCAAACAGAATTTCATGGACTGTACTGGCTGCAGTTGTGTACGCAAGAAAAACTTGATGGCGATTGAATGCAACACAACGAAACGGTTGGGAAGGGTTTTTTTTTTTTTTTTTTTTTTTTTTGAGTACGAGTACAATCAGCTAGTGTTTCCCACTGGCTGCAATGTCGAATCCGTCTCGCTTTTTTGCCCATCCCCCAGAGCTATACACCTCGTGATTTTATTTGGAGAGTCTTCCCTTTATATATGGTATGTCCGTAAGAAAGCCTCTAGGGTGAATTCCGCGCGTTGGGTTCGTGTAGAGCATGTATAATCGTTCCAGTGTACTGTACGACGTCCGACGTCGCATCTCATCCGGTAGCGACAAAGCTTTATTGCTAATCGAACACGACGTCGTAAAAAAACAACTCAAAAAGTGCGAATACCGTTATTTCTGCGAGGTATTCCGCCGGATTAGTCCCTTGCGGATTCCACTCCCCCAAACATCCCCCATGTTACTTTTTTAGCTTCGAGAACTAAATTTCTAAAACCGTCAACCTCAAGATTTGTTGTGTGCAACTTTTTTTTCAGATTTATATATTTTTTTAATATTTCTTTAAGTTATAAATGACTTTTGTGCGAGTTTTGGGGAGTTGCTGTTTTTCCCTTGCTATATTCATATGCATCGCGCTCGGATGGCTCGCTTTGCCTCATCCAATTTCTTACCCGGCGCTGCCACTATTATGCAGCTTGGCGTGCGTAAAGCAAACCCAAACTTGGCTCTGGACGGCGAAAAGGAAGAAATAATAATAATAAAAAAAGTCTGGAGATCGATTAGTATCAACACATGACTGCTCATATCTCTCTGGCCAGTAGTCTCGGGGGCCGCCAAGCAAGTTTAGGAAGCCAGAACTTTGGTATTGTTGCATGAAAAAAAATCATGTTTTTTCTTTTCGAGTCTTGTTTTCGATGTATTAGCCTTGGTGTGGTTTTTGTGTTGGATTTCTGAGACTTGGAACTTTTTCTGGGGAAATTAAAATGAAAAGGGAAAGAAAAGGAACAGGAATAAGAGCAGGCGCGCGGGGCAGAAAGTTATATTTAAAATGGGTCCGCGGGTACATGCAAAGCACCTGGCTCGGGTGCGTATTACTGTGCTTGCGTCTTGCCCGCGCGGACAGGAGCAGGCTATTTCGATCACTAAAGTTTCTCTCCTTGAACTCGTCGACTTTTGGGTTCTTGCCTTCAAAGGCTTCGCCCGTTTTGGATGGAACGTTCTCTTGCTTTGCACTATTCCGAATGTGGGACCTGCGTGTTTATTTGTGGCTCCCGGTATTTTTAAATCCCTATCTCTATCTTTCTTTCTCTGTCTCTCGCTCGCTTTCTTGACTTTGAGCTCATGAGCTTCCGCCAGCCAAAAAGCCCGTGTGCCATGTTGCCATCCATATAAAACGCCTCTTGACTTCTTCCACTTTAGCCGTCATATACACATTATATACCACACATTTACCAAAGTAGCCAAAATATTTGTTTATTATTTTTTATTATTTAACCACGGGTTGACAAGAGAGGAAATCTGCCGTGAAAAGAGAAGACTGTTTTGTTTCATCATCGCTTTCAATCATGAGTCAGTCATTTCATGTGGAGAAAGGTTCACAGTTATTAAATCTGTGGAAGGAAGCTGCACTTGCAGAGATATTTCTAGTTATGCTATTAAGGCAAAATAGGCCGAATGGGGAGAGCCGCCAGAGGGGGAGAAGAAAAGTTTTTATTCATTTGACAATAAGCACAAAACACTCAAAGACAGTAGCGTCTTTGGGAGTCTGGCCTGGCGTGGCACACGCAGCAGCCGCAGCGTTGCATACTTGTGAAAACGACTGCTCATCTTAGATATGCACAGCTGGGTTAATCAAAATAGGATCCGCGGTAACTGGCGTTTCTAATGCCACAAGAATAGACTTGCTGCCAAGCTAAGAGAATTCAAAGTTTTCCCCCTCCTCTCTGTCTCTCTCTCTCTCTTTCTGTCTTTCGTCTGAGCCGAGGACGTGCACAAATCTTACAGCCTATAAGGAGTGAGGAAACCGAGTAGTAGTTATGTATCCTTTAAGTCAATGCAAGGAGAGAAGCGAACCACGTTACCATAGTGGGAAGTAGACGCAAGGACTCCGTGTACCCGACATAAGGACGCCGGGCCCGACAGAAGGACGCCAGGCCCATAACCTTTGAAGGGACCAATAGAATTTCGAGTTTAAAAAGCCTCTGCTCATTGGTTAAGCGCCAATGAGATTAGAAAGTGCTTAAGCCGTATTTAAAAAACGTCACAAGGACTCTGGATCCCGACAGGAGGACGCCTAACCTAACCTAACGTGACCTTACGTAATTTTTTTCAAATCTCGTGCGCTTAACCAATGAGCTGAAACTTTCTAAACTCGAAATTACATTGGTCACTTGAAAGATTATGGACCTGGCGTCCTTCTGTCGGGCCCCGGCGCCCTTATGTCGCGTTCCCACCCTAGTCTTCCCGTCCCGTCCAAAAGAAAAGCTTGCGAACGTTTTCCCGTATGTACGGCAGGGAAATCCTAGGCTGACTTTTACCCTGACGCAATGACGCAATAATGAATTGTACTGTACTGTACACCGAATACCAGGGATTGAACTTCTGTTTTACCTCGCAATAGTGAATAAAACCAACGTATAGTCTACTCATGTTCCACAATAATAAAAAACTGGTTTCCGGATTGGTCTTACTTGATTGGGCACTTTTTTTTGTTTCATTTTGTGTATTTTTTTTATTATATTTTTTGGCGGGGTGGTATCAGGATAGTATAGTGCAGCTTTATTGTTGGTGTTATGCCGATTGATCCAGGCAAAGAAATGGACGCTTATTTTGCTTTGTTGCCCTACGGATTCAATTGATAATTCTGATTGGGGTCTTTCGTTCCGTTACGGCGAGCTAGTAGAACAGTATTGCTTGCAGCAATACTGTTTCCAAGGGACTTGCATTTACAGTTCCAGTGACGCATTTTCGCCCATTGAGGATTGAGGATCGGAGAAGAGATGTGCAAGGGACAGTTGGATGGAACACAAGTCTTTAATCAGGGTTCCAAAGCTCCAGCTGAGCTATTGATGTTTACTCATGAGCGAAAAAAGTAAACATTGCAAAGGAACTTTATTTGCCGAACATAGAACATAAAGACCGGGGGGGGGGGGGGGATAGGAGGTAAAAAGAGGCTTAAAGCCCGTGTTTTATTCTCTTTGTCAAACTACTTCCATTCCTGCAAGTAAACCTATAAAAAGGGGTATTCAAAGGAATAAAAGAGGGGGAAGAGCAACTATGCTATACGAGGGATTGCTGCAGCAATACCATGCGACTCGAACCCCGTCTCGGAGTATAGGTGTGTCCGAATTACGGGCAGTGAAAACCCAGAGATCGGAAATTGAAATTGAACTAAGCGCATCCTTCCTCGTTTGCTGGGTCGATAACGTAGTGGCATTTCTTTCCTGATATTCCTTCCGTGTTCTTCCGCCCTGTCTATTTTTCTTGTTTACAATGGACCAGCGATAACAAAAAAATTTTAAAAATCGAGCGTGAAGCAATCGTAACTGGGAAGTCAGGCAATATAAGGCAAATGAAAAACGGAATTCCCAAAAATATAAAAATAAAAAAAACGTTCGGCATCAATGCAATAATGCTCAGTCCTGGAACAAAAATAGCAAGTTTTCATGTAAGGGCGTTTCTCGTTTGGGCTGCCAAATGAGAGTTAACGAAGTAATGGTGTGCTGGTAAAGCTTTGTAAGGTCTTGACTTTTTTCTTTTTTTTAACATAAAAATCGACTTTTTGCAGGCAACCAGGGGAAGAACTATCGGTCTGTGTGTACTAAGACAACATTGGAAGCTAGCAAAGCATGATCTAGGATTAGTGCTTTGATTTTCTTGTCACGGAAAGCCGTTTTTTAAGATTTTTTTTTTATTTCTGGCGTGCTAGGGAGGTCCATTAGGTAAGACATGGGAAGAAAGACAGAACTTGGTAAGATGGACTATTGTGAACATCCACGTATTGCATTCACAATGATTGGTGATGCGGATGCGGTGGCAAGTGTGTTATTTTGAACGTAACTACGTCAGTTCCTCGTAGCTGAGCCCAAGCGCTGTCTTCCCTAATTGTTGCCCAACACGAGTCGGAATTACAACAGCTCGATTGCCCCCTTCCCCCAAACACACACAACGGGCGCTTCCTTTAGCCGCATTACTCTGGGGCCTTTCATCGTTACAGTTACTACCCAAAATGGCTTTTTTTAATATTTCTTTGATCATCAATGTGTTGTCTCTCACCTGCGAAGTATCTTTACAATCACAATTAGCCTTAATGTGTTCTCCGGTTAAAAACGTGGAGTTAAAAATGACACCGTTGTGTCATATTGTTGCAAAACGTTCCCGGAAAACAATGACAAAGGGGTGTCATTTGAGTTGAAAAATGGTAGTTCGATTGGAATGAATTAGGTTAGGTTAGATTAAAACTTGTACTTTCTTTCACTCCGTTAGCTGAAAAAAATCACTGTTCGAAAAATGACACATGTAGTGTCGTTTTATAGCGGGATACATTACACCAATTTGTCGATTTTAAAAAAATATTTTTTGAACATCAATGTATTGTCTCTCACCTGCGAGGGATCTTTACAATCACAGTTAGTCTCAACATGTTCTCCGGTTAAAACCCCGGAGATCAAAAATGACACTATTGTGTCATATTGTTCCAAAACGTTCTCTGGAGCACAATGACAAATGGGTGTCATTCGAGTTGAAAATTGGTAGGATTGGAAATGAGTTAGGGAAAAAATTAATTGTTCAAAAAATGACATCATAGTGTTATTGTTGCAAAACGTTCTTCGGAACACAATGACAAGTGGGTGTCATTCGAGTTGAAAATTGGTGGGATTGGAAATGAATCAGAGAAAAAATTTATTGTTCGAAAAATGACATAAAGTGTCATTGTTGCAAAACGTTCTTCGGAGCAGAATGACAAATGGGTGTCATTCGAGTTGAAAATTGGTAGGATTGGAAATGAATTAGGAAAAAAATTAATTGTTCGAAAAATGACAATACGGTGTCATTGTTGCAGAACGTTCTTCGGAACAGAATGACAAATAGGTGTCAATCGAGTTGAAAATTGGTAGGATTGGAAATGAATTAGGGAAAAAATTCCCAAAAATGACATTATAGTGTCATTGTTAGAAAACGTTCTTCGGAACAGAATGACAAATGGGTGTCAATCGAGTTGAAAAATTGGTAGTTGGATTGGAAATGAATTAGGAAAAAAATTTCCTTGCTCAAAAATGACACACGTAGTGTCATGTTGACAGCGGTATACATTACACCCATTTGTCGCTAAATCCGGAGAATGTGTTGGTTAGTCTACATGGGATGAAATTGAAAAATTGCTAATCGAGGGGATTGAGTCTTTTTACAGCTATTCGTCTCTTCTGTTGACGTGTCATGTATTGACAATTGAGACTCTTCTTCCGACAGGGAAGTAGTGCAGTATCTTAACAAAGACCAGGTTCAAATGATCACAAAAAGCTACGATGTCGCGTAACATTGGGCTTTATAATTTGGCCGGGAAGCTTTTACAAGTTTGGGAAGGGCTGAGGTTTTCCGTGTTGATTAGACTATTTGATTAGAGTCAGCCTAGGAAGGAAACTCTCGTATGTCTCTCAAACGGAGGGAGGGCTAACAAAGCTAAAAGGGAGATAGCCACATTCGTGGGTCTATAAAGTAGAGAACAATAGGTTGTAAACACGCGTGTCGCTTCCCCGTTGGGGATGTCTTACAAGTCGATATCTAATTTGCTTTTTAGCGAAATGTCAGTGCTGGGCTGTGCTAGGCTGACATAAAGGATTTCTTGTTCATTTGCAACGTTTTAACGGTTTTTCGGGATAATTCGCCCATTTTGCGAATGCTTACGCTCCGTTCCCCCATTTAGGTTGTTTGTTATGCAGAGGCGAGACCAAGGCGGATTTTCCCTGTCTATTTTCGTTTTAAAGCTCTTGAGATCATTTTAGGCGATGCGGCCAGTCTCTCTCCCTCTTTCTCTCTTCCGAGCGAACTGTATTGCATTCCCTGGGATAAAAAAATTAGAAAAAAAGGAAAAGCGAGTAAAAGTCCTTGGGTGGAAACGAAACTGAGATTGTTTTAGTGAAGCTCCAGCTAGAATTGAAAGGACCCCAAAAGAGAAGCAAGCGACAGAGAGAGAGGACTGTTAGTTATAGTAGTGAAGCGTCTTGCATGACGGTGACAATGGGTCATTTGTTACTGGCGATAACGAGGAGTCGCAAGTCAGAGCAGCTATAAAGCAGAACTTTTTAATAAAGTTACCCAACAATGGCTGAAAAGCGAAAAGCGTTCCGTTCAACTACAAGAGGGGGGTAGGGACAAAAAAAGATTAGCACACAACAAAGACTGCGAAAAAATAAAATAATAAAAAAGGAAAGAAACGTTCAGAGCATGAGAAATAGAGAACCAAGTACTAGCATGCAGTCCACCAAAAAAAAAATTTAAATAAGAAGAAAAGACTGGCTCGAGGGTCCAGAGAATCAATATGGCGCCAGGTGGATCCGAGTGGCACCGCGTAGCGTCCAAACGATTCTGCAGATTTCCATTGCTGCGCTTAAGTTCAGCTTTTCCGCTCTCTTATCCGGATGTTGCTCAAGCCGCCTAACAGTTGGCATTGACAGCCTCGTGACAGTCCTCATTGACACATGTCCTGCTCCCAACTTTGTGTCGCAGCGACACTCTGACAAAATTATCTTAATCTGCTCTGCGGGTACCATGTGGAATCTCTCTAGACCCTAATTGTACCAGTACCTTAGCTCTCCGTCTCCCTCCGCTTCGTTGTACTGTACGTACGAATTACGGACTTTTTTTGGGGTCAGTCTACGTTGTTCCCGGTGGCGGAATATCTAGTCGCAACAAAATGGGGTAACAGCACTCGACCGGTCGATGCTATTACTGCAAAAGCACGCGGCCAGACGGCACACATACACACGAGAGGTAACGGAATCTTCCGTGCACAGTGCATGTGGTACCAATATGTTGGGTTTGGGAACCCCCTCAGCCAAAGTATTATGGCCTTTGCGTGCTTGGCTTACGTGGGTTTTGATCCCCAGAAACGATTGGAGCTTTATAAACAGTCAAGCTTTTTTTTGTTTTTTTTTCTTTGGGTTTTTGGGCGGTGAAAGATATATATACAGCGTTATGGTTCAAGCTTTTAACCCTATAATAGCCTCGTTCTATGAACTCTCGGCATCTGCCCCTTTTTTCAATCCAAAAGGAAAAGAAGAACGGCGAATAGGTGAATAAAAAAGACGTTTCACCAGGTAATCTTTGGATATAGACTTTGAGTGGGCGGGTGGAGCCGATCCATTCTCCTAGTTAATTTCAGGATTACCTTGAGCGATTCCCTAAAAAGAAAAATATAAAAAAAAACTGCTTTTCGATGTCCTCCCCCACGCGGTATCAGCCCTTTGGGGTATGATGGAGCAGCCATGACTTTTGGTGCGCGTGGTACTGCAGCCCGCTGTGCGGATGAAGCGCGATATGACCTGTCAAAAGACAAGACATGCAACATGAAAGACCAAATTGACCGACCAGAAAATTACCTAATGCTTTTTTACAGCAGACCCAGCACTGTTTGGGGAACATCATAGTGAAAGGCTCTTCTTTCTGCCGGGAATGCGGGGAAAGACGGAGCGAACTGGACTGGACCATTCCATCCCACAGATTTTCTTAAACCTTGTCATTCCTCTTCTTCGGTGTTCGCTTGGACACGTTCTTCGGAATAGCGGGGTGTTCACTTGGACGCTCTAGCTGTGTCAGTGTCCTAAAGCTAAGATCCCGTATCCCTTAAGCCTGGTTCACACTACAGACAAAATAAAAAAAAAGCAAAAGTGAAAATCAAGAAAAGTAAGCCCAAACCACGCCCCAATCAGGCCCATGGGCTTGCTTTTCTTGATTTGACTTGTGCTTTTTTGATTTTGTCCGTAGTGTGAACCAGGCTTTAGCTAGACACGCAAGGGAACATTCGAACAGCTGTTCTTGAGAAAATTCAACGCTTTAACAGTAAGATTAAGCGTACTAAAAATTAGTGTAGAAAGTAGAAAGCCTGGGTTTCCTTCTCCAATTCAAAATAAATCACATTTTTGTTTATGGAATCACATTTTAAAGGACCGGTTCAAAACGATACAATTCATAGCATTTTAATCGGTTATTAGAATCGCACTTTCGGGTATTAGAATCAATTTTAAAAAGAATTTTCACAGTACAGTAACGAAACTACAGTAGTGGTTGCTACATGGACTTTGTGTATTGACCAATGGTATTGCTTTTATGTCGTTTTGACCCATCCTGTCGTTTCCAGCCTATTACTACGCAGGGGAATCCCTTCTAAACTCCCCAATCAATTACATGAGCAGGTTATTCAATTGAATGACCAGTTCCTTTAATTGACTGGGAAAATTAGAAGGGATATCGTGTTGAGAACCCTACCTAAGCGTAGGAGTAGGCTTCAAAGGCGCAGTGTTAGTTGTGTTTTAGACTACGGTTATATACAAATGTCGACGAACAAGAAAATAGTTGATTTAAATGTAAAAGATAAGTTGCGGCTCATTGAAACTTATGACAGGTTAAATTTAAAAGATTGGCCACAAAGGGAAGCGGCCGTTAAGTTATGAATTCCTCAATCATCTCAATCAAAATTGTTGAAAAATCGTTACGAAATAAGCAATAGTGGGTGTAGTGAATCTAGAAAAAGGAAACGTGTGGGAAGTGTGAGAAAGTAGACAATGCTTTGTTTCTTTGGTTTAAACAAGCCAGCTTAATCGAAGCATTCTATTGCGTATTTACGATTTTCGGTTACTAGAATCGCCGTTTAATAGAGTCAATATTCGCTTGACAAACGCGATCACAATAAGCGGCATCTATGGTAGATTAGTCAAAATAATAAAAATAATAAAATCGTAATGTTAAATGGCCAAAAAATACCAAAAAATAAACTTTCCAAGAAACTATTGCTACGGTGCCCTTTGGCAGTCAGCAGTACAAACTTAGCCACAACTTGCATGTAAATAGAAGTATTGGTTCTGTTGAAAGCTGGGCTGAGTTGAGCTTCCTAACCGCCCATGCCGGCCGCCTATGCTAAGGCTTGGTTAACGTTCAGAATCGCAGCTTTTGACGTCGCTAAAATAACACTTTAATATTCGCAAATTGTGGGTCAGGTTAAATTGTCTAAAGCCAATTAAATCTCGTTCGTTTTTGACGATAATCTGCCTCCAAATCACCAAATCTCCCACGCGCCGCCTACAAGGCTTCGTCCTAGTATGGCAGGCTTATCCGCTCCAGGAAGCGACTAAAGGGTGCAAGTTGAATTAGTTAGAACTTTTTAACGTGTTAAAACTCGATATTAAAAGGCAAAGTCGCAAGTTTCTAGCGCCAGAATCAGAATTTATTACCGCCACCAAACTACAAACCATGTTTCACCAGGATTCTTACATAATAGATGCCCCAAGTTTTTTGCTGTTTGCCGTTGGGATTGGCAAAGTTAGTCGAAGGGCCAGAGCAGTGAAACTTCGAGCAATGCTCCATACTTCTTTACATTCCATATGTCATATCGCTATGGGAAGTAAGGAAGCATGGACCACGACACCGAAAAACTTGCGCGGCTTCCTGTAGACGCACAACAATCGTGGCTATTGGCCGAGGTTATCTGCAGAAAGCAAACGACAGCAAACAAACAGAAAGCAATTCACGAAAAACTCTAAGAAGTCACTCTTGTCTTCCCGAAAGAAATCTTGCTTCAAAAAGCCAATGGCACTTTTGGGTAGCGAGGAGCCAAATGGTTTCCACACAGTGTCGTGTCTTCTGACTTGTTGGAGCACGCCACACACAAAATGTCGGAGGGACTTGGGAGGGCAAGGGCGGCTGTTCTTCCAACTGCTTCCAGACTAGAGTGTCTCGTGTAAATGAGAAAAAGATGCTCTGACTAGTGACCCCCACCAGACTCTTTTAAACTAAAGCTTTGCATAGGATGATAAGCAACTGTAAGAGATAGGAGAGATGGTTAAAGAACGTAGAGGCTATACGGACAGCTTAAGGAGAGAGAGAGAGAGAGACAGAGAGAGGGTTAAAAGTGTCTGGCAATCTGGGAGTCTGGGATCTTGAGGAATAGGGAGGATTTTTCAGGAACCTTAAGAGTAGAATCTCGGGAAATGTTCTGTAACTTTCTGGAGAGGCTTGGACTGGCTTGCTGGCTTGCTGCTACTGGTCTGGGGTCTGCAATCTTGGCAAAAAGGGTGCTGAGACGAGGACCAAAGAGGAAGGGGGGGTCTATTAGCCCAGGCTGGCTCACACCTATAATTGGAACCATGTGAGGGAAGCAGACAGTCGCGATTCCTGGCAGAATTGGAGCACATCTCCCAGGTTCTAAACTTAGCCCTCTGTATCGCTGCCAAGTCCCAGGCTCTGGTGTAATACATTGCAAAAAGAAATTGAAATAATCCCCCAGAAATAAAAATGGCCTGAGAGAATCGCAAACTTAAACTGCCAGTAGGTTTTTACATAGAATTGAGGACTTTTTTTAGTAAATAAGACAAATTGGTCTAGACGAACTTGGAGAGCGTGCAGAGATAGAAATTTGCACTAAGGCGACCCCCCCCCCCCTCCACAAAAAAGTTGGCGCTTACCTTACTTTGCCAAAAGCTAAGCTTGGTAACAGAATCGAGTAAACGAAGCGAAATAAATTCGAAAAAATTGAAGTAATTTGAAGTGAAAATTCGGGTAAAAGACTTGGGTTGAACGAGATACGCGGGGTACGTGGATTACGAGGGATACGCGGGATGTAGCACAGATTTTAAATTTCCCCCAGAAAAGCTTTAAGGTTTTGGTACAAAAGTAAAGGGCTTTGGAACACTGAGACAGAGGTGGGAAAAGCAAGGAGAGCTGACGGAAGTGTTACTATTTGGTCGGAAGAGTGACACTGCAAAGCCGGCCATGGAGGCTGCGGCCTTTTATCCACGTTGGGGCGCCCTGCCACAAGCTCCAGGAGCGAAGCCACCAAAAATCCCCCACCACAAATACTATATTTAGGTACAGGTTTCGCATAAGATGCTGTATGTCGTGCGATGGATGTGTGTGCCTCCCCCTTTTGTATATGTACGGGCGAGTCTGCGGACGCAAACGGGAACGACTCGAGACTCTTTTGTTTTTTTATAATTTTTTTAATTTTTTAAATTTAAAAAAAAATTCTAAAATTTTCCTAATAATCTGTGCCACGTTTGGGAGCTTTTTTTAAGCCCTTGGTAGTAAAGTCGAGGAATAGAATCGGTTTAGAGGTCATTTATCAAGCAAACGGCCTCAATTGAACCCTCCTCCTGTTTCTCCCACCCACCCTCAGCGTTATCTTTGTTTGTTTTAGATTTCCCCCTACTAGCGAAAATGAAATTTTCCTTTTCCGGTCGCTGTAGGATGATTGCTGCTCCGTTAGCATTGCAAGACGAATCGGAAGAGCTGGGCTAGCATTTTTTTGTTGCCAGAAATTGTTGGAGTTTTCTTGTTTTAATCAACTTTAAAAAAAGAAAAAAAACTGGTTAATCTAATTGGGCGCTCCGAGTTAGAAATGCGAAAAAATTGGGTGAAAATAGCTTTCGTGGGTCTCCCTCAAACTAGGGAGAAAAAGGAAGAGTATTTCTAGCCAACTTCTTCTAACCCCCCAACCCCCCCTTCCCGTGATCCGCATCTTGAGCGAGCGGGAGAGTTGGCAGCCTCTTTCCCGTTATAACTGGCACACACAGAGTACATGCATAACCTGCAACCCCCTGTCACCCACCACCCACCCCACTTTAGGCCTGCCGTGTGTGTGTTTTTAGTGTGCAGCGTGCAACCCTAGAAGGAGTTATTTCGGGGCTGCGAGGGTTGGTGTAGGGGTTTGTTACGGAGATTAATGTTGAAACTATTTCTATTTGCGTTCTTGCCTCCTTGCTCGCTTTGCTTGCTTTGCAAAGACTTTTGCGTACTAAAAAAGCCAAGAATTGGGTACGTGCGTGTGTCTTTGGTGCTGGCCGGATTCAGTAGGGACTTTCTTCCCGATACCCTGCACCAGTGCTGCACTGATCCGTTGTCCGTTGGGTATTTTATCCATCCCGAACAAGTTTCCAAGTCTAGACTTTGTTTCGGGGACTCTCTTTCTCATTCCCGAGGATATATGCTTGCAACAACTGCCATTCCGAGTCTCTGGTTCACTCGGAAAATTAGAATTCTTGACACTTCATGAATGGCTCACGAGGGCACCCAAAGTCGGAGAAAAGTGGAATATTTGAAGGGTTTACAACAGAGGGGGGATGACGTTTAGTTAAACTCACTTTCACGATCGGCTCACGCAAGCTGTACTTGGGATGGGTACAACCCTGTACGACAGGATTGATTTATTGAGACGTTTTAACGTTTGCATCTGTGCGCTTGGAATGAATCTGCTGCAGCACGAAAAAGACGTTGGCTAGAGAAGGATTTCAGAAACCAGCAAGTGGCTTTATCGAAAGAGCAGGGCGTGGTATGGTCAATGGTCAAATGAAGTAGTATACAGTACGATGACTGACGAACTTGACGGAAGACGGAGAAAAAGCCAGTAAGGAGAGAGAAAAACCGGAGTAAAAAATATATATCAAGAAAAAAGATTACAGGACTGGGTAACTTGTTGGCTGATGAGGATGGCATGTTGGAGCATATGCCAGTGAATTGAAGGAAAGAGGAGATGGAGAAAAAGGGAGTCAGAACCGTCCTTTGCTCAGCAACATTTTCCTTCCTGCCCTTGAACAAAGGCGAAAAATTAGAGGAAGTAGCAGCAGACCTCATTTATTGGGCTTTTTTACGGTCTTAAAGAAGGGTGTGAAGCCCCTTTGTATTGTATTCACTTGGTTACATTTCTCCTTGGCTTTTCCGAGCTGGACAAGACATGACAAGTTTCATTTTTATGTATTTCTTTCGGGGAGATCCGCTTTAACATGCGTTCGTTTTGAATTGATGAATCATTCAGAAACTGAACTGGCTGCCCTTTTCGTGCTCCTCTTTCACTTTCGGATTCTTATTCTGGTTTCTCTTGTGGCGAGCTTACGATAGATGGGGTTTTTTTCCGGTTTGGCTTTGCCTGGGTCTATCAGTTTCATATGACACTTTGGCTTCGTCGTCATCCTCTGGCAGCCTGGATCTAGTTACTTGATTCGCTCCGAGATATTTCATGTTGATGCCAGATTTCATCTTGCAACTTTTTTGAGGTGGGGAAGAACAAACCGTACCCATTTCTGTTTGCTCAACGGGGTCTAAATAAACCCTTAAGGCCAAAGAAAATGAAAACACAACTTTTGCAATCAAGTCCTATAGATCGCTGGGTGTCTGCAAGCGTTGATAAGTTTGACATGACCTTTGTCTAGCGTGGAGTGGCGTCAATTAGCGGTGCTCGTCTTTTGTCAAGTTCTGACAAATAAAGCCCCAAAGTTTTGCGGCCAAAGTCGCATGCATCAAAATCTTACTATCAGCATCAAAACTATCGAACGAATGAAGACTGCATCCGATTCATTATTCATTATTGCGTCATTGTACCTTCATTGCAAATTGATTGTTGCGTCATTGGGCAATTGGACATTCACTGTTGCGTCGTTTTCAATAAAGCCAGCCGAAGTAATTCACTATTGCGTCCTTTTCAGTAAAGCAAGCGCTTAGTGATCACTGGTTATCGGAATCAGCCGCTTTATGGAATCAAATTTTAAAGGACCCATTCCAAATGATAAAATTGATAACATTTTAGTCGGTTACTAAAATCACACTTTCGGATATTGGAATCAATTTCAAAAGAATCTTCACAGTAAAGTAACGAAACTCATGAACTTTGCGTATTGACCAATGACGTCGCTTTTACGTCGTTTTGACCTATCCTGTCATTTCCAGCCTACTACTACGCGAAGGGAATCCCTTCTAAACTCCTCAGTCAATTAAATGAGCAGGTTATTCAATTGAATGACAAGTTCCTTTAATTAAATTAGCGACATCTACTGTAATTTACTATTGCGTCATTTTCGGTAAAGCAGGCCTAAATAAACTGTACTAATCTCAGCTTGACGATAAACTAACGCTTGGACTGGATCACGTATTAGGTTGATAGTACACGACTGGATAGTACACGGAATGAATATAACAGGGCAGGGAATACCTTTTGGTTAAGGGCAGTAGAGTGGATTCGCAGCAACTGTCCGAATTTAGCGAGCTATTGTTTTACTAACTTTAAATATAAAAAAGAACGGTTATTTCGTTCCAACTCTTGTCATTCGCGGTTCGCCCAACAAGGATTCATATGATAATGATACGAAGCCATTTGCGTAATGTATTGTAATGGATTGTAATGGATGGGATTCGGCTATTATCAACTGGAGCTTAACCGAGGTCATAAAGTACAATTGTTGTAACTTTTGATTCTTTTGGTAGCTGCATTTTAGAGAGTCGGAATAACATAATAACAAAAAAAGGACTCGGATGCCAAAAAAAGCTAGTCGGAAAGTCGTATTTATTTTATATCGTTTTGGGCGACACATATATTTTGCGTCCAAAGGATTTTTACAGCATTTTATGGACGGAAAGATCGTTGGACCGGGCATTAAAAGAACACTGTGTTTATGCACCATGCTGCGCTAGTATGTGTGACTTTAGGGCCAAGTCCGACAAGTGTGGGCAAGAGTGTGGAGCATGTAATGAGCATCGGGAGCTTGACAATGACATTCATGGGATCCGCCTTGCAAAAGCGCAGGCATTTTACGTTTGTACCGTCAATATTGTCTCTTTTTTTGGCATCAGATCATGGATGTGTGATGAGGTACACGGAGAGGAAGTGAAAAGCAGTTTTCTGGTGCTAATGAATGAGGGGGCGCCTGTAATGGCGATACCACATGTGGTAGGCAGCTGCTGGGGGTCCTCGCATTGGGTTGACCCCAAGCAAGGCTAGAAAGGAAGCCACGACAAGAAGTACAAGGAAACGGCCGAATTTTCTGCGACAGTTTACACCAGATTCAAACTAGGATGGGTTGGGAAAGAGGCAAAAAGGCAGAAAGTCCGGGAGCCCTTTTTGGGACAGATGTAACGGACGACAGTCTTATAGTTTTACCCCCGCGAGGAGAGCTTGGGGGGAAGAAAGCTCGTTTTACCATCAACAGCTTATGGTCTAATAACCTCCGCCTCCGCGGCGGACTAGGAGAGAGAGAGAAAGAGCGTTTTGTGCTCTTGCTGATTGCTTTCCTTGTTCTCTTGACGCTAGACTTCGGTTTTGCCCTTGGGTTCTGGGTTTTTGGGTTCAGGCCGGCTGCTGGGGCCGAGCTTGGGTGCGGGCAGGCGAAAATAATAAAGTTATGCGTGTATGTCATGCTAAGGAAGCAGAAGACGCGGAGAGAGGAAGAAAAAACAACACGAAGAAAAGAAGGAGAAATGGACAAGTTTTTAGGGAGCGGGTGCCAAAAATGTCGGGGCAAAAGCTCGTGACGCGCGCGTACGTACAGCTCAGCTTACTCGATGCTTGGGGGAAAGGTATATACGACGTCCACGGCGTTTCGCTAACGCTGACGCCGAACATCTTGGCTCGCAGAGGCCAGGCCTTATTTGGAGACAGGCGAGGAAAACCCTGCAACTCTAGATTCTCTAAAAAAGAGCAAAAAATGGACAAGAAATCAGGGTACTTTTTTTTAAGAATGTTAAAAAAGGGGAAAGTAGTAAAAAAGAAGAGGGGATGGTTTTGTTAAGTCTTGAGGGTTTTTTGCTGAGAAATGAAGCTCTTCTGGGGCGAGGAGAAGGAAGAAACACGTGGAACCGTCAAAAGCATCCCCTTTTAATCTATTTCCATACAGTTGTTAGGAAGGGTGGGCGAAAAATGTTCCTTTTTTAGGTTTACAAGTGCTGGCCCAAGCCAAAAGCTTACCGATAGGGCACTCGTAGACTGCAGAAGAAGTAAAGGGGCAACAAAACGGGCGGCCGGTGCACTAACATGTCCGTGGCAGGTGTAGACGCCATGACTTGTGCCGAGATGATAAAAGCAAAGGTCCTGCGTCTTTTATTTGTGTAACTTGCTATGGAAGCATGAAAGAGAACTCGATCATCTTCCGGGAATAAAAAGGGACTCGTTTTGTCCAAGTTATGCAGTACTACAGAGCCAAAAACGGAAAAACACTATGAAATGTCAGGAAAGGCCAGTGATTTATCGCTTGACAGATCGTACCAAATCGGGATCCTACCGAAAAGGATGATTTAGACTCCTTTTGCCGCTAACGGCCGTTTTTACATTAATATTAAATCTATGGGTTCGCCTCTCAGCGGTATTTCCTGCTCTTTGAACTCTGGCTAAACAGATCCAAGTCCGTGTTGTTTATTATTACCAACTATAATCTTTAGTTTTTAATGTTTTCTTTTCATGCTGGGAGTTGGCGTAGTCATTGTTCCAATTATTATTACGTTATTAAACCAATATTAGTTGGTGAGATAATTTTATTTTAATTATCTGGCTGTAAGAAAAGCACTTGTCTTGAAAATAAGATAAAAAGGTTAAAATCCTTTAGTAATTTATACTTCTTAATATAATAAATTAAAATAATAAGATACCCTGAAGAAAATAAATGATTTTGCACTTTTTAACATGTTTTTCTTATTATTTGCAGTGCGATGCGCGTTTTGTTGTCCAAATTGCCGCGTCCCTGGATCGTGGACGAGAAGAAAGACGACGGTTACACTGCCTTGCATTTGGCAGCTTTGAATAACCATGTAGAAGTGGCAGAACTGTTGGTTCGACAAGGGAAAGCACGCACAGATTTGCAAAACGTTAATTTGCAGACAGCCTTGCATCTCGCCGTGGAACGCCAACACACTCAGATCGTGCGGGTAAAGAATCTATTTATGTTACTCCTTGCCGTATCTTATACTCACTGACATATTTCAAAAATCGTCTTACATTCCCTCGCGGAATGGTTAGTTGTTGGTGCGTGAAGGCTGCAATTTGAATTTGCCCGACAAGGATGGAGACACACCTTTACACGAAGCATTGCGGCATCATACATTGTCGCAGCTGAGGCAATTGCAAGATATGCAAGACGGGAGCAGCAAAGTTAGCGCGGGATCCAATGGCCACAACTATTCGGTAATGAACTGCCATTGAGTTTCTGATGCTTAGAAACTTGCGTTAATTTTTTATTTATTTTTGTTTTTGTATTCATTTTGGTTGATTTTTTTAGTTGCTGATGGGTTTGGGGACGCAAGGTGCAAACAAAAAGTCTTCTGCATCGATTGCGCTGTTCTTGGCGGCTAACGGAGCCGACTTGACGCTCAAGAACAAGAAGGGATTGACGCCGTTGGACCTTTGTCCGGATCCGAATCTGTGCCGGGCCTTGGCCAAATGCCATAAAGACAAGGCTACGTAAGTCCCCAGTTCTCCGTATTCTTTCAATAGGAATAGTTAATTATAAAAATGGCATGATGCTTTTACTTGCAGGCCGGGAGAACCTAAGGGGGCTTCTTCCTTACCAGACGCTGGGGATTTCGAAACGATTGAAGAATGCATGGTTTGTTCCGACTTGAAAAGGGATACCATGTTTGGACCTTGCGGACATGTGGCGTGCTGTTTGGTTTGTGCCCCTCGCGTCAAGAAATGCCTCATTTGCAAAGAAGTAGTCCAGACTAGGACCAAGGTATTACATACACCTGTTTCATTTCCATCTCCATCTGGAACAAGACTGATGCACTCATATATTACCATACGCATTACTATACATATTACTATTTTCATATATTACTATACGTAGATCGAAGAGTGTGTGGTGTGCTCGGACAAGAAGGCGTCTGTCTTGTTTCGCCCTTGCAACCACATTTGCGCGTGCGAAGGATGTGCGGCGTTGATGAAGAAGTGTGTCCAATGTCGGTCACAAATCGACAAGATTGTTCCGTTTATAGTCTGCTGTGGCGGGAACGGTAAACCCTCACTTGCATGTGTACTCGGCTTTAATGCTAATTAGCCCATTCACCCATCACAGAAGTGTCTCCTATGGCCGTGGGTGGTGCTATTGGACCGCACGTCGACCCTGCTCAACCACTAATGAATAATGGATGTCGAGATACCAACAACCCCGACTTGCAGAAGCTGCAGCAGCAGTTGCAAGACATAAAAGAACAGGTAACATATTTTCCATCTTATTTAACATCTTATTTTCCAATAAATCTAAAAGATTTATTGTTCTCAAAACGTACGGATGACTCACTCGGAATTTTTCTTTGTAAACTTTTTTTTATTTTTTTAGACAATGTGTCCCGTTTGCCTGGATCGCCTCAAAAACATGATTTTCTTGTGCGGCCACGGCACATGCCAAATGTGTGGCGATAGAATGTCAGAATGTCCCATATGCCGAAAACCCGTCGAGAAACGTATCCTCCTTTATTAACCCTTAAAAAACTCTTTACATTTGGATCTTGCTCCGTCACAGTAAAAAATCTTGAATCTGCTCTCGCATGCGTTCACGCCTCTCATGTTCCAAGGCATCTTGGGCTGTGTTTAACAAGAAAAAGGGTATTTGCTTCTGAAAAAAAGAAAAGAAACGGAAACCCTTTTTGGCTTGATCTAGAAGTAGATTTTATCTTTTTAACATGGCTTACCACGTCCTCTAAGGTTGTCTTGCAAGAATAGCACAGATACTTTTTCAACTCTTGACTGTTTCGATTCTGCTCCGGTTGGGTCGTGGTGGAGCAACTACTAGAACTCCCACAGCCCTGGCTGGGCGGCGCTTGCATGGCAAATAACTGTTGTAGTAACTGCTTCTCGTTCATTTGTAAAAACTCGGCTTCTTTTGCACGTATTCCTTCTGGTCCTAGAGCGGACACGAGCTGCGAGAATAAACGTGCTTGTTGGGCTGAACATGAAGTCGCTGTTACCTCTAGTGTCGACTAGAATGGCGCACGTCCTAATCAGTACTTGTCTCTAAAAGTCGGTTCAATGCATTTTACCTTACAAAGCAAGCAAAAGTCCGTTGACTCTTTCCCTTTTCCTTTATGAGCGGCAATCTTGTCTCCCGTACGAAATAACGTGTATGTGGTGGAAGGAAAATTATGTTCCAAATTGGCCACAAACCCGTCAATTTGCTTGCCAATACTAGCGTTGGACGGAGCCTAATTAAACGTTTGAGCTGATGCAAAAAATGTCACGGTATTTTGAAGTGCTTACCTTTGAAGTTAGCGTCGAACTCAGTAGTGATGGAACGGATAAAAAGTGAGAAAAGTATGCGATTTCACGGTCCGTGAATTCGCGCAATGGCCGCAGGACACGAACGTCACTATGACGCTCATCACAAAATCCCTTGAGTTGATACACGTTACATTATTGCACTTACTTTTAGAACCATTTCCATTTTTTTTACCATTTCTTGAGGTATTTGGCCGCCTCGACCCTGCGACACAGAAATTAACAGGTGAGCAGCTAAACGGGAACCAGTGGACGCGACAAACACTTTGGAAATGCCAAGTTTCTGGGCTGTTTCGGTCAGAATCTTATTTCTGCAATGAAGTAAAACCAGTATTAAAAGAAATATTTGTACTAAGCGTGGGCGGTTACTTTAAACGAGTTTGTAACTCTTCTGCGGCGGTTAAATTAGTGGTTGACGAGAATATGTTGCGAAGCTCCGTTTGTAGTTCTGGCGAGCTTGGGAGAGTGGCGTCTGGAGTGAACAAGGTCAAATCTGGGAAGTCTTTGCTGGATAAAAGACCGTATTCCAAACCAATGGCGTAGAAGTCGAAGCCAAGTTGGCTGACGTGAGACGCCAACTCTCGTGTGTTTTTCAGACATTCTTCCGGGCTGCGACCGAGCAAACAACCCTCTAAAGAAAGCGATTATTTTGGCAAAATGGTGAAGGGGTTGTTGTTGTATGGTACCATCTATGTGAAGAACTGATGGGACAATAACAAGTTTGCGATGTTGCGTATTGTCTTTCATACTTTCCTTGACCATGGCAAGCATGCTGCCACTAGCTAGGCCACCAGAATAGCCCAGTAGAATAGTATCGCCTGGCTTTACGGCCCTAGCCTTGCCTAAGGTAGCTCTGAATTTGTGGTAAGCATCTTGTATGAAACACGTCCTAATTAAGGACATAATTATTAGTATCTGCAATTATGAAACATTCGAAGGGACGAACTTGCAATACGTGTCTGATCCTCGAAGTAAAACGTGAACGTCATTTCCATGGCATCGTAAGCAAGAGCTTTCCCTATGGTATATAAGTGTATGCATTAGTTCTAGATACGGGAAGATAGTATAATTAAAAAAGTGGATATGCACACCTTGCAGTTGATTTTTCCTGGGATTTCAAATCAGGTATTACTTCATGATTGGAGCACATGTTAGTCTGCGAAACTTTTCCAAATGACGACAAGGTTTGTATGTTTCATAAAGCGCACGTGCCTGACGTTCAAGAGGTCGCTGCTATCGGTACCGCTTTTCGCTTGGCTCCTCCCTTCGTTTCTTACTAGGCTCCTCCTTTTCTTTGCTGCTCCATGGTTCCTCGAAAGATAAATGCTGCTGACCAAACCGTTCAAGTCTCTTCCTGATTAAGTAAATAGCGTTTGAGGCTATTTTTGATACAGAAAGTACCGGTAAACGCATTGGTTAGCGAACAGAAAGTATTGGCAAACGTAGTACCAAGGAGCATCTATAGTACGGAGCCCACACTCTAGAACAAGAGGAAAGCTTGAAGCCAGTTTCGACTCTAGCGCCCTCCGTTTCCAGGTTTCGAACATCTCAGAAAAAGTGTTAAATTGAAATTGAATGTTTGATAATTGTTCGCATCATAAATACTCTTTGAATTGTATAAATGTAGTTGGTATTGGAAATAAACAATTTATTTTTAGTTGTATGTTGTCATTTGAAAAAGTGTATTGTATCTGTGAGTTGTTAATAAAAATCATTTTAAAGGAAACACATGGCACTGCAGTTATTCTGAATGATTTTGATTCGTAAAAAAATAAGTAAGGATTTTTTCATTACATTTTAAATACATACGAAAAAAACAATAGAATAATACAAGCTTCTAGAGAATGGAAGGTGTGGGCTATACGCGAACCGTCATTTTTTATAAATCGAACAAAAAATGGATGCCACCTTCATAGACCTTATACAAGGTTTGTTCATAAGTTGTAGTTATAGAAGTTTCAACGCCGTGTAAATATAAGCGTATGACCGAGTGGACAAGGCGCAAGCCTTTGGATCAGAAGGGCTCAGGTTCGAAACCCGGTCGTTGCATTTTATTTCGTTTAAAAAACGAAATATTAAATGGCTCCTTTTCTCTGTACCTTATGCTTTCCCGGCAAGGTGCCTAATCCAATATTCGAAATTCTGAAGCTTCGGCTTCACGAGCTCGAATATCGGGGATAGGAAACCGAGCAGGGGAGTTGGGAACAGGGAAAGGGGCGAGGCTCTCAATTTTTCGAGATTTTTGAAGGGCCCTTGATATAACATTATTCCTTATGGAGAAAAGCCCTGAAAACGCTTTTCCAGGCTGAAAATAAGCCACGCCCCTTTTTGGCCCAATCCACCAATAGGATTCCCCCTTTTTGGAGGCCACCCCCCCTTTTTAGCGGAATTTATTAAAAATTACCAAAAATATTACAAATTTTCGCTTTTTATTTGCAAAATTACAAATCATGCAACAAAAAGGAAATTTTTGGAAACTATATTTTACGGGGAAATATTTCGGGTACAACAGATAAGCGAAAAGGGAGTTCATTTGCGTAATTTTAGAATCCAATTTTTGGAGGGATACACTTTACAAGAAAAGCAAAAAAAAAATGGGAAAACAAGTGCTATAGTTCTACTTAATTCTACAAAAATTCTACAATAATACACAAAGTGGAACCCACAATCTGCCATTATTTCTTTGAGGCTACTCTATTGCTCTAGCGCTGCTGGCTTTCAATACGAATATCCTACGGCAAAGAAAAAAGTATTAACAAACAGATCCGATTATTTTAGCAAGGGTATTACCCATCTTAGGGAGGTACTTCACTGGACGCATCCCCCAAAGCCTTACGTCCTACGGATAGACGTCCTTCGAGCGTTGGCTCTATCCTCCTGTGTCCTGTCCCTTGCAGATACCCAGCAACAACAACAGAAACTCAAGAAACATGGCTGGTAAACGCGTGTTGCTTATTTTAGCCGAAGGTGCCGAGGAAATGGAAGCCGTCATTGCCATTGACGTCTTGCGTCGCGCTGGCGTAAGAACTTGACAGTTAATAAAATGTAATCCAGACTATCCTTTGTATCAAAGGTCCAAGTTAATGTCGCCGGTCTTACGGGGAAAGAGCCACTGAGGTGTAGTCGCGGAGTCGTTATTCAGCCAGACTCAAGTTTGTCAGAGGCGACAAAGGAGTCTCCCTACGATGCTGTAGTCATACCTGGCGGCTTACAAGGAGCAAAAAGCCTTGCTGAAGTAATGGTTCATACTATTGCCACAGCCGATTTTATAGGCTACAGGTTCTTTAATGTATAGTCTGCGGTAGTCCAAGGGATTCTTAAGGATCATTATAATGCCGGACGCATTGTAGCCGCCATTTGTGCTGGTAGGTCGTCTACATTTTTTAAATTTACGTTCCACTGGCTGCACTGGTGCAATATTTTTGGCATTCAGGTGTGCTGTGTACACTGTGTGAAAGCATATCCATGTTTGACACAATGTGTGCCAAAAATATTGCACTAGTGTAGCCAGTGGAACGCGCTATAATCCGTTTTCAAATGTTAACATTCAAACAGGTCCAACTGTTCTCCTTGCGGCTGGAGTGGGACTGGGTAAAAATATTACGTCTTACCCATCTGTGAAAGACCAACTGCAGGGCTACACATATTCCGAAGATCGAGTCGTAGTGGATGGTAAGCTCTATCTTTTTTAGTTAACGTAACGAATAAGTTTATTTCCATAAAAAGGTAACTTGATCACCAGCCGGGCTCCGGGTACCGCTTTTGAGTTTGCTTTGAAGCTGGTTGAGCACTTGTGTGGTGCAGATAAAGTAGAGCCGTTGTCTTCTGCAATGCTTGTCAAGTAGAAGACGTACAAGTCTTTACGTTAGATTAGTCGTGTTTTTGGATTGCAGTTGGCTGAAACAGTTTTCCGCGTATGGTTTAGACGCCTAAAAAAAGATTTTTTTTATTACATTTGAAATACATACAAAAAGCACAATAGAATTATACAAGCTTCTAGAGAATAAAAGGTACGATACGTGAACCGTCCTTTTTATAAATCGAACAGAAAAAGGATGCCACCTTTGTACTGTACTGTACATCTTATAAAGCTTCGTTCATAAGTTGTACTTATAAAAGTTTCACCGCAATGTAAATATAATTAAAAATCGCCAAGCACTTTCTTTGCTTTGACCTTTTCTTTGTCAGGGAAGGGGGATTAGCTTAGCTACTAAGGAGAATTTAATTGACTGCCCTGCTCCTTTAATTAACTGGGAACTTTAGAAGGGACAACGTGTTGAGAACCTTTCCTGAGCGTAGAAAAAGGCAAGAAATGACAGGATTGGTCTAAACTGGGCATAAGCACTGTGATTGGTCAATCCCGAAACTCCATGTAGCGATTTTTAAGTTTGTTACTGTACACATTGGACGCATCCCCAAAGCCTTACGTCCTACGGATAGACGTCCTTGGAATGTTTCTTGGCTCTTTATCCTCCGTTATCGCATCCTGTCCCTTGCAGATACCCGGCAACAGTAACAGCAGAAAAACATTCGAGAAACATGGCTGCTAAACGGGTGCTGCTTATTTTAGCCGATTGTTCCGAGGAAATGGAAGCCGTCATTGCCATTGACGTCTTGCGTCGCGCCGTCGCAAGAATTTGATAGTTACCAAAAATCTAATCCCAAGCATACTTCGTATCAAAGGTCCAAGTTAATGTCGCCGGTCTAACGGGGAAAGAGCCAGTGAAGTGTAGTCGCGGAGTCGTTATAACTCCAGACTCAAGTTTGGCAGAGGCGACAAAGGAGTCTCCCTACGATGCTGTGGTCTTACCTGGCGGCTTACAAGGAGGAAAAAACCTTGCTGAAGTAATGATTCATACTATTTCCAGAGCCGACGTATAGGCTTCTCGTCCATTAATGTATAGTCAGCAGTAGTCCAAGGGATTCTTAAAGATCACTACAATGCCGGACGCATTTTAGCCGCCATTTGTGCTAGTAGGTCGACTACGTGTTTAAACTAGTCCGTTTTCAAATGTTAACATCTGAACTTCAAACAGGTCCAACTGCTTTTCTTGCGGCAGGAGTAGGACTGGGTAAAAGTATTACGTCTCACCCACTTGTGAAAGACCAACTGCAGGACTATACGTATTCCGAAGATCGAGTCGTAGTGGATGGTAACCTTTTTCTTTTTCTGTTAATGTAACGAATAAGTTTATTTCCATAAAAAGGTAACTTGATCACCAGCCGGGCTCCGGGAACAGCATTTGAGTTTGCCGTGAAGATTGTTGAACACTTGTGTGGTGCAGATAAAGCAGTGTCGTTGTCCGCTGCAATGCTTCTGAAGTAGAAGACACATGTCTTTACGCTAGATTAGTCGTGTTTCTGGAAATGCAGTTGGCTGAAAGTTTTTCTGCAATTTGACATGAACCTTTTGCTTTGTTTTGAAATCTTGGCTTGTCGGTATTGAGAATACATACGCACCTTTCCGCTATCTACAAAGGGATCAAGACATAGTTTTCAACGACAAATTGTTGCAAGTGTGCTTATTTCTATCCAAGTCACCTCACGCATACACACCCACACTTCTAACTATAATACAATGGTATGAACATTTTTTTTATCTGGCTTTCTTGTTTCTTACGGGTTTAGGCTGAACCTGCCCCCTCAAACAAACCCAAGAAAACTAAAACAATCCCCTCCCTTTCCCCACGGAAAAAAAGCACATGATAGTTTTCTTTGAAAGGAGATATTACAACTGTCCTGTCAACCCCGGTTTCAATGCAACAACAACATGTGTAGGTTGAAAGGGGTTGTCTTAAAACTATGAGATTCCTTGCGTTACTTCTTCACATTTTACAAAAATGGTGTGGTACTTTGTCCCCCCTTGTCAAATCCTCTTCACGAATCAAGGCCGCCCAGCCCTAGCCGCTTCTTCCAGTGCCCGCACCTTCAATTCTCTTTCGCGCTGCTGTTGCTGCCGCAGATATTCTTCGTGTTGAGCCATCAAGCCAGGGTGCGCATGAGGATGCATTTGTCCTGGGCCGCCTTGTTGCTGTCCAGGATGTGGAAAACGTTCTCTTTCCATCATTATTTGCCTTTGCAATTGCTCATGAGCTGCTTGTGCTGACAACTGCAAATAACAACACAGACCAGGATTAAGAGAAGCTCTCGCATGAATATCTTATTCTTATTCTCATGTCTTAGCTTATTCTTCTAATCTTACCTGATGTGCCAGTTGCTCGTCATACGGTCGTCCGAGCATCGCTGCGGCGGCTGCGGGGTGCAAACCCAACGGATTGTCTCGACTCATCATGCCTTGGGGTCGTGGATAGCCGGCTGCCGCTGTTGAAGGGACAATAAATAAGAAAGGAGATTAGGATCCATGTTGTAAAAACAGAAAAGGAATGCGTGTGTTCAGCTTTGTTAAAAATAAAACAAAATAAAAATAAAGGTAGGTCTTGCCGGTTCCCTTAGCCATTCCAGTTTCCGGTATGCATTAGAGATAAGAATAGAATGCATTTTCCCCAGAAAAAGACGAAAAAAAGGGATACAAAAACCATCGAGGGGAAATAAATTGCCCTGAATTTTAAGAAACGGGACTCGGGAATCGTCTCAACACACACAACTAGGACCGGAAGCTGGAATTGGAGCTGGCGACTTAGTACCGGCGAATCAAAACGCTGCGAGACGTCTTGCTCACCTGGGAGTGAGAACATGCCCCCTGCGCCTGCTCCACCTGCAGCCGGTACATTGCCCGCCATGTGGCCAGTCTCTTGTCCCGGATGGACATGGAGATGAGTATGCGTATGTGCATGCGAATGCGTATGGGCGTGAGTGTGTAGTTCAGGGTTAAGCCCGGCCATTTGCAAACGCAGTAATGGATCCGTGCTCAGTCCCAGACGATCAACAGCAGGAGATTGCGGTCCAGGGGGGCCAGCACCAGGACCACCCACTGTTGGTGGAGGTCCCGCACTCCCACCTACCCCTGCGTTTGGTCCTGACCCCAGAGACCCTAAAGGACCCAGGGAATGGAAACCAGAAGCAAGGGAACCAGCCAGACCTGCCGATACAACCCAAACAACTCAGCCAACAACATTTCCAAAAAAAATGTATATCAACTCCCGCCTCTCCTCACTTCCCCAGGCATATCGAGAGCAGTCCCAGACCAAAATAAAAAAAAGAAACAAGAACAATCATCGGTTCACCTACCTAGTCTTTCCAGGCGTTCGCGTTCCATTTGGCCCAAAGCAGCCGGACTCGGTCCACCTCCCAACGTGTATAGCCCAAAGCCAGGGGGAGGGGCCAAGGAACCTGGAGGGGGACCACCAGGTAAGCCATATCTAAAAGAATAACAGAAAAAAAGTTAATTTAAATCAAAGAAATACAAAGTAATTATCGTTTTAAAAGAACACATAAATTAAATAAATTTTGCAAAAAATAAATCAATAAATTTTATAAAAAATGCCATAAATTTTTATAAAAAAAGTGCAATAATTTTATAAATAAATTCAATAAATTGTTCAAACAAACTCAATTTTATAAATGAAATTCAATAAATTGTATAAATAAATTCAATAAATCTTATAAATAAATGCAATAAATTGTATAAATAAATGCAATAAATTGTATAAATAAATCAAATAAATTTTATAAATTAAAGCAGGTAAATTACCTTCGATGTAGTTCTAACCAATGGGGGTCCAAGCCACTAGGAAGTCGACCGGCCAAACCGGGTGACAAACCAACGCCCGGGGGTAATCCAGCACCAGACTTGAGCATTTCTTCCTTGAACCGGTCTGACATTTCCCGTTCTCGCATTTCCCGATACTCGCGTTCCCTTTTCTCTCGCTCCAAATGCTCCATTTCCATTCTAAAACACATAAAAAAATAAATAAAAAAGATGAAAAGAAGGTTTAAACTGGGACGTCTTGCAACCATCATGAACGTCGCGTGGTCAAGACTTTCTACCTTTCTCGGACGCCTGGTCCATACATGGAAGCTAATTGATAATGCAGCATGTGATCCATGTGAGATGGCGGTCCTAAGCCCATTGATCCCGTTTGCATGTTTCGTGGCATCCCTGCCGGTCCCCCGGGCGAAAACCCCGTGTGTGGTCGGGCATATTCGCTCAGTTGGCGCAACGCAGGAGTGTCTTGATACCCGCGAGGTCCGGGTCCGAAAGGTGACGTGATGGTTTCAATGGGGCCGTTATTAGACGTGCTGGGCTTGGGCGTTTCACGCTTGTCTGGCGTCGAAGCTTTCCTCTGTCAAAATGGGAAAACGAAAGAGAAACAAAAAAAGAAAGACATAAAACCAACAGTTCCAAAACTCACATGCCATTTATGAAACTATAAAAATAAAATAAAAAATAAATAAAAATAAGCTTACAGCTTGAGCGGCTTGCGCTTGGCGCTCACGTTCCTTTTCTCGCTCTCGTTCGTCTCTTTCGCGTTCAGCTTGTCGCCGTACTCGTTCTTCCCTACGTCGGGCCAATTTTGAGTCTGGTACGGGTTTGAATGTCAAGTCCGTTCGCGCACAAGAATGACCTTCTCCTCGGTTCCAATGCCGCAAGAATCTGTACAATTTTCAAGAAAAAATAAATAAAAAATGAAATAAATCATTAATCCAAAACTTGAAACGTTCAAAACAGACGCAAAATATAAACTAAAAAAAACAACTAAAATATAAACATGAAATATAAATATAAACGTAAAATGTAAATAAAATACGGCACTTATTCACTTTCCCCCCACATTCTAAACACTAGCCCACGAATGAATGTAAGACTGCCATTCGCAGTGCAGAGGCTTTCGTGGGTAACTCTTTAGAATGCACACTGTAGAGGGTTACGTTACATTACTTTACATTAGTTTTTTACAGTGTGCATAAAGAGTCAACCACGAAAGTCTGTGCACTTCGAATGGCAGTCATACTGTGCATTCGTGGGTTAGTGCTTAGAATGTGAGGGGAAGTGAATAAGAGTCTAAAATACAAAACTTGAAACGTTCGAAATAAATCAACCAAAAAAGAAATAAAAGAAATTCCAATTACATGGCACTCTGACTGCGATGACACTCAGAGTCTTCAATGCGGGGTTCAGGACTGGGTCCACGGTGCATATGGCCCGGACTGGGTGCTTCTTCCTCCATTTCCTCCGCCATGGCTGCCGGCATGGTATTGGCTTCTTCAGCGGTAGCCGCAGGGGGTGTGAGACTCACGGGCTGAGGGGCATTGTTCAACCAGGGGTCTGATTTCATGTCGGGCAAAGGCAATCCTGTCGGGAGCCCCGTGGGCGGAGCTCCAAAAGGGTTGTAACCCAAGCCAGGATGGTGCAAAGGTAAAGAATGGGGTGGATAAGGCAAAGAATGGTTAGGCGGGTAAGCAAACGTGGTGGTGGTAGCAGATGTGGAAGGGATATTGTGTGCCGGCGCATGTAAGGGAGGAACCAAATTGGATGACTGAGGTCGACTGCTGCTGTTATTACTATTCATGCTGGATTTGGGGCTGGCCGCCATCTTGGGTCCACTGTTATTGTTGTTGTTGCCGCTCCCGCCGCCAGGGTTGTTACTGCTCAACGGCAAGGGCGAGGCTCGAGTCCGGGGACTGGACGGCCTCGACGCTTGCGAGGAAGAAGACGAAGACGACAAAGAACTTTTATGATGGTGATGATGATGCCCCGATTTGGACGACTGATGCGGTGAGATGCCCGCAATGGATGAAGCAGGTGGGAGCGCCGAGGGGATGGATGAGGTCATGAGCATCGTCGGCTGCAAGGCAGAGCTCGTAATGGTTGGATAGGAAGGAATACCCATACCCATGGGTGGCTGACTGTACGGTAAGGATACCGAGGGATGTGGTCCGGGCGGTCGCAGATTCGGGGGGTAAGCGTACATGATGGGTGGCCCGTACGGGAATGACGCGTACGGGTACGGTAACCCCACCGAATGCGGCGGCATCGCCATGTGCGGGGGCAATAAATGCGGAGGGTAGTGCATGGCATGGGCTGGGGGCGGTCCCAAATGAGCCAAAGGTGGCGGCTGCAAATGCGGCGGCGGAGCCGCCGCCGAATTCGCCAACGGCGAACTCCTACTACTACTATTGGGCCCATTACTCGTCTTATTGCTACCCGTACCTACCCCCATGTTATTGGCGGCCGAACCTGTATTGGTGACAGTGGGCGGGGTAGGGACCGGTTGCTGCGCACTGTTATTGCTCGTTTTAGTGCTGGTCGGGCCGGGCAAAAGCTCTCGTTTAGGTTCTGGGCCATAGCCTGCGGGTAAATAGCTCCCAAAGAGGGCGCTGCCCCCTAAGGGATGTGCCCCAGGCGGTACCCCACTCAACGAATCGTTTTCCGATTTTACCTTCAAATTATGGGGTTCCATCTGCTCCGTAGTTGGGGGTGGTAGTGGCCCTTGAGCTCCCATGGCCGAGATGGCGCCCACAGAAGGCATGTTCAATGACGCAGGCAGGATTGGCGGCGTTGACTCGGGCAGTTCAACGTTATGGCCGTTATGGGAAGGAAGCGGCCCGTGAGAATAGGGTCGATAAGGCGGGTAGTCTGTGAGTGGTGGTGGACGATGCAGACTCATGTCCAACGCAGGCGGTCCTCCTGTAGGAACCCCTGGCGGCGGCAAATAGTGCGGGGCGTAAGCAGGTACGTTGTTGGTTTCCATCTCCCGTTCCCGATTCCACGCTTCGTTACTCGCTTGGCTGGGACTGCCCCTTACCTTGACGTCCTCATTCGTCCCGGCCGTGCTCCCGATCACGTTGCAAGTGCCAAACGACGGCAAGTTGTTGACTGACGTCATAAACGACGCCGGAGGCTCCATTTTGACCTGTAAACCTAGATTGCCGGTATTGGTGTTCATGCTGCCCATGGGCGGCGTCGAAGCGGGTAAATCGCGCTCGGTTTTGATCGTGACCGGCAACGCGTCACCGTTGCTGACGACGCCGTTCGTCAGATTGGATTGCGCAGGCGGTACCGCGTCGGGGTCTTCTTTGATCATGAAAGGCGTGGGGGAGGGCAAACAGGGTGGCGTTAGCGTGGCCACCTGCAGCTCTTCTTTCTTCTCCGCCGTCACCGCCACGTGGTTTACCAAGCTGTGGCTGTGGAGGTTAGTCGCGGTGGGTGGCGCGAGAGGGGGTAGTGGGAGGGTCGACTCCGTCTCGGGCTCGTTGCTGTCCTCTTCCATGGATGAACTACTGTCACTGCCGGTGGTGCTCTCCGAACCGGAGCCGCAGCCGGTGGACGGTTCACTGGTGAAATCATCCTTCTTTTTCTTCTCAATGGGCTCTTCTTGCTCACTCTCCGGGTTCTCGGCCACGTCATGATGGTTCGGTCCGACGCCCACTCCCAAGCGTCGTTTCTGTCCTTTCCCTGGACTCTCCACCATAGAATGTTTGGTCGCTTTGACCCGGTCGTTATTACTATTATTATTGTTATTGGCGTTGGAAGGGGATTTCCGTCCGCGACTATCGCCTTCGGGACTGTTGGGCTCGCTGTCGGCTTTGGTACTACGGGACGTCCCTCTGCTGTTGGACTCTTTGGTGCGAGTACTGCGTGTGCGCATGCGTCCGTCGGCCTCCTCGTCCTGCTCCGTGGGTTGCACTGGACGGAACATGTAGGGCGATTCCGCCGCACCAGGCCCGGGAGTTTGGCTGGGGGATTGACCCGTGTTGTGGCCACTGGGGTTGGTGCCGCTATTCGTACCACCTCCACTACCACTTGCACTTCCACCCCCACTTCCACTAGTCCCACCACCGCTATTGCCAGTACTCGACGACGGGGCAGCACCACCGGTCGCCTCGGTCTGGGACGGTTGTGATGAGGATGAAGACGAGTTTGAAGACGAGTTCGAAGACGATTGTTGCTGTTGATCTTGTTGCGGCGTCTGAGACGTGGTTCCTTCACCGTTATTGGCTGTCAAGATTGGCAAATCCCCATATTTCTTAAAGTGAAGGCGGCAGTCGGTGCACAACAAAGTTTTATCTTTCCCTGCATGGTGCCAATCCTTGGAATCTGTTCATAAAACGAGAATAAAGGGTGTCAGTGGCTCTCAGAATTTTTTTTTTATTATTTTTTAAATGTTTTACAACGTGTTTCATTACTTGTCGAAAGGCAGTGGCGGCAATGATATCCAGTTAAATCTCTCGAATCCGAGTCGTCATCAGAATTATCATCTTCGCTGGCGGAACTGAGATCGCCTGGAGAAGGAGAGAAAAAAATGAGAAAAATGTAGCAAAAATGAGAAAAAAACGACAACAGGACAAGAAGAACAACGTTCGAATACAATTACATGACAAGCTCCATTACCGACTACACAAAAGCTTTTCTCCCTCTCGACAAGAAAAATGGAGGCAACTTGTCAGTGAATCAAGGCAGAGACAGTGTTTGCGACATGGGACGGAAAAAGGCGACCAAGGATTTTCATGGCTCGACAGCCTTCAATGGAACAAAGGAGATTGGTGGCTAGCCCTTGCTGTCGTGGGCGGAAAAACAGCGAGGAAATGGAGAAAAAAAGACGACAGTCAAAGAGAGCTTTAAGTTTCCATCAACGTTTTTCTCCTCGCGCCAAGGAAAATACGGAATGGCAAAACGAAAAAAAAAAAAATACCATCCGAGATTTGTTACTTGGCGCGTAGGAAGCAACAAGGGAAAAAGAGCAGTGATCAATAGAAATAGTTGCTTCTTGCTCGCCCGTTTCTACTTCAAGAATAAAACAGACAAAAAAAAAGATTTTTATTCCTGTACAATGAGCACATCTTTGGCTCAAAACAAGCTAAAAGCAATGTGTCACGCACACGGACAGGACAGCCACAAGTCTCTCAATTACCATCACGTCCAACTTCTAAACTTTCAATACTTCAAATTCAAACTTGCCCCTTTTCTTTTGAATGTGCTTAAAACTGGACTATCAACTCTCAAATTCCTCATGCAAAATGGCAACGATAAGTTTTTATGCAAACGGGTTAAACGCAACACAAAATAAATTTTAAAAAATAAAAAAGAAGAGGGGGTACATGGATAAAAATTAAACAATAAAATAAAAAAGAAGGGGGTACCTGGATCTTCCTTGGCTGGCCGAGTATTCCGCGTCGCCCGGATCCGTCGAAGTCCACTTTGGCGATGTCTGCGACGATGTGGACGATGATTGGCCGCTCCGGGCGTTTTCTTCCACAAGTAATAAAACTCGACCAAATCCGACTATCAACACCCAAAAAGACCCATTAAAAGCCATCATTCCCAAAATGTTTCACAGGGACATAAAAGCTCATGGACTTGAACGCGGTTTAGCATCGACTTTTTTTAAGAAATAAAAAAAAGGAAAAGAAAAAACTCTTCCTTTTCAATTTCCTTGTATATTAAAGGGGAACTGTATATTAAGGGAGAGCTGTATATTAAAAGAGAGCTGTTAAAGGGATTTAGCGTGACAATCTCACATTCATGGCTGCCAAATACCAACGGTTCCACGTCACACAACAGGACAAGACCGGCGAGGCGTGCGAAAGGCGAACAAGCCACACCGACAAGGCCGCAAGCTATAAATATCCGGTACAAGCTTTAACCCCTCATTGCCCCGGAGCTAGCAAACATCACTCTCTTTTTCCCAAACATTCCGTTTCTCGTTCTAAAGTGTTCTAAAGCCCGAGTTTTCTTTTCCAAAAGACTCCAAGCCTCTCTGTCTCATCTCTAAAACTGCAGTTCAACGCCAATTCGGTTAGGTCTCCTGCCCGTCAACATGCTCTCAGGCGATGAAATGGATGGCTTCTCTAAAAACCCCAAACCCCCCCAAGTATCTCCTCCGAAGATTTATTTTTAAACCGCTATGCCCTGACACATAAAGGACTCTTTCACATCTTACTTCTTTGCCTTCTTAGCCTGCTTAGCTTAGAAGGCAAAACTTGTCTCAAAACTTCTTTTCCTTGCTGCTCTCCTGGCTCGCGCAAACATTTTCTTGGCATTTTCTAAAACTGTCCCTACTAAAACTTGCAGGGGGAGTTTTTTCCGTCTCTAAGCTCTATGTATTTTCCGTCACTTAAAAAAAGGGTGGCAGTGTTCCGGATCTGAGATCATTTATCAACTTCTGCCGATCCGATCCAATACTGCAAAACTTTAAAACAATTTAGATCCCGATCCGATCATTTTACGCAATCATAAAAATAAATTTGGAATAAAAAATAATAATAAAATAAAATCCAACTGTAGCCACTAGATGACTTGATTTGATTGATAAATTTTCAAAGAAATAACTTTTCAAAACTTGAAAATTTCAAAATTTTGTGTTGAAAATTTTCAAAACAAAATTTTTGAAAGATCTAGAACATTGTAACCGTGGAGCGTTACAATACAGTGTTGGAGAGCTTCGCTAGGTGGCTAACGGCGTCCAAGGGGTGGTTTATATTGCTTTCCCTCTCCTTTTCTCAAAGGTTCATTTCGTTACTCGTCTGAAGAGATTTCGAGTTCTGTAACCCAACTTGAAGCTTTTGATCCTGTTCTTGGAGTAGAGTAGCTCCCCCAATTGCCATCTCTTTCCTCTGGTTCGTGTTGTAATTCCGGGCTCGCGTTCTTACTCTTTCCACTCCCCTACCCCCCTCTTCTTCTATTTTTTTTTCGGGGCCGGGCACATCCTTACCCTCAACAATGGCCTCTCGACGCTTTTGATTCTCCGAGTCAAAGGGAAGTTGGCAGACTATTGATCCCTGCGGTGCCACTAGAAGTTGGTCTCTTGTCAAGCCAGTGGCCCGAGGGCTGATCCGACACCCTCAAGGGCCATCAGCTGACAACCTCAGAACGCAGTCATGTCGCCCTGGTATCCCCCCAAAGCCTTCTCCTTTTCCTTCATCGATCCGCACAATTCAACATTTGCTACCGTTTCTGTTCTCTTCACTTTTTCTTCCCTGTCTTCCCCTTCTCCATCCCCATTTTTTTTATCTTAACCCTAAAAGGGTCGTGCCTGCGCGTGGCAGGAAGCCGCAGGGGATGGCACCGCAAAAAACCTGGGGGCCCACCCACTTTTCGTACCGCCTGGGGGCTTGCGGGGGCAATAGTGAGCTGTCAGGAAGTCCGTTTCTGTTCTGCTCTATCAAATCCCACTCTCCCGCAACCGCCGACAACGACCCAACACCCCTGGAAAAAAGAGGGTATCCCTTCAGGAGGTATGAGCATCTAAAGGGTTCTCCTTAGGCGGACAAAATCGATCCTTCGTTCCTCTCCTTCGCCCCAACCCTTGCCACAGTACGATTTTCTGTGTTGCGCCTGGCTTCTTCGTTCCTCTCCTTCGCCCCCAACCCCTGCCACAGTAAAATTTTCTCTGTTGGGCCTTGCACGAGCCTTCAGAAGATGGCGCTAGAGGGTGTGCCTGCTCAACAAGCAGCGAATTGTCTGTAAACACCGAGTGACAAGTTCGGTTTGGGTTTGATTCCCCAAACAGCCTCAAGGGAAAGCGGTGACTGATCTTCCCATCCCTTTTGGCGCAATGTTTGGATCCCTACATGAACCACCCGCATTCCATATGGCAAAATATCCCGTGATTTTGGCTCCCCCCAGTTTGTGGAATTGTTAATGACGGACGAAATGGACGGGAAAAATGTTAAAAATAACGAGATCTAGAACGAAACTTACCGTTTCTTTATGCGCCAACAAATCCTTGCGTATGCGAAAAAAGTTCTTCCCGTATTGCCTCAATCCTTTCACGAATCGCTTCTACAAGAATGAAAATAAAAAATATTAAATGGATTCAAAATGTCAATCTCTCTTCGTCCTTTTTTTTCTTTTTAACCAACCAAGAACCCAAGAAAGTCATCATTGTCGCCTATCAAAGTGCATATCTCCTCGGTAGTCCATATTTAAATAGAAAAAGAAGCATGTCGATGTACAAAGCAGATTGCTTTGACATACGGTCGTGTCGTGCGCTGGGGAGCATTTTCTGGTCCCTTTTTCTGTTATGTTGAACAAGGCTCGCTTCCCTCTCTCTTTCTCTTCTCTCTCTCTCTTCCCTCTCGCTTCTTCCCCTTCTGCTACACAGTCCTGGGTCCTGGCCTACTCTACTACTACTGCTGCTAACACACAGATGCACCCAACATGGATTCCATCGATCACGCCCTTGGCTTGGCTATCTTTTGCTCTTTCTCTTTCTCGTTTCTCGCTAGGGAAGCTTGTGTTTGCAGTCTAGCCGACGCTAGGACGCTACGCATTTTGCTCACCTTGAAGTGTGTTCAAGTTCCTATTTTAAACAAGCACAATTGGTTTAATTCCCGGGCTGTAACACCTTCCGACGCCACAAACATAAATGGCCGCTCCACTGTGTTTCTTGGGGTTTTTCGAATTATTCCTGTTTAATTTGCACACAGTCACACAATCTCCACACACGGAAAAACGCGAGTATAAGTGTCCCAGTGTAATAATATAAAAAGCTAAGGTATAGCCTGGGCTAAACACAGTCCTATACACTACACGACACGGGAGTTTCTACGTTGTAAGCTGTCGGTTGGACAAGGAAAGGCAACGCCCGTTGCCCCTTACCGCCGCCGCCACACTGCACCAGCACCAGGCTAGTCCAGCTCGCCGCGGCTCCATCCAATTCAAAGGGGGCTTCTCTTCTCCTTCTCTCGCTCCTACCCAAAGTCCCCGCGTCCCTGATGTGTTCCATGCGGCTAGCAAGGCTAGATAGCCTACACTGCACATTTACACACATACGGTCGGTTCGGCGGGACCCGCGCCGCGCCGCGCGAGACCCCGTGTCTATCCCGCTCGGTTCATCGGCTCAACTTCGCGCTCCTGCTCGGCAAGGGGAAATGCGAACAGATGCTTCAGGCTCCATAACTTGTTCTCTGGGAGTTCGTCGTATATACGTAGATTGCCTCCCGTAACACACACACGCATACATCTGAAGCTTGCTTGGGCGATACAAAGCAAATGACACCAGAGGGCTCCCTTTTTTTCTTGGTTAACGGTGCCGCATTTCCATCCCGGAACCGCTCCTTTTCCTGCCCTGCCCACTCTATACGTATCCTTATACTTCAAGACCTAACGAACCTTAACCGCCTTGCTAATGTCTTGGTACGACAGCTGTTGCTGTTTGGATTCTTGAGGAGGAGACAGAGAGAGAAAGAGAACGAAACAGGCTTGCTTAAAAGACGCCAAAAAGGAAAAAAAAACGTTGCTCGAGGGGCTCCTTTTTACCTATGTATATGTATATCGGTCGACCGGACCGCACCGCACCGGGCCGGACCAACCGGATCCGTTCATGGCTCTACACCTCATGGTCGCTAATAACGAATGTTTTTCGCTTGCAATTGCTGCGCGCGGTTTCGTCCTCACCTGGCCCCTGCGCACACAGGTGGAGCAAGGCTTTATATACCTCAAGGGGCAGCTTTTGTACACCGCATCACCACATACAAAAAGAGCAAGCGAGACTACCAAGGTAAAGATTACCGGGAACGACAAGACAAGTAACAGAGAGAGCCCACAGGCGGACTTTGCAGACCATGTTTCCGACACCTTGGAACTCGTGTTCCAGGTCGACTCCTCTGGTTCCCTTAGCTATCATTCTTTTTTTTCTTCTTCTGTTTTCTTCATCCCCTTGTCGGCCAGCCACCATGACGTCACCGACTTCGAACCACAAAACTAGCATGCAGCATGCCAATGAGCTGGTCAAGTGACGACGATAAAAATAAATGAAATTTAAACAATCGCGTTGGTAAACAAAATAAATGTCTTTCTTTTTCCGAGACTTAAAAGTCAACTCGTTTTCATGGTCGGTTTGTTTGCTCGCTTTGCTGGCTCTAAAAAGCTCGGCGAGATCGACATACCTGTGATTTACGACCCTTTGCATTCACGCGAATCTATCGCTCGTGACCGTGCCAACTTGGCGGGTCCTTTTGATAACTACGTATCAATGAAAGCTGTATTGACAAAGGGGTTCTGCAGCAGGAAGAAAAAAAGGCACAGCGGGCGACAGTTGCACCGGGTAGAAGTTGGTCAATGTAGTCAAAGTAAAGTCTATAATTACCGCGAGTTTTCGCGTTTTGGCCAGCTCGAAAAGTTTTACTACCAGAAAATTACAGCGCTGGCTGCAAGTTCGCTAATGCGTATCAAAACACTTTGGCTCCGGACTTGTTTGTCTCTGTCTCTACAGAGACTTTCTTCATCCATAAAGAGTATTCGGCCGGGGAAATGAAACCTAAAAACAATCCTCAATTCCTTCTTATGATAGGTGCCAAGCATGCACGCAGTAAGATAAACGACTCACAGTCACGAAACAGACACCCCATAATGCAAAACCCTCACACTGCAGACCACATTCTCATCCCATCTCTTTCACAAACTTGAAAAGCGTCGCTTTCTTTTCATATCCTCCAGGCCAAGTCATAAAACGAGCGAAATAAAATGCCTACACTTTATAATAGTACTTGGCACTGGCCAACTCCCAATTAGTCAACCTAATTTCCACAGCCAACGCAATAAACGCAAGACATAAACGGAATAAAAGGAATAAATGAAATAAACCATACAAGTCTCGCAATTTTATTTTTTATTTTTTTTAAATTCCATAAACATGTGTTCTTCTAAGCCCAAGTCGACCATAAAAGCTCGGCCAATTTAGAATGTAAATTCCCTGTCTTCTTCCAGTCCTAGGCAAGTAATTTCGCGTACTCCCTACCCCGTTCCAAACTAGAAAGCTACCGAACGAAGTTACGACGAAGCCGGGTTAACGCTACGAGTCCCCGTTAGTAACAGCATTCGTCTCCCTTACCGTTCCTTACGCTTAACGCATCGTAATATGCCATGGGTACCGCAGGCCGTCGTAACGCTAGGAGCCTCGGCTTGACTTGGTGAGAAACTTCGGTAGAATGTGCTTTTCTCCCTTATCGTTCCTTACGGCATCGTGGTATTGACTTGGGTACGGCAAGCCGTCGTAAAGCTGGGAGCCTGGGCTTGACTTGAGGAGAAACTTCGATAGCATATACTTTCCACAGCACTGAAGTGTCAGTTTCCACAATAACAATGCGCCGTTTTTTGGCAAATTGAGGAGAGCCAAACGTAACATCTGCAAAGCGTTTTGCCCTCAGGCATCACATACATACGCATGAGATGAACAAAGGAAGGAACGCAGAAGCCAGGTGACTTCTGTACACTTTTTCAACGTAGGTCAGTTCAACACCTGTGTTTCACACGTGTGAAAGCCCCACGCTAAGAACAGAGGATCACAAAGCGGGTTTGTGACAGCTCAAGGCGTGGAAGAGCCAATTTCCACAAGGATCGCCATTTGCGTTGTTGACGTTCCCTTACTTTTAGTCCTTTTTGCTCCATCCTTTGGCTATCCGACACAGTGGAAGAGGACAAGACAAACCCGCCAGGTCAGGTCAACCAACCATCAACACAGACTCGCTTATTTTGCCATAAAACGTCGGCTTTTGGGCCCCAATGGCCTGAATGCGGTCACGGAAGTGTAGCTTATCTTCTTAATTTGCCCCAAATGTTAATTTCCCTCCCAAGTCAATAGAATAATAAAAAAGTAACCCCCCAAAAGCCAAAAGGCGACTATGAAAGTGAGATGGCCGTCTCGTTGGCCTTTTTAGGGGAGTATATAGCATGGGTTAAAAAAAACCAGCCAAGCGAAGATATACGACCAGTCTTGAGTTCTTTTACTACAAAAGAAGGCAAAGGGAAAATAAATATTAAAAAAAACGCGGACTAGGAAGAAAATTAAAAGATAATTTGGACGAGCGGGGGGTCGTTACGGCGCATTACGGACGTTGCATGTACAAGCAGGCGCAACACAAACGAAAAGAGCTTGTCATAACCATCTGCAAAACAGCCCATGTCAGTTGTCATTGGCAACGGTTATGGACCGTAACGCCCAAGAGCGCACAGACCGGGAACCCATTTTACGAGCAAGACATTAACGGGTGCTTTTATAGTCTTGTATATGCGCAGTAATGCGTCCCCTCAAACCCTTAAAACCTACGCGCGATTGCGCACCGCCATATATTACTCCATCTTGCCGCAGTTAACACGTTTCAATACGACTTTGTGTCTATATGTCCTCCCCACCTTCCCCAAAAGCGCACGCAACTTTGCTCAGCTCTGTTGAATTTCTCTATAATCTACGATAGCTTATATGCTCGACGCGGCCAGAGATTATGTCAATTTCGAGGTTTTGCTCATACCCAGAGGACATTGATCGTGACAAACGCGTCATGAGCCATGAGCCCATGACTGATAACAATGCCGTCATCATAACTCGGTTATACCTAAAAGCATGCATCGTCAACCCACACATATCTACTTGCTTCGGAAGGTTTACTATAACCGCCCAAACTTTAAACAAGCAAAAAAAATCCTAACCTTTCCTATACCATTTACGTGGACGCTTGCTAAACCTTACTTTACGGCTCCCGTATACCTAAGCTTATTGTTCCGAAGCCGTCACAGATGGCGCTGATGTTTGTTATTGTTTTGCGAAAGCCTTACGCAAGGAAGTTTTTTGAAAAAAAAGTATACAAAAGTCAAATGATCCTTAGCTTACTGTTGCGAAACCGTCACAGATGGCGCTGACGTTTATTATTGTTTTGCAAAAGCCTTGAGTAAGAAAGTTAAAACAAAGATACAAATAGCTAATTGCCGGGGAACTTTATACGCTTGTTTTGAATCTGAAAGCTCCATCAACTGTTAATGCTCTCATTAACCTGAACGGAGTTGTTTCTAGACAACTCAGTGGGATTAACTCAGGTAAAGGGGGTTAATTGACGATACCCTGTCCCATCTAGCGTAGGTATTAAGCTGCTTTCAGTTATAGCGGGTTCCACTGGCTGCACTGGTGCAATATTTTTGGCACTCAGTGTGTCAAACGTGTGTATCTTCACACACTGAGTGCCAAAAATATTGCACCAGTGCAGCTTCTCGAACGCGCTATTAGCATATACATGTTTGATATACAATGAGTGCCAAAAATACTGCACCAGTGCAGCCAGTGGAACGCACTATTACACGCTGAGTGCCAAAAATATTGCATCAGTGCACCCCGTGGAACGCGTTATTAGTTGGTAGAAACATTTGGTTCAATGACTGAACATCCACTATTGCACGGCGCAAGCAAACCCATGCAAGAATGAATGTTCAGTAATCGAACGAAATGTTTCTACTGAGCTGGACTTGTAGCATAACTCCGGCTTGGTCTTGCTCCGCTCGGGTGGCTGGGTAAGCTTCCTCTTTGGCTGGGATATAGTGCTGTCTATACATGCCTTATCACGGACAGTCCTTCTGCCCTTCTAATCCCCTAGAAAAGCCGTCTTTTTCCCTTTTTTTTGTTGCCTTTTCCTCTGCTACTATTATTATACACAAGCGACCCCCAGCGTAAAACAGGGAAAAGTGGAGAAGCTATAAAAAGGGAGCTAAATAACCGCTAACGCATCAACGCATCAAGGCCGGGGATAATCGCTCTCTTTCTCCCCCAACCGTTCTTCTTCTATACACGTTAACGAGCCTATCAAGGTGGCATAAAAATCCGGAACCACAAAGCCACCAAGGCGCTTAAAAGGTTTGGCGCCCTTTTTTTCTCTGTTAATGTTACCACCCCATAAAGCCCCTCTTACATTCAATACTGTCGTATCGTGGACAATACCTAAAGCAAGCCAAAGGAAGTTGCAGGCCACGCCCCCCTCCAGTTGCACCTTTTCAGTTCCGTTTCAACGTTCTCCTCTTCTTGCGGTTTTAACTGGTGAAAATCCCTTCGTCAGGAAGCGTCAAATTACTTTCGTAAATATTTCCCATGTTTTTCCTTCTTGCCAGGCCATAAAAGTTTCCTTTTTTTTTCGTCCTGTGTTTGAAGCAGAAAACTTCCCTCGCAGAACTCCTGAAGTATTTCATCCTGACAAGTAACATATTTGACTACCCAGCATCAACACTGGGATTTCCTCGTGCAGCAAAAACTTGGGAAACACGCCACTTGCGACTAATAAATCCCGATTCGCTTTCCTGGGTTTCTTGGCTCAAGAAAAAATAATAAAGAAAGACGCCCAGCACCGAAAAAAAATCAAAACAAAATATAGCAAACTTACCGTTTCCTCTTCGCTCCATTTCTTGTCAATGCCTTTGGGAACCGGGCATTTTACCAATGCTTGCAAAGCTTTGCCTGGATCGTAACCAGAGTTGTGCAACTGTAACGAAAACAAAATACCAAGCCACATTACTAGCCTTCTTTCCCACCTCTTGGTAAGCTAAATAAATAAATAAATAAAATACGATAAAAAGAGGGACTGTCTTCCGTGATGGAAGATAATCCAATATTCATGCACCAAACGGGTACGCCCCCCTCTTTCTTTGACCTCAGGTCGGACTCGCCTTCTTTACACATCCGAGGATGGATAACTTTATGGATTTATCTATCCATCGACCCCTTCCAGCCCCAGAAAGCTGTCGGTAAGGCTTTTAGCGTCTCATTACGAGATCAAATGAACGCTGGGAACGGCCAGGGTCAGCCAATCGACCCCATACAGCTCCAATCGACCCTTTGATTGTGTAATCGCCAGCCAACAATAAACGGACACTAACTAAGAGCCCAGTGATTAGTGAAAATGAAATGAGAGGAATACACACCACATCCAGCGCGTTAATCGTCGTGTCATCTCTCGAGGCAGCAAGACAGCCATCGTCTGGAGATCCTCCATCGCACATGCCTGCAAAAGCAGCCATGGAACGTGCTGCTCTTAGATACATAAGCAAGTCGCCATCATTAGCACTTTGCGCGTGGGGAGGCGGGGCCCAACGAGGTTCTTCCCAGTCTTCACATCTCTCTTCTCGCGAATGTACTGGCACTTGAGATCTCAATTCAGGCAAACGAGCCTGGCAACAAAAAAACAAGAAAAAACGCGATTAATTCAAGTTTTTCCTACATATTTTTTTTTTTACCTGGTGCGAGGGTCCCACCCTTATTTCTCCCTGTGTGGACGCCAGTCTCCTTGTTTCAGGGTTATAGCCCAAGATGTAGAAAAACGAATCTTTGGTCGGATTGTAGTCGACTGCTTCGTGTATGTCTGCGTAATGATCAACGCGACATACACCCCTAAAAGAATATTAAAAAAAATGAAATAAATATATGAAATAATAATCAAATATATGTTTGACATATAGCTTTAAAAAAGTTTTTTTTATAATTTGTTTTTAAATATTCTTTTATTTCTGTTTATTTTTCTTAAATATTCCTAATATTTTTTTAATGTTTTTATTTTTTAATATTTTATATATTTTTTAAATTTTAAATTACACAATCAAACATCTGTTTGAGAAATAGCTAAGAGTTTTTTTAATTTATTTATGCTTTTTTTATTTATGTTTTTTAAAATTATATTTTATTATTTTTTTGGGGGTTGATTTCGGTTTTTACCTCAGGAGTGAAACGGGGTACGAATCCGTGGCGTCCGATATGAACAACTCCCTGGCCTTAACCACAGGGTCGTGTATAAATGCAGGTTTTTGTCCAACTATGATGGCAAGAGAGAAGCAGAATAAAAAACCGACCACACAGCAGTGAATAGAATGCATAATAGCTGTAATCTCAAGTTATCCCAACTTACTGTGCTCCGTGTTGCGATCCTGGACCAAAAGCTGATACACCGTTTCAGGAATTTCGCAAGGTCGATAAAACCACTTTATGCTCACCATCAACGTATCTCGCTTGCTCTGTAAAGGAGAAGATAGACAAATGAGGTATGAATATTGCACTTTTTTTTCTTTCATTTCAATGGATTTAATTCCCCCCGCTCTACTCCCCGTAAAGTGCTCGGCGCAAATTCGCCTCACAGTATGGTAACAATACACTTTACGTCGCCAGGAAAGTATAAACAACAGTCATATTAATCCGAAGGACAGTATACCGAATAAAAAAAGCCAACCACACAAAAGCCAACGCTTCTATCTTGGCATAATCGTTCAGCAACAATTGGCCAACAGCTACGCCATAATCGCGAGGCTTTATAACCCTCCTGTGATTGTAAAAAGTTTTCTTTTATTCCCCTTTTTAATTCTTTTTATTTGAACTCTTTTTATTGCAATATTCCCAGAAGGGGAATCGCCTTTAAACGAGCACGTTTTTCGCCTCCCCAACGCCTTTATGCAAAGAGAAACTTCGACTGGATTTCTTGAGAGACCATTTTGTTCAACTTTATACTTATTGGGTTCGCAAGGAAGTTAAATCCCTCGCTGCTTTATCATTACAGCGAAAAAAAGTCATAAACAGGATGCCAAAGTGACTTCCCTTTACTACGGAGAACACGAGAGCGACACTTGAAAGCCTGTGGCAACTAACCGGCAATTCATTGGCGCTCTTTCACTTCATTAAGTCACCTCAACTGCATGCCACCACTGTTTAGAGACCTATCCATCAATCCAGCTGACATGCCAACTCGAAAAGAAAATCTAAAAAAAATTCCCCGCATCAAATTGACACTCATAAAAAAAATAAAGCGAGAAAAATCCAACGAAAGCTCAACAAGCTCCAGGAACTTGGCGAGGGAAGCGAGCCTGAAAGTTATGAGACAGAATCGGGAAGGCAAACGTTACAATTAACTCGCTTTGCCAGCCTTCCAATCAATACCCTCATCACTCTTCTCTTATTTTTTTTTATCCATTTGAGACGCCGAGCAGCCTGGCGAGCCGCCCATTTTCCCCATTTCGCGCTCTCAGCTTCCATTTCCTCCACTTCTGACATTTTGACCAGCAAGACAGCGAAGCGAGACTTGTTAAGAAAAGGGACTATAAATATCAGAAAGACGCGCATTTACCCCACCTCACCGGCGCAAGCAAACATTATGACTGGCAAAGCACAATGACTGTAAAGGTATTTCAAGCACATTTGAGCGCATTTTTTCACTTATTTTTTTTATTTTCAAGCATATTATTCAAGTACACAGTGGTCCCTCGCATAATGACCGCAATCCGTTCCAGGATTGGCTGTACTTCTGCAATATTTTTGGCACTGAGTGTATGTGCACTGTTTGTAATAGCGTGTTCCACTGGCTGCACTATTTTTGGCACTGAGTGCGTAAAACATGTAATATATCTTTACACACACCAAGTGCTACAAATATTGCACCAGTGCAGCCAGTGGAACGCGTTATTACTTATTAGGTGCCCTTTTGACACTGAAAAAAATTTAAAAAATTTCAAATGTAAAAAACACAACAGAGCGCGCGTGCGGTTCGTATTGCGGAACGTTCGTTATGCGAGGCTCCACTGTATAATTACAAGTCGGGAGAAAATTCAACTACACACGAAAGAGGTTCGTGCTTGCGCAAGGGCGCTAAAACACAGCACCACGCAAATGTGTTTTGATTAAAGGCTAATTGACACGGCTGACCTTTACGGGCTGACAGTGACGAAGCACACATTTCCATTTTTATCTTCATAAGGGAATTTCTTCTATAGCTTTAGCGTTGCTTGTTAGCTGTTAACAAGAAAAAGAAGTCGACTAATCCTATTTGCAATGTAAATTTACCTTTTACTCAAGCAAACCTCCGCCTTTCATAGCTAGCCTTGGGCTCTATTTTTCCTTCCCTTTCTTGTCAGTTTCCACAGTCTCAGAAGTCTTCTCCCGTCTGCCTTGGATTGTTCTTAAGACCCAAAACAAATTTTGAACCCATTGCCAATTATAAAGCTTTTTACCGTTGGGAGATTCCTGGAGGATTTTTTCAGTCTTGAACCGCACACAAAAAGGTCAAGAAGATGACAGCCAAACTACAGGAATAGTCTACCATTTCCAAGTGTTTCAAATAAGGTACGGTTGCAGTAGAAACTTTGAGAACTCACGACACGGTCAACGTCACAAACAAAACAAACTGGAAAACACCTGGCTGGCTTAATTGATGGCTGTTGCCACACATGAACGAGTACAATGTACGCAACACAACGTCCATCAGATAAATGCTCGACACGGAAAAACACACCAAACCAGGAAGCACACGTCAAATAACGAACGACTTGTGTTCTGTCATTAGCGCAGGATCCCCAGCCTCAGCAACAGCCGCCATCTTTTCTACGCGAAACTGATGTGTGGGTCTAATTCCCGTTCCCCGTAGCCTGTAGCGGGGCCTTGTGATGGTGCTAGCCGGAGCTGGTGCCACGCCCCGTGATTGCCATAACTACTAGTTCAAATCACGCTACCTAGATGGCGATGAGTGTCTATTTCGGAGGACTAAACTGTAAATGATCCAACAGGCCTACGCCGACGTAATAAATATATCTCAAACTACTACGCCGAAACCCCACCGATCCTGAAAACAACTATGGATCGTAAAAGGGAAAACTATGAAATTCGAAGTTGCCAGATACGAATCTGACATCCAACTCCACTATAATAAGCCCGTTTTTACAATATAAAAAGCCCGTTTATGTGCCATATATTTCATTGCAAACGATGTTAATAACTATATCTTTCGTTGTATACTTGACCGACATTTTGAATCTTTTACCCAATGTAAAATGCCAGTGTAAATCGCGCCTTAAAACTGCGTTAGCTAGCAAAAAAAGTACTAGTGTCTGTCTTTTGGGGCCTAACTGGTAAGAGCAGGGCCATAAGTTAGGCCACTCTACGCAAAGTACTACGTGCTCAAGTCTTTAAGGAATTAATTAGTGATGCCGGAGGGCTGACGATCAAAGCACACGGAAGCTTTTCTTCCTTGTATGAACGACAGCGACATAAATACTGCGGCAAAGTGGGCGTGGCCAATTAGGCCAGCGTTTAGTAGCAACTGCTAAAGGGGCTTTGGCTGCTTATCACGCTCTTAATGAGATGCACGACGAAAAGCGGCTAAGGTAACTCCCCTGCGGGCATTTGAGCTTCACATCGGAAACAAAAACGAAACAAAGATCCGCGCTTTACTGTTATGGCATGGGGCTCACTTCCAAGACCATGATGGATTGGATGGATTGGACTCGACTCCGTATTCAATGTTACATATTCACTTCAGGTCGCAACACAGGGGACTTGAGCTCAACAATGACTGAACCTCTGTTATCAAGTACGTCCCTGACACGACAGGACACGTTTGGTTTCTTTTCTTACGCGCCTTCCGTTTTCCCTTCATGCAAAACCAGACGAAAACATCGACGTTGACTTGGAATTGCTTTTCGCACTCAATTCGTCAGTGCCAGGAGCCCAGTGGGCGCAAACAACTTCTAAATTAGTGGTAAACCAGGTTGGAGAAAATGCCAGCAACTCACTTTACGGAATTCCTGGACGGTACAAATGAAGAAGGGCTGGTCAGCTCGCTGGCTTTCAATGTAAACCGCATCTGAAAGAGAAAAAGTGACACAAAATAAATACCACCGTACAAAACCACCGATTACTTCTCAATCCGCAAACAAAGAAAGTCAGTTTGGGGGGGATTTGCCATAAGCAGGTTTAATTACGGTGAGAAAACAGCTTATATATACTTCCCCTGATCACGTGCTCCATCTTAGACGGCTTCTTAATGTTTGTATAAGTACTTGGCAGTACGTCTTGTATACACTCTCCTACATACATTATACTGCTACTTCTGTTACTTCTATTACTCCCCTTGAGCTCTCTATAACGCGCCCTTCTTCTCCTTTTTTTCTTTATTATTTCTTTCCCTCGGTAAATTGTTCCACGCTTTATAGTTCACTCACTGCTCAACGCTAATGACCCATAAGGAATGCAATGAAATGCTTATTTTTCACACATAAAAGGACAGAGTGGACGTAAAACGACAGCCTGTTCCGAGACAGTTTATCAACACTCATTCCATTGAGCACATTTCCATAACCCGGCTTCTTTTCCCTTTCTCCAAATGCGAAACTCTGCAGCGAACAAGTGTGTCGTATGTATCTTACTGTCGGAAAGAAAGGCGCTAAAAAATTTAAAAAATAAAATAAAAAAAATAACGCACAGGCGCCTAACGTATCCATGACGTCACATTCCAGCGCCAAATTGGAGGACAATTTTATGAACTAAAGAAATTGTCACCCCGGAAAGAAGGGGGGGACTACCTTAACCAAAATGGACTGCTTTCGATCGCATTTTCTTTTCCTTTTCTTTTCCTCCCTACCCCAGCCAATTCAGAAACGACTCTGGATTACACGACACAAAAACGAACGATCAAGATCTGTAGGAGGTCCGGGAGGTCAGTAGTATGAGCCTCCATGGGAAGACAAAAGCTTTTGTAAGAGACACCGTAACTAAGAGGTTATCCCATAGGGCAAGAAGAAAAGAAAGAAAAGAAGAAAAGATGGAATGTAAAAAGTAAAAAGACAAAATGTAAAGTAATTCGATAACGTTGGCGTTACACAAGTTCTACACGAAGTAACCACGCTCTTTCTCATGTTCATTTTTTTATGTTTGTATCGTAAAATCGTACCATCTTCCGCCTCTTTTTCCATTTACTGTTCATTTTGTGCACCTTTGAGCTTTGAAATTATTGTCAAAGCCCAAAAAGCCCCAAACAAAGGCGGAAACGGGTCAAATGTTATTTTGCTTTTTTACTTATTTTGTTTTAAAGTGATAAGAGCCTGGTTCTTTTAGCACCTGCAGTTTGTCGGTTGCTGTCTATACAAGGCGTGGTTTTAAAAGATGAGAGGAGGGATCTCCCCAACTTTGCGGGAACCTTTTCTCCGTGTCCCGTGAAGAATTACAAGACCTGGGCGCTATATAAGCCAAGTGAAGCCTTGGAATAAGGGCCCGGTGTGCTTGTGCTTAGTAGTACAGCACAATTTCCCATGAAAAGCCCCCGAACAGAAGAGCTGAGCTCGGCAACTCTCTCCAAAAAAGAGCCAGGTGCTGCATAGCATCCAGAAAAACCGCTTGACTTTTTAGACTTTCAGAAACAGGATAGACTTTGCGGGGCTGTCATTTTACAAGCTGCGATACACATAAGACGGATGGCAATTCACGTCCCTTTCTTATCTTTTCATCATGCAAATTTGTCAAATTCACCCGTAATTGCCGCCAAATCGTCAAGACCCGAAAAGGGAGCAGGTAGAGCAAGACAAAGCACCGTAAGGCCACGTTTTAGTGGAACCTCTTTTGGCAAATTTGGATCCGAAATGTCTAATTTTCTGTGCAATATAATGCGATTTGCTTGTGACAGTAATACATCGGATGTATTTACCTAGGGCATTTAGTATGTTTTATGTTAATAACTTTTTCCATAAATTTTTTATCTAGAGCCAAATTTATGAAAATGTTATTTAAAAAAATTATCAAGAATTATTTTTCATAAAACAAAATGAAACGATCTAACTGCACTAGAGTCTTTTACTAAGACAGTTTAAAAAGACAGCTTTTCAATTAATCTTTCTGTTTCTTTTAATTTCTTGTTCAAAGTTTATGAAATTACGTTGAGAAAAGGTATGGCAGCATCAGTGCCCAAATTGACAAAAAATATCAAATACTTGCCATGGATTTATTTATTTTTAGTTAGAATAAATCATTTTAATAGTTAAAATAACTATCGATTCATTATCTAAATGGGTTTTACCGTGCTCGATTTTAATTGGCCTGGAAATGTAACCACCGTTTGTTTGTAAGAAAGTGAACAGAACGAAAAATTAAACCGATTTCACTAAAAAGGCGAATTCTCTATGCTATAACCCGAGTAAATCGACCTCAAGGACATCAAAATCCCATAAGGGCGGTTTTGCTATGCTGAACCATTGGCGGATGGGCTTTAGCGACATGAAAACTCCAGTAAGGCCCCTTTTGCTATGCTTAACCCTTGTAAGGTAAGCTTTAGTAACATGGAAATTGCAATAAGGACGATTTTGCTATGTTTAACCTAACCATCAACGTTCACCGTGGCTTTAAGCACCCCCTCCCTAAAGTAAAGAAAAAAAACACGCTCTTTATGCTTAACCGTTGAAAGCTAACCATTAGTAACAAGGAAATTGCAATAAAGGCGGTTTTGCTATGCTTAACCGTTGAAAGTTAAGCTTTAGTAGCATGGAATTTGCAATAAGGCGGTTTGGCTATGCTTAACCGTTGGAATTTGATCTTTAGTAACATGAAAATTGCAATAAGGGCGATTTTGCTGGGTTTAACTTAACCATCAACTTTCCCCGTGGCATTATTCCTAAAGAAAAGAATAAAAAAGCACGCTCTTATAAGAAGATACATGCTCGGGAGTAGTTTTAAATCGACAGCTTTTTGTTTCCACATGCCGGAAGTGTGTTCACGCAGCCGTGTATTAGAGTCACTAACTTTTTCCCGCTCCAACAATGAAAAAAAAGAGACGTCGACCGACACGACGGTCTGGTCTTGTTTAGGTTGACGACCTAACGGACTTTGACTCGGGAATTTTGCTTCATAGTCTTTTCTTTCCTTTTCGTTGTTCTTTATCCCCCACGCAAAACGTTTTTTTATTTTTTATTTATTTTATAAAAAAATTACAAATTCGCCCTTTTTCTCTTCTAAAGGTAACCTTAATCCTCTTTTGAAATTTCAGCAATCTGCTTGATAATGCCTTGGGAAAGTGACGTTTTCAGGTCCCTGCTTTGCATTTACTTTTACGTTTTTACAAACGTTTCAGTGCCGAAATGTAATTTACTTTACACACAAGCTTTACGACTTGCCAAACCGTCCTTTCCGTGTCTGGCCAGAATGTTGTCCAGCATATAACATTTAGAAGGCGCTTTTGTTAAGTAAGCGTTAAAAAAGGTGGCTGGAGATGCGTATAGAAGCTAGTAAGAAACTGTTCAGGTAGCTCTATTGCAACACAAATGCATCAACCAGTTACTACTTACTAACTAAGTACCCACTGCTGGGTTTTCGGTCAAGTCATGGCAGAACCGAATAAGAAGTTAAGGACGACTCTATATACCGAGTGGGAGCGACACCGGTGAGGCGAGACACGCGAGTCACGACGCTCGGTTGCCCGGCTTTTCAGAAGGTTTCTGTTCAAACCACCACGCCAGCAAAAACTTGTCTTTCCAACACTTGCTTAATTGGCAAAAAACTCGGAAAGCCACCGTAACTCCGACGATGCTTCCATAAAACCTTCTGGTTTGCTGGCTAAACTGCAAAAATCGTATTTTAAACTTTTTTTTTACCCCTCTCCGTATAAAGCCACACCGATACGGATTGATTTCCCTCGCCCGAGTTTACAGCGTTGCGAAGTCACAGCAAAAAAAGCCACACAATGGGAAGTAGCAGATGACTGATTTGCATACACCAACAACTATATAAACTAGTCTCTTGTCAGCTTATTAAAATGCTACGCTAATACTGACGAGCTCACGCTTGAATAACACAAAAAGAAACAAGAGACCAAAGAAATCAAAAACATAAAATAAATAAAAAAGAACAAACTGCGACAGAATGGCCAAATGGGTAATGTTAATAGCTTCATCAATTTGTCACGTAGCCTTTTGCCAACCTTTTGCCCCCCAACCCCTCGTTCTCTGGACGCCAATCGATATGAACGTAGCTTTTGGCCTTATCCTGGTACAAACACCCGAATGGAGTATCGTATATACACACAACAATCCATACCGAAATATTTAAGGGCATATAACAGTGTCTTTTTACCTTAATACCTTCCACATAGCGGTCATAAACTGAAACCTCCCCTCCAATAAACGATCTCTTCCTCTCTGTCTCGTTCCTCTTGCCTGACACCCTTGTATATACACACCGTAAGTCTTGTAAAACCGCCGTCTCTCGCCTTTCGGTACTGTGCTTTTTAACTTTTCCCCTCGCGTTTCCGGCAAAGGGCCATGGACAACCCAAAATCACATGGATGCTGGTTAGTTGGCATACTTTTAAGAACAACTAGCTTTTTCTTCGCTTTAGGGTTCAAATAGCCCGGAATTTAACTTTATGGTTCAGGAGTTATTCGTTCGAAAACATGTGGCTATGACGTCATGGAGGTGACTTGGGGCTCAACATGTGTTACCATGGTTACGTGTTTACGTCCATGCGTCAACGCTTCCAACTGGGCAACAACGGTGTCTGACGAATTTTTCTTCTAAATTGCCTCTTTTGAAGAGGTTACTAGACGTTTGTGACGTCAGAGAGGTGTTAGGATCCACTTTTTTAAACAATCCCTCTTTCTTTAATAGCATTAATTACTACTTCGCGCATGATGGAAAGGCGATGAAGTATCACTAAGAACAAGATCTTGCGGCTTTAGGACAAGTTTTTTGTTTTGTCTTTTGGTGGCTATTGCCCTTTGCATGATGTGCCTTTGATATTCTCGGCGTTTGTTACCATGGTTACGTGTTTACGTCCATGCTTCAAAAGCAAAAGGTGTCTTGAGGAATTTTTTCTTCTATTTTTCGTCTTTTTGCCGAATTTTTCTTTAAAATTTTCGTTTTGAAGAGGTTACGAAGACCTTTGTGACGTCAGAAAGGTGCTGTGATCCACTTTTTTTTAATTCGTTAATAGCATTAATTACTACTTTGCGCATGATGGAAAGGCGGTAAAGTATCACTAAGAACAAGATCTTGCGGCCTGCTTGTAAAGACAATTTTTTTGTTTCTTTTTTTGGTGGCTATTGCCGTCTAAATGCTCTTCTTATCCCCGTCCAGCTTTTAAACAGAGACAGCCCAAAGGCCCCCATATAAACTCCTATACTTTACCAAAAGTGGGTCAAATCTGGTATATCACCTATCCAATGAACATTTTTACGACTCCAATGAGTCACTAACACACAAAATTTTGTAAACACTGTATGTTTTGTTTCATTTATAATTTATGTTTTTACCTCCAGGCCGATAGTCCTCCCCATCATCTACGCAGTGGTATCGCAAATACTCTCCTTTCCTCGTTCGCCAAACTTTGCCTCGGATATTCCCTTTTTTGCCCGCTACAGTGACACACAAATCTTCGACCACCGCGTCGTTTTCTTCGGCACACGAATCCAAGTGACCTCCATCTTTCTCTTTGTCCTTTTCCTTGTCTTTCTCGTCGTCTGCGGCTTCGGCTTGATTGGTACTCTTGTTCATCGGCTCTTCATCATTGCTCGACGAAGCTGGAGGAGGGGCACTACTACTACCATTATTGATGAGCTGCTGAGCGGCTGCATTGTTACGCCGTGATCGGGTCGTTGGGCTCGATTGTTGTGTTTCCTTCTGCTGTTGGCTGTCAGCTCTCGTTTTCCTGGGGGTACTGCGACCACCACTACCACCCCCACTCATGACAGTGCTATTGACAGGACTATTGTTATCCTTGTTGTCTTTACTGGTCGCGTCTTTGCCTTCGCTCGCTGCCGAAGAACGTTTCGCGTCCTTGCTGCTGTTCCCGCTAGTATCCCCTACACTGGTACCACTGGCACTGTCCTCGTTGGCGGGGCTTTCTTTGTTGCTTTTCACGTCCTTCTGGTTAGCCAGACTGTTGCTGGTGTTGCTGTTGCTCGTCGAGCTCTTCCCGCGACTTTCTCCGCGTTCCTTGGCGCGTTTGTTTTCGCTCGTTGTGGACGTCATAATGCTAATACACAGGCGTACGGGGGGGAAATGGGAAAACAACTAGTCTTGCTCCATAGGTTCGGTTCCAATTCGCCCGTCTTGTTCTACTTTATCGCCTCCACACGCCCAATCCCTATAACTAGGCGAGACCAAGACAAAAAGATTTAGATTCATCCAATATTGTCATCATATACACATATATACAGTAGATACCGCTTATTGTGATCACGCTTGTCATAACAGGTTCTCCGGTTTCAAAACCCGGAGGTAAAAGTGACACTATGTGTGTCATATTGCTGCAAAACGTTCACCGGAAAAATAATGACAAAAGGGTGTCATTCGAGTTGAAAGTTGGTAGTTTGGATTGGAAATGAATTAGGTTAGGTTAACGATTCTCTCGTTTATTTCTCGATTCTCCATTGAAACTCGAGTTTCAATCTTTAAAATTTGTACTCTCTTTCACTCCAGTAGCCGAAAAAACAATTCATTGTTAGAAAATGACACACTAGTGTCATTTTTGACGCGGGATACGTTACACACGTTTGTCACTCCTTTAAAATTTGATTCCATAAAGCGGCGATTCTAATAACCAGTGACCAATAAGCGTCATCTATACTGTATCTATATACCCTCATGATATTAACCAAGCAAATTGAAAACGATGCTGATGCTTGGTAAACAGTTGTATATTACCATCAATACCCCCCACCCTCTTTTTTATCTGTTCCCCCTTCCGTTCCCTAGTTATATAAATATATACACATGCATTAAGCTGTGCTGGGGCCAGCTAAACCAATCAATAGCAGAGAGAGAGACCCCGACACATGAATTTTGCACCTTTCATCGATTATCCCTTTAGTCCCCCTCTTGCTATTGGGAACTACCAGGATCCCAAATCCAAAAAGCTCCATTTCAAATGATCAACGCCAACACTTGTCATGGTGCTTCCATGGAGCCGTTTGGCCATTAATAGACCGTGAAAAGTTGGTGTTAATGATCGCCCCCAGCTCAATTGACTTAAACAAAACTGAAAATATATACAGTTTCTAGTTCCACATTTATATAGATATACAGTATATGAACGCAGGAAGCTTTGGCTGTATTAAGGGTATATAAAAACCTTGGTTGTGGGTTCGGATAATAGCTTTCGGCTCCAAAACACGCCAGCTTACAAGGTTCGTTACCGAGTTATACACGAGCCAGGAAGGAAAAAAACCCACCGAGGTACAGGAAAAAAGTGTAGAAAATTAAGAAGACGATTTTTTTTTTTAATAAAAAAAGGAGAGCCTGTGCTGCCCCAGAGTCGATATGTTCTGCACTAGTGATCCTAAAACACACTATACAAAGCCACGTTTGGATTGTCGCTTTGTGACGTCAGTTTTCACCAACGCAAAAAATAAAATTAAAAAAAAGTCTCGTTTCCTTTTTTTTTACCCCCAGCGGGTTTCTTGCTCGAGATGCATAGACTACAGACACAGATAATGCAACATAAGCAAGGGAAGACTGTTAACTCATTTGCATAAGCAGACGATAGTGATAGAGACCGTCTACCAAAAAAAAAAAGTTGTACCATACGCCGGCTAAGAGAGGTTAACCCCGGCTAAGACAGGTTATGTGGTACGTTGTACATAAGAATATTATATTATTTTATATTATATATTTTTTGGACGTGTAGATTATTATATAATTGGAATATGTGTGTATTGTATGTACTTATGTATGTAATGGTATGCTGGTCTATATGACGTGTCGGGCAGCCACTTAATTGCTGCAGCAATTAAGCAACTAAGAGAAGAGGGTATACGTTTGTTAGTTATGTGCACTTGAGCAAAATGGATTGCACGGCAAGACTTGGAAGCATAACAGCGGGTAAGAAAAAGGTCCCGAAGTTGGTAGCTCCAAGAAACAAAGTGCCTTTGGAAACTTTCGTTTTTTTTTTTTATAGGCGAAGGAGTATATAGCAGATGTGAGGCTGGCGACGGAGCGCGCTAAAGCACTATACAAAGGGGCTGTTGGGGAGTAGCGAGTCCACTTGTGCTACTCTCGGTTTCTAATTAGTCTGTAACTCATGTAAAGGAGGCGGTGCTCCGGTATGGGGCGAAGATCGTCTCGTACAGCAAAAAAAAAAAAAAATCTTCTCAATATATAAAAAAGTGGAAATGTTAGCAACGTGACGAAAACGACTGCATTTGTTTCTCCTTCTCGTCTGGAACTTCAAATTGCTTTAGTAAATAAAAAATGAAGCGCGCACGCTGCACCCAAAAAAAAAGAAGAAAGACTGTCGTAATCTTCCTCGAGAAGCTGTTTTGGAAAGAAAGTTCTTCTTCTTCTCCTGGACGAATGCTTTACATATGCACACTTAGCTTTGCGATAGACAAAAGGAGGCTTTGATGATATACACTCCACGTCGTCTATATAACTGCCAATTGAGCAGTTCTCGAGAGACAATTTCTGAGTTTGGGCAGTTTTCAAATTCTAAACAGTGGTATACTCACAAAGAAAACTGCCGTTGTTTACGTTCATAATACATATTCAAAATTAGCGAACTCAATTCGATTAACCTGCACAAAATTAGTTAACTTTTTTTGGCTAAAACAAGCATTTTGGCATTTTTTATTTGGCGCTTCAAACGAAACGTTTTTAAAGCCAAGTTACTCCTCACGAATTGTAAGGATTGAAGAACAAGGAAGTAAGGAAAGAGCTTCTGGAAAGCCAATAGTCCGTCAGGAGCCTTCTCAAAGTCGCACTGACGATTATCTATTCAAGATACTTCCACAAGAAAAGCGTGTCCCTTGATCCGAGAAGCTACTGCTAATGAGAAAAGTGATTTCTTTTTTTTAAGAATTTATTTCCCGTTCAAAGTAATGGTTTGGCAGGAAGAAAGTAGGCGAGTAATAGCGCATTCCACTGGCTGCACTGGTGCAATATTTTTCACACTCAGTGTGTAAAGATACAAATGATTTGCCACACATTGAGTGAGTGCAAATGAGTGCCAAAAATATTGCACCAGTGCAGCCAGTGGAACGCGAAGTGCCCCAGAATCGGGTCAACGCATTTCTTGGTTTTGCGCAAGCGTGGAAGCGTTTACAACGATAGCACGAAAGCTCTCAATGCACAATCTAATGCTCTCTAATTCTCTCTAAGACTTAGTCAAACAACCTGGGGAATAGATAATCAACGCGAACATTTTTATTATCAACCTAAAAAGTTTACAAAAATCCCCTAAACTCTTTGCCCTCAAGCATCGTTTAACTTTTAAAGCCAGAACATCGGTCAGAATCGCCAAATTCTTTTGCAAGTGGTTTATGTTGCTGCTCAGTTTAACGTTTCACAATTTGTTGCCAAAAAAATCCCCTGTTCTTCTCTATTATAACTGAGTTATAGCGCGGGCATTGGCACATTGAGTAAACAATTAAGTTGTCGTAAAAATAAAAATAAAAAATAAAACTTTAGGGAAAAGGAGCTCCAAAAAGGCAAGCAAAAGGTTGGGTAAAGCTGAGCTTTCTGCGTTCTGTTGTGCGTTTTTGCGGCACGGCAAAGCGGTTTATCCGCCTTGGGGACCGGAGAAAACCACGAAACTGCCCATCTCAATTGGCGAGGCATTACCGACCCAGGAAATGGCTGCTCTGATGCATGCGCCACGTTCGAGAGCGCCGCACACAGAGACACCGATGATATGCCCCGTAACAAAAGCTCGGTGAAATAACTCAAAGCTTGTTTTCTACAAAGTTTACCAAGTGTACAAAGTCTACAAAGTGTACAAAGCAGAAGCGCTGACTTGAAAAGGGGCGGAAAACAGAAAACATGATTCAATAAACTAAATAACAAACATGAAGAAAAACCTACATGGATTTCTTTCTTTCTCTCCCTATATAAATATATATCTCCCCGAGAGGAGTCCAAGAGGATTTTCAGCATTTAACAACCGAGCCCACAACCGGTTTTTCCTCGGGGGGTTTAAAGACGGAAAGTCACAAGCCTTAAAGCCATAGCAAAGCATTTTATGCAAACTTAAATACTGGATCCCACAGCTGTCTACGAGGTCTACGTGTATCTACACCGTGTTCTGTATCGTTTATATGCTTCCAAGCTTGGGAAACGCCCCCACCTCAACACTGAAGCCTCCCCTCTCCCTCCTCCCCAAACCACCCCCAACTGTCAAAATCTATCCTCATTTGCGTGCCAAACGAGCGGGCTAGACACAAGTGTGCATGTGTAGAGTTCCACCATGCCCAGGTGTAGTTTTATTGTCACCTATTTACGACAAATTAATCTTCCGCACCTGCAAGACACAATGCCCCGAGCTCCTTAAAAATAAACCAGTTAAAATGTCTCACCTTTCTATTTTTGTTCAAACAAAAGATTTAAAAAAGTCGCTTTTATTCATGATTATTTTATTTTTAATCACTTTATTTTATTTATTATTAACTTTTTTGTTTTTAATCATCTTTTACTCATTATTTATTTATTTCTTAATTTAATTTTTTACATTTATTTAATTTTTATCCTTTTTTAGTTTCCTTATAAATTGTCGGTTTGTTATTAAGTTTTATAGACTAATATGATTTGACAAATAAACAAGTTCGGCAACAGGCTTTCAAGCCTACGCCTGATATTTTTCGCCCGAAATTGTCGGTTTTATTAATTATTATTTTATTTTTGTATTTATTTTATTCATTCTTATATTTTCTAAATTGTCGATTTTATTAATTATTATTTTATTTAATTTATTATTATTTTTTATTTATTGTCGATTTTATTCATTATCGGGTTAAGCTCCTTAGGAGTTTTAAAGAGTGCCTATCTTAATTATGTCTCATTAAAATTGCGTTTTAAGAGCGTATGGGAGATGGGGGCATATTTCAAGTTGCCACGTTACTTTGCGAGTTCCTGGTCAAGCTTTGTAGAGCAGCTCACTCGAGCCATCGATCTTTAGTAGGGAAACCTTTCGAAGCCCCCCCCCCCTTATCCCCAATGTTTTGTAGCCCGGCAAATCGCCCCCAGGAATGCTTATGCTTTACCCTCTTATTCCCTTGTAGCATGAAAAATAGCCTCGAGCACTTGATTACGTTTTATCCAGATAACACACGATAAGTTGGACCAGGTAAGGAAAAACTTTCGCAGACAAACTTTTACGAGCGCGAACGACGATAACCGAAGCTTCCGAGTTGGAAGATCTGGGGGATAAAAAGTCGATCTTTTGTGGATACTTTTGGGTCACAAAGGATCTCCCTTCGTCTTCTCCGAGCTCTCTTTCTTAATTACGAGCCCAAGCGACAATTTGCTGGTCAAGGACGTGAAAGGTGACTGGAAAATCAATAAAGTACATGTTTTTTTCCCGAAAAAGTAAAAAAAAAACGGAAAAAAGGAAAAAGTTCCAAGAGTTTATGCTGCGGAACAAGATATTCATAGGGTTAAGTTGGCTATTGAAATTGTTGACATAATCGAGTACATAAAAAAACTATTCTTCCTCAAATCCCTTTATCTCTCTCATGCTCTGTGTCCCTCAAGCTCGTACGGGGTCGTCGAGGTGCAGTACAGAATCTTATGGCTGGTGGTGGCCCATATATTAGCGAGCCGAGTGGATCGATTCCGACATAAAAGATCGATCTGACATGTGTCGGGGGGTGTTTGCGTTTAACGTTTATGCACGACGGCTGCTTAATCAATGGCTTAAAAGCGAGACACGCATCTGCTTTTTGCCATAAGGGCTCCTCAATTATTTGCCCCCAAACTTGCCCAAAACAAAACGTTCGCAACACATAAAAGCACTGCTCAAACTTTGCCCCAGTTTTCCCCGCTTTGCACATTCAGACACAACGTAAAAAGCCTTTTTGGCGCTCTTTGGCAACAATGAATATCTCCCCCGAGTAATACATTCCGGGCACACTGCCGAAAGCTCCAGATTACGTGCATAAATGAGCCAGAATCCCTTTGACAACTTTTTTTTTTCTTTTCAATGTATTTCATTTTTTCTATTATTTACTTTTTTTTATTAACCGTTAATTTGAGACTGCACATCGTATTACTGTATTACTTTTTTTCACTTTAAGGTTTAAGGTACGGCAGTTTTATTTATTGACTTTTTCTTTCAATATTTTTATTTATTTATACTTAATTACGTTTTTAATTTATTTACTTTTATTTACTGTTTTTTATTTTTTCATATTTATTTACGTTTTTAATTTATATATTTTTTTCACTTTTAGGTTTAAGGTACGGCTGTTTTAGATTTATTTACTTTTTTTACTGTTTTTTATTTATTCATCTTTATTTACGTATTAATTTATATTTTTTTTTCACTTTTAGGTTTAAGGTATGGCGCTTTTTATTTATGTACTGACGGTTTTTTCTTACTAACCTTTAATTTTGACACGACACTCATTGTATTACTTCCGCAACCAACAGTTAAAAGGGGAGGGTCATGCGGATCTTGGAGTTGCAAAAGAGGGTGCAAAAAGAGGGGGTAGGCATTTTGCTTCAGCATGGATAAGTGTATCGATCAGTGCAATCTCCAAAGACCCCCCTCCTTGGGCTATTCTGTGCCGGCCTCCCCGGTTCCCTTTCTTTCCCTTTATATTCCTCTACCCTCTCACCCAAAACTTGGGTCCTTCTCTATTCAAGCTTTTTTTTCTTTTTTTTTCATTCCGAAAAAGACGCCTATATCCTTTTGACAAAGCTTTTTTTAAACGCGGGTGGCAACTTTGAAAATTAAGAATGAAAAATTCGAGCCTTTTTTAAAAGCCTTTCGCCACATTCTCCGCCTTTGTGTTCGTCTCCAGAAAGACAAGACAAATCGCGGGACCCTTGTAAACCAGCATCTCGATATACTACCGTGTTTAGGCCTTCACTCTTAATTGCATGATCAAGCGAAACTAGACAAAATCAAGCGAAAATAAAACTGTCAAATAAAAATACAATCAAAGCGAAAATAAAAATAATAATCACAAAAAGGAGAAATTAGCCTCCCTTTCCGACCATTTTTCTTTAAAAAAATATCTCTTGATCCTTAAAAGCTTCCATGAAATCGATGTTTCTTTTGACTGACTCTTGCTTTGACGCATACTTGAATTCCCCGTTATCTTTTTCCATTTCCTACATCGACCGGGGAACTTGATCCATGATATGCAATCGGAACCACACACAATTTCTTTTTTTATTATTTTACTCCCCAAGAAGGCTACTAATAGGTCATCAGCTGGGACTAATGAAACATTAAGTGAGCTCATTTTAACATTTTAAGACAGAAAGGTCGGACCTCATCCATTCGTATTTAACCCAAAGTGGGCTCCATTAATGAAAAAAAAATATGTTTTTGGTAGGTGATTTACGTGAGTTTCTACATATAGGGCTCCATGGCACAGGGCTGTGGCCCAGGGTACGGACCCAAGCCAGGCAAAGGCAATAACTGAAATGATCTAAAGCAAGAAGAGGAGCACAGATGCCAGATTACAGGCTTGCCATGGCTTATGCAGCCAGCAAGCAAGCTAGAGTCGAATGAATTCCCCATAGGATCCTATTCCACCCTCTTTTGCTGCGTCTCCAATTCTCTGTCCTATGTCCCCCCTCCCTTTTAGCCCCCCTCCCAAAAAAAGGGGGAAGCCTCTCCCTCCCCTTGTAGCCTTCCAATTTTCCTCCCTGCCACAGCTTCCGTTAGGGCTATTATACACGATACGATATGAGCCAGAGAGACATACACAACATACATGGACACATATGCATGCAACACACGTCACGAACTTTTTCCCTTTGGCCGAACAAAAACAGAAAATTTCCCCATAAATCCCTCGCTCCTTTTAATATATCCATCCTCGTGCTTCGCAAATCAAAGCCCACTAACGCCTTAGAAAAATCCATTCCCCTCTTGGAATCCTCCCATTTTTTCTTTTTTTTCTTATTTTTATTTATATTTTTTTCTGATTTTTATTTACATTTTTTATTTATATTTATCTAATTTTACTTTTACTTTTCCTAATTTTAATTTAGACTTTTTCTAATTTTTGTTTAGATTATTCTAATTTTAATTTATATTTTTTCCCATTTAAGTCTACTTTTTCTGATTTTTATTTATATTTTTTCTAAATTGTATTTATATTTTTTATTTATATTTTTCCGATTTTTATTTATATTTTTCTATTTAAGTCAACGCCCAAAGAAAGTTTCAAAAGAGCTTTTAGCGCATTTCAAAGTTGAAAATCTCTTATTTCGTAGTCCATTTATCATGGAAATGGGGAAATGGACGGTGTCTAGGTGTATATGTATATGTCCGTGTGGACCCCGTAAAAATCCCAGAAAATGGAAGATAACTTATCGTGTGTGCATATGGCTTTTCTAGACACACACATACATTAAGGAAGTTACCTTCCTCTCACCCCCTCCTCCCCACCCCTGGTTTGGGAAAGATATGGTATATAGACTTCCCTCTCTTTTTTTCCTTTTTTTGCTTTCAGGGAAAAGGATCTAATCAATGCCGTTAACGGTATCAAGCGCATCAAGTTGAGAAATTGGATGGGTAAAAAAAAAAAGAAAAAAAATCCGTAGGTCGCGAAAACCTTGCCCTAAGGGCGGGGAAACCGCTTTCTTGTTCTAGCAACCCGGAATCGCAACTTCCGTTCTGTGCGTTTTTCCCCATTTTTTTATTCTTTGTGGGTCTAAAGAAAGCGTTCATAGCTGAGTAATTGGACACTCTTGCTTTGCGCGATATCAAACTTGTGTGGCACGTTTTCAATTTGGCTGCCTCACAACACACGTATGACCTGATGGGTCTGACACAATTTGAATAAATAAAAGAAAAGACGATGATCCAGGGCAAAAAGGAGAAGGAAGCAGGCGGAAGGAGGATTTTGTTTAGTATGTGTTTCTAGTTTTGTGGAGCCCATTAGGTTGCACCCTCACGCACACGACTCGAGTCCAAGTTCTTGCTCGAGCTCAACTTGGATTAATGGCCGGCTTAATTACATCCAACAGCATGGAAATCACGCACCCCTTACCGAAAAAAAAGAAAGAAAAGAATACAGAGGCCAACGCCAGAAAACAGACTAGATCACAACCTTTCGGAGGATTCTGACCAGGCAATGGAACTAAATAGCATCACTCTTTACTTTCTTTTTCGTCCTGAACTTATTCTCAACAGTTTCATGAGTTTCACGACAAAACCATCTGCACCCACTACGAAGCTTTACAAAATGGCGGCGTTTTCGGGGTGATCCGTGATCCTTTCCGGGCGTGCACGGCTTTCATTTACAAAAACGTAAGATATCCTAAAAAGCCTCTAGATTATCCCTTTGGAGTATTAGACTATAATTTACTCTTGGACATTATGAAAAAAATGGCAAAGAAGTGTAAAAAAGGCCGCCATTTTGATCACGACTTTTTCTTCGTTTGCCCAAGTGAGGTATCAAAAGGTTTTGAGCATTTCAATGCAAAAGGTTTTTTCGCGCTTGTCAGTAACGGAAAAGTGAAACTGACTTTAGGAATGTGAGAATCGCACAAAATGCATAAAATACATCAAATAGATTCATTAACATGTGCCGAAGACGGTACAAGTTAGGCGATATAAATGTGTCTTAACAGCTCTCTCTCTCGCTCGCTCGCCTGGATCGTGGCCAACGGACGAGAAAATATCCCAGCAATGTTTCCTTACCTTGATCTCTGGAATCCCTGGGCGAAGAGGGTGGCAGAATATTCCAAGCTTTTCTAATTCTTGTGGGTTGTGGATTGCACTAAGGTTTAGGGTTTACGTCAAGTTATTCCAATCGCTTTACGACAGAGACAGCGAGAAGATTACGAATTTCCAAGTTTTCGAAGAAGATGCACACGTCACACGACGACGACACGTATTAGCCTTGCCACGAAAACGAGCTATTATATGGTGTTATGCTTGGTGAGCAGCACAGTACTGATTTGCATACAGTTGGGTCGGAAAAGTTTCTCATGACAAAAGACCAAGTTTCACAAGCTTGGAAAACTGCTGAGAATGGAACAAGAAAGCAAACCACTGCACCCAGACACACGCACACCAATAAACAGCTGCAGGAAGCAGACAACGAAAAAAAAAACACCCTTAATTTGTCTCTGTCAAATTTGGTTGTGTTTTTCCCCGTTCGGCCCTAATATTACGTCTTTATCTTGGGGATCGACTTTACATTAACACATAACACGATTTCAGTTTTCAAAAAAACGAAAAAGAAATACTAGAAGATGGGTGTAGAAAAACGTGCTCTAATGGTTTTCTCTCACCGTCGTGATTTGCAAGTCAAATGGAAAAAACGTCCGGGGTTGGACGGTCTAGAGCTCACTTAGCCGCACGTCTTTCCACCACTACGCTGTCCCGTGAACTGCGATCCGATCTCGTCCATCGCTCGCTAGTGTCTTGCGGCTTTTGTCGAGCGGAACCGGAATGGAGCGACCCCGGGAAGCGCCATTCGCAGCTCCTTAAAACGGGGCGCTTCGAATGTTCGGAAAACGTAAACGTTCGGGAACGGTTCACCAAATTACATGCTTGCTAACTACGAGGGAATAACAGATTGTCTCCACTTTGTTTGTCAAATCTCTGTCATATTTTGTCTTGCTTGGGATTCTCACACTACAAAAGGAAGATAGGGAAGGAAAAAAGGAGGTGTGTGTTTTTCCTCATCGTCTCCTGCTGCGGATGCCCGGGTGCCAAGGCAGGGTCACTTCCAGGGAGGCATACTGCATACAAAACGCAAAAAGGAACTAGAGAGAGCGAGATGACTAAAACTAGGGGGGTTTGGGGATGACGAAAAGGTTGAAAGGCACTAGAGAATTGTTGAAAGAAGATGGGGGGAAAGTTCAGAGGTTCTGCTTTCCCAAATAGCCTACCTTATCTTACACCCCTTTTATTTAATCCCACATTCACCCAGTGTACCCCCAATGCCCTGAAGGCTTTCTCTTGCACTCTTGCATGCTAATTTGCTTAAAGGCCTCCCCCTTATGCGAGCACCCCCCCGCGACTGCATACTTTGCCAGCTTTTTAATGAAGATCACTCACCCTCAATGCGACAAACAACCTAAAACCCAAGACAATTCTTGCGTGTGCCTGTTTTGTGGTTCTGGCTTGGGTTGTTCATTCAACAGTACCCTTTTCTGACGTGCCGTCCGGGTTTCCTTTTTTAAGAGTTTAAAGAGTTAAAAAGGCAAACGGCAGCAGCGCCTCAGTAAAAAAATGAAAAGCATGTGGCTCCTCATCCGAGTTTTAAGCTTTTCTTTTTGGGTTAAGGGAGGTAAATCTTTTCGCTAAGGATTACATGGGTGACTGCCAGTTTTTCCGTCGTAATACTTCAATCTTTCCCAATCTCCCAGTCTTACACGTTAAGAAGGTTAAGGACAAGAAAAGGCGCATATATTGCATATATACATGGAATAATTACAAGCTCGGGACTTTGATTATCTAGTGATGGACTTTTATCTGTCGTCACTTGGCAAGAATTAGTATTACTTAGCTCTCTCAACGTCGAATCACTTTTCCAGATGGAAGAGCTTTTCTCGTGCCATAAATGCGGGAAGCACCGTTGCAGACCGCATCTCGTCTTCCTCCTCATCTTGAGCAAATGGGCCTCATGCCAAGGTTTGTTGTATGGGTCGGGAGTAAAAAGGGGAGAGAAACAAAATGTGAAGCTCGCTTTTCCAAGCGCAAAAGCTCCAAGCTCCGGCATGCATGCAGAACTTGAGTTGAAGCAAAGCTATAAGGGTCAGACATCGTTATCATCATTTGTCATTAACAAGAGGCCGGAGATATGTGGCTCTGGCTTTTGTTATGTGTATATAGCGCGAGATGTTGGCTGTTGGCTAGTACGGTCAACTCATTAGTCATACGTGTTGTAACCTAACCACAAAGAAAACATGACCGCGTCGAACTCGCTTATGGCTACAGCTCGTCTTTTTTTAATTACATGTATATTTCACGTTCAACTCAAAGAAAACTCCAACTCGTATACATAAACTCCAATACAAAAAGACGAAAATACCACAAAAAAGGTAATAGGAGTGCACTATTCACTGTAATGGACGTCCTGGGGAAATTGTTACGTGGCTTGTCAACGCGTATCATTAGCAAGTTCTTTTTCCTGTCAACCCATGCAAAGCCTCTGGTTCTATCTCCGCTTATTCAAAAACTGATGCGCTCTAGAGATAACATTTGAGGCCCAAAAGAAAAGGTTGTGAAGCACACACACAAACATATCCCCGCCAAAAAAGAAAAAAGATTATTATTAGAGCATGATGGATGGAGGATCGTTCTCCTCGGGCCAACGGAAGAACGGAGAAGGAATAACTTGCTCCACAATGCAAGTTTTCCCTGGTCTCGGCGAAACCTTGGGAACAAGAGAGGGAGGGCGAAAACACTTTTTTCGATTGGCATTTGCCTAATGAGGCGACTCCGCGACCCTAAAAGTCCACGTACGCCTCAACAGCTCAGCTTCACTTTTGTTCTTCACACGCTCACGCGGCATACATTGGGCCCGGGATAACGCCATCGGGAAAAACTGGGGCCAAGTTTGGCCCTCCTTTATAGCGTGTTGGCAGTGTCTTGGGTGAGATAGGGAGGAACAAGTTTGGGCGAAGGTTTTTTAAGTAGCTAAAGTCGTCAACTGAAAATGGTCCTTTCTGGGGGGCGAAACGACACTAGTCCTTCCGTTTCCGTTTATATAAGTATAGGAGAAGGTTTGGGTGGGTGGGAGGGGAGGTTAATTAATTCCCTTCCTTCGCACGTTTCGTAATTCATTCATATACTCTCGTCAGAAGCTTCAGCTTCCTTCGGGCAGGGCCTCTTAATGGAGAGCGTGCCGCTCAAGAGCACTTGGTTCCAATGTCACGGACAACCTTTCCTTTTCGATTTGCTCCTGGTAGACGTGACAATCTTGCTCGGGAGTAGAGCTTGTAATTGACGGCGCAGATCGCTGTATGAATCACCCCCGGAGAGACGAGCAAATAATGTTCCCAGTATGAGCGGGATGTCGGGATGTAGTACCCATAACCCGACGACAAAAAAGGAGTCCAAAGGATAAAAGGGAAAAAGAAGGAAGCCAATAAGGCAAGCCCAGGCATTCCAGAAAGAGATCATTAGCAGACAGTTATCGTAATACCAATATCATAATCGTTATATAACGTTACTTGTTCTCATGGCTTAACATTTCTAATGCGCTTTGTTGTTTGCTTAACAACGTTCGATAGTGACTGAGTTGTCTCCCAAGTTGCATCTTGTGGCGAGTAAATCGTCCAAGTAGTCGAACTTTTTTCTCCCGCTGTCGAGCTTTTTCTGCTGCTGTGGCTCTAGTGACGTTCTGTTGGGAAAAAAGACAAAAAAAGTCAAGGCATGCACTTACACAACACCCATCAGCACACCATATCAGAAAGTTAGCGAGAAGGAAACCATATTAAACCTTTGTTTGGCTGAAAAACCTTGATGCTGCACAGTTTTTTGCTGATTGTCGAAAAAGAGAGACAGCGTAAATGCGGCAAAGGAGAAAATATGACCAACCAACCTTTAATTTCTGCCCGAGCTGACCCGCGAGATTGATTTCTTGGTCACATTTGGCCGTTAAGCGTCGGACGTCTTGGAAGCACTTTTGCGAAATTGCGCGTGAAACACTACGTTCCGTTGTCATTTCTTGGGCGAAATGCAGTAATTCTCCTAAATAGCGCTTCAGCGTGAAACTCGTTTCCTTGGCAACCATAACTCTTTTGTGCAAAGTTTGGTTCTTCCTGAGCTCCTTCCTAAAGTACATAAGCAAAAGCAAGCAAAGTTACTCTCATCGGCCAACCGGAGAGAGAGAGAGAGAGAAAAAAAAGAGAAAAAAATATCAAATCAAAAGATCTATCGTATTACTGGTGGAGCTTCCGGATACATTGCAATTGAGTCTCTCGTTCAAAGCAAGTTGATCGAAAAGCGGCTTCCACTTGGGTTGCTTGCTGTTGGGCTTCTTCCAGTTGACGGACAAGTTTGTCGGTTCCTTGGCGGTACTTGTCTTTTAACACTTGGAGCAATCTGCATAAATCAATCCCCCATACATTTTCCGTGTATAAATCAAAGGCTAGGCGCGAACAAGCAAAAACTTAGGAGCGCAAAAACACCTGAGTTCAAAAAAGATCAAGAGATGACAAACCTCTTGCATTCTTCGACGACGGCGCAGTGTGTCTCGTAGGAAATACACAATTGATTTTTCGATTCCCATTGGAGGACGTCATTGGGAGCCTCATGGCTCGGCATTTTACAGACCTTCGTCGTTTTCTTTCCGCCTGTAGCTTCATGCTGATGAACCCGAGCCGTAATTTCTGTTTTTCCTTCATAGCCGATGGAAAGAAGAAAAAGCATTCATCAGCTTAATTAGTTTCCTACTCATGTCGGAGCAATATACGTAAATGCAACGATTTGGAGCCGGCACTCCCGAACGCTTACTCGGCTGTCGCTCTGGCTCCCGTTGCAGCAGTCTCTGCTGCAAATGCCAACGTTCCTCAGTCCATGCTTTCTTTTCGCGTTCGAATTGCGCTCGTAAATTTGCATTTTCGCCCAAAATGGTGGCGGCATCCTGTTGCAGTTGGATCCATAAACCACGGCTAATCGTCACCTTTGCGAGACAACAAAAACCGAGCCGAGAAGAAAGTTTAACACTTCCTCCCACTATTATTACAAAGAAAAGCCTACCGTCTCTTGGTTCGGCCCAAGTTCTTTCGGGTTACATGGCAAGTTCATCATTTTTCCCCCCGTTTCGTTTTTCATCTCTCGATTGGGGAAACATAGAAAAAAAGCCCCCTCAGTTTCCCGATCTTTCTATTTTCTTCTCCCCACTCCTCTAGGCTGGGGCTCCGACTCACTTAGGAAGCTAGTCCCGTATCGAGTGTATTAAAGTGTTCCAGATCCCGTTTGTTCTTCTCATATCCTCATTATTGATCCAAGAGCGTCTTGCTTGCTTGAGCTTTATGCCAGCCAAAAGGAGAGAGACCTGTTATTCATTAACAAGCTCATGGTTGAAGCCGGTAGGGGTTACTATAACGACACGAGACAAAACATGCCAACTCAAGCTGTTACCTTAACTCAACCGGATTTGTTACCTTGTTTGTCACGTCAGCTGAAAGCACTTTCGCAGTTTTTGCCAACCCCCCTCAATACAAACTAGGATTAGAGGCGTAACTAAACAGCAAGCTGTTATATCTTGTACAGCTTTACTTTATTTTGGTTATTTTTCTGTGTGAAAAAAGACTGCCGAGGAAGAGGGCAAACACTGTCTAGAATATCCTTTCGAAAGTGGGGCCAAGATTAGTATTCCGTTAGATGGCGTACATGTTTTGAGAGCGTCTACATCTGGTGAGAGCTTTGTTTAGAGGCTTGCTAATTTGCCCAGCGGATTTCGCAACCACGTAGTGTTTTTTCTCACAGCTCTGTTTGACGACGTCGGGCAATTAGCCATCAACAACCGTGAGTTTAGGACGTCAAAACACTTCCCAACTGTTTGGAACTTTTGAGCGATCATCATGGGTTGTGACGGAGGTACTATTCCTAAACGTGACGAGTTGGTTAAAACTAGGAAGAAACCAGAACAGGTAAAGTGTTTTTTGCTGTTATTATTAATTAAGAAAAGATTATAACAACACTTTGTCTGGCTACAGAAAGATAAAGACGCTGAATTGCACTGCAAATGGAGGCTATGTTCAGTAACGCAAGAGATGCTAAGAACCCCCGTAGTAGCGTGTGAACTGGGAAGGCTGTATAACAAAGACGTGGTTATTGAAATGCTTCTGGATAAGTCCAAAGTAGTTCCCAGCGCTGAGCATATCCGAAACTTGAAGGTATATACATAATGAATTGACGTGTAATAGTAAAGCGCACATTACTCATGCTGGTTCTTTGCAATAGGACATCAAGGAATTGAATCTGACGACCAACCCTGCGTTTGGAAAGCGGAATTGTCCCAGCAAAGGCGATACATATGTGGATTCCCGAGCTACAGAGTATATTTGCCCCATCATTGGTTTGGAAATGAATGGCAAGTTTCGATTCTGCTTTTTGTGGTCGTGCGGCTGTGTCATGTCAGAGAAAGCCGTCAAAGAAATTAAGAGCACCGTTTGCCACAAATGCCAGAAACCCTTTTCGGTAGAGGATGTCGTTGTTCTGAATCCTGGCAACGATGAATTGTCTGCCATTAACGATCGTATGGATGCTCGACGAGCCCGAGCCAAAGCGGACAAAAAAAACAAGGCACAAAAACGCAGCGGAGAAGAGGAAACCTCGACTCAAACAAACAAAGCTAATGGCAAGAAATTGAAGAAGGACAACACCAACCTTCACGCTGGAGCTGGAGTCAAATTGACGCCTTCTGACCCAGCGCTGGCTAAAATGTCAGCCGGATATAGTGTTGCCAAAGATGAGTCGACAAGCGAAGTTTACAAGTCGCTTTTTACGACTCATCGCACGGCCATAGAAAAAGGCACGGCCCACTGGGTTACATTCAATCCGTTTTACAACTAATATGAACGCTTAATGGAATTGATGTACAAGACACAAACAAGGAAATAAGTAAATACGGTTATTTGTAAAGTTGTAATTGGTGTATTGTTTCATGGTTCAAGGAAACACTTTTTCTTATTTTTTTCAAGCCAACTCTTTAGCGACAATCACGTCCATTGGTTGAATGCCATCCTGGTTCACCATCCGGACTTGGAAATTGGGCAGATTGACAATCAAACGTTTCTGAATTTCGAGAACACATTTCTTCAAGAGGTCGTAGGCTTGTTCTACCGTCATGTCTATGAAAAATAAATTAAAAAACAACGATTCAAACAACAATATCATCAAAACGGTGCAAGTTGGTTTACCGCGTCTGTAATATCGGTCCATAATGCCTAAGCTAAAATAGCCTCCATAACCGTGCGAAGCGTATGGAACTTTGACCATTGTCGCAAGGTAATCCATAAAGTAAAGCTGTGGTCCTGTTTCTTTGTCGCAACCAGCCAAAAGAAGGTTGACAGAGTACGGAGACTAAGAAGTGTTGGTAAGATTAGATGCAGAGTTCACTTATTTGTCAAGTTTTGTATTTATTTACCCTGCTTCTCAGAGAATCGGCCAAATTACGCCGAGTAAAGTTGGCCGCAGCTTTAGGGGAGAGTTCATAGCCGTTTTTCATTTTATAGAGTTGAATGTTCTTGCTAATGAACTCCGCAAACTGAGAAGCATCACCAGCCTCGCCATTCACGGCCATAATTAGCCGATCAGACATTCTATACATTTTGTCTTCATCTAGAAAAACGAAAGACGAGTTTTTTTTAAAAAAAAAGATCTAGTTTAGTTTGAGAATCTTTTAACTTACCTTGCTTAATGACAATAATGCTGTGGGCACATGTCATATCTGACGCAACCAAGACAAAGTCATTACAAGCGATTCCTATTAAGCATTCCATTTTCACGTCTGATATTTTTCTACTCTTTCAGGAATCAAAACACACTGCTAAAAGCATAGTCATGAAACACTGTTGCCTTGCTTAAATATAATTGCTTAAAATTGCTATTTAAATGTACAGAGTTGCTAACGAATGATAACGTATAGCGTTGATAATGATTTTAGTCCAAGCTTTATATAAAACAAAAAATATTTGTAATCGTAAATTTCAAATAAAAGAGTATACATCATTCGGCATCACTGCAGTCAGCAAAGTTTTTGGTGTGGCTGGGAGCTGTCTGTTTTTCACCGGTATTTCGTCCAGTGAATTTTCCAGGTAAGTTTGATCAATTTTCGTTCCTTGTGTTCTTTTTTTATCTAATGCAATTATAGTTTTACTGGCTAATTGTGGCTAAATGTTATATACACATGCGAAACCAGACATTAAGTAAAAAGACCGCCTTGGGGCGTTCTGGGTCGTTTGCTGCCCAAAATTGGGCATACACATACATGTAGAGCTCTAGAACTAAATCTGCTGAAGCATTGCAAGATGCCTTGTTAAACCAAGCGTATATACACTTGTATTCTAGTCATGGCCGTCAACGTCTATTCCACCAGTGTGACCACGGATAACCTAAGCAGACATGACATGTTAGCTTGGGTCAATGACTGTCTGCAAGCTCATTTGGGTAAAATTGAAGAGCTTTGCACCGGAGCAGCTTATTGTCAATTTATGGATATGCTGTTTCCAGGTGGTACGTATTCGTCAAACCTTTTTACGATATTGCTTTGGTGTTCATTCATGTTTTTTTTTTGCGGTATACCGTATAGTCAGCCTTGTAATCAAGAAAGTCAAATTCAGGACCAATTTGGAACACGAGTACATTCAAAACTTTAAACTTCTCCAGGCAGCTTTCAAGAAAATGAACGTAGAAAAGGTAAGTTACAGCTACTCTCTTTCGTCAAGAATTTCCCAAAACAGAACCTAACAAATGAAGAGGATCTTGTTTGTCTTGCGCCCGAGTAGATTATTCCTGTAGATAAGTTAATCAAAGGTCGCTTCCAAGACAATTTCGAGTTTCTCCAATGGTTCAAGAAGTTTTTTGACGCCAATTACGACGGTAACCCTTATAATGCATTGGAAGTGAGATGCGGCGAAAGTTTAGGGTCGGGAGGCGGCAATTCATCAGTGGGCGGGTCTCTGTCGCATTTGGCAGGCGGTTCGTCTGGTAGATACACACCTCCTCAGCCACAACATCGGCAACCTGCCAGGACGGGTAAATCCTCTCGAGAGCTTGCCCGAAGTCTGTATCGATTCGACCAGATTTCTTTTTTTGAGTTGATTAGTAGGCAAGCCACTTGGGTTTTTTTACTTTTCAACGTCGTTTCGTTACAGCCGACCTCTTGAGTTGCCTTACGTTATCAGTGTGCATCGCATCATTCTGTAAAAAGTATCAGATTTTGTAAGCAAGTGGCAGCGCGACTGGTCAACTTGGCATTCATTAGAGTTTCCTTTCCTCTTGAGTTGACATTAGCATAACCCAATTTTACCCCTTATTAAGTTTCCGCGTAAGCTTGTGGAATGACTAGTTTTCGCTGGATGCTAACGGAAACGTGGTTTACTGTCGTCCCGAATTTATTTTCTTGTTTTTACTACATTTTTTACTATGTATCCTTGTAATGATTGCATGGTGCTTCAACAGAGTGTAACTGTGTCGGTGTCTTTCCGTTTTTTTGGTTTTTCGCAGATAATCCCTATCGATAGACTGGTCAAGGGCCGTTTCCAAGACAATTTTGAGTTTCTACAATGGTTTAAAAAATTCTTTGACGCCAACTACCAGGGTGACACTTATTACAATGCTTTGGAGGCGCGAGGAGGCGAACACTTGGGGAATGGAGGGGCAAACGCTCCCACGGGGGGTGGAGCCTCAAGACCCCCTCCTCGCACCGCCATGGTGAAACCCCAAGCTCAGGGTATATTTAACCTTCATTCTATCGCTCTTTCTTTCTCAACTGTGCTTGAAAACTTAAAAAAAAAACTTTTTTTTCCTTTTTTTTTTAAACAAAAAATTAAAAAACGAAATATTGACTAGAAGCACTAAGAGAACTATGGTTCAGTCACCTTGGGACTACTTAACTTTGGTTTTCTGGTTTACCTTGTTGCCATTGCTTCTACTTAGGCTTGGAGCTATTTTCCATCGTTTAGCATGCTTTGGCTTCTTTCATTCCATTTTTGGTTTAAGTCGTTAACCTTTCGTCTTCATTACTAAATAGCACGTTTCTGTAAGATTGTAACTGGACATTGTTAACCATTGAACAACGTTATAGGTACTCGTGCCGCTCCTGTAGCTCGCGCTCCAGTTCCTGCTCCAGCCCGGAGTGCCAACTCTCACGGTCCAATTGCACCGGCTACTGCCAAGTTGAGTATTATCAATGATGGGCGACTGGAAGAACTTAATCTCCAGGTATTTTTCTATTTTTTTTTTTATTTTTTTTTTAATAAGAGTATTACTTTGTGTAGGTTGCAGAGATGAAACTGACCTTGGAAGGCATGGAAAAGGAACGGGATTTCTACTTTGGCAAACTTCGCGATATCGAGTTGATGTGTCAAGAACCAGGCTACGAGGAAAACCCGCTAATTATGAAGATTTTGGAAAAATTGTACGCCACGGAAGACGGGTTTGAAGCGCCTGAAGACGTGGACGGAGTTCCGCTCCCTGCGGAAGAAGAGTACTGAAAATTTGTCGGATTTGAAAACTGGTTGGGACCGACACAAGTCGTCTAAGGGTTACCGTTGGTAAGGGCAATGAAAATGGTAATTGACTTTGTGTATGCATCTGATGAGATCTTCTCAACTTCGCAGCCGCCTTGATTAACAATGATAGTTTTTTTTGTCTCCTCCCGTCCCTGGCAAATTTCTTTCAATTACGTGGTCTAGTTCAGATTTTTTTGAATTTTTGTTTAACCTCTAAAGTTACTACTTTTGCTTTTCATGTGGCGCTTCCTCTGCGAGATTCGCTAACAGTGACGGTTTGTTTCTTTCAGTTGGAGAGCGAAGCTGCGCTTTTTGAGTATACATTTGCTTCGTTTGCTTTTTCTAGGCACTCGCGCGAGTTGTATTGAATCAGTCACAACAGATTTTGTGTAAGACGAGAGCGAAAAAATAATGAAAACCAAACAAAAGACTTGAAAGTTTAGGGAATGCAAGCTTGGTGTCGGTTCAGCCAATGTTGGTGGATGAAGGAGGCACACTTTTGGGGGGGAGGAAACCTTCGGGAGACGTCATATTGCGTAATCTTCGTGCTCGCATCCGTGAAGGCGGTTTAATTGAAGGCTGACCACTTGTTACGCCCGAGCGAGGTACGCCTGTAGCGTGAAAAGTTGTGTCTTGAAGCTTTTGCCCAGCTACCTGGGGAGGGGGAGTAGGAATTGGGGTTTCCGGCGATGAAACGACCGTAGTTGGGCTCCAAAAGTTGATTTGAATCTGTGGCACGGCAAACTGGGTGGAAAACGCCGATTCTGACGCGGTTTGGGGCTTGTTGTTGGGTTCGCAACGTTCAGCTCGTGGCAGCAGAGGCATGGCCGAGCACCAGGCGGCATTGGTGAGCTGGGACGCGACGTTAATGACGGAGGAGGAATCGGAAGGTGTCGGAGACCGTCCGCTCAGGCTTTGCAAGGCTTTCTTGATGGTGGATTTCACCCACGATTCCTTCGACTTGAAGGCGGAGGTCAGGGAACCCGCTGAGATGGATCGTTTCAGATTGGGCTCCGAAGTCCAGCGACTTGAGTCGGATGACTGGATGGGAGCGGCCCGCCGAATGAAACTTTCAATGAGATCGGCGCACTTGGTCCGGTTGCACAATTTGGCCCATTCCAGGGCGCACAAGCCGCGACCATGATCTCTCGCGCTAATCGAAGCGCCTGTCAAAGAAGAGGAAAGTGGTTCGTTAATTAGGGGATGGTCTATTTTGAGATCAGGGAAACCCAGTACCGGCTAATAGGAGTATCCGAGCGCAGCGTAAACGGCCTTGCAAAGCCGCTTTCATGAGCGGTGTTAAGCCCGTTGAATTTCGGCACTCTATATCAATACCCGGGGCCAGAGTAAGCAGACTGACGATGTCTGCCTGACCTAGACGTTGCCCAAATAAATTTCAGATTTTCGCTGCTTATTTTGGCGGAAATTTAGGGAGTTTATATTGAAACGAACAGGCGATATACCTGCTTGAGCGGCTACATGCAGAGCGCTATTGCCTTCCTTGTCGACTGCGTTGACGTCGATTCCTTGTAGCCGCAGTAATTCACGTGCAATCGACACGTTCCCAGTGGCACAGGCATACCACAAGCCCGTCTAACGCAGTTTCGTTATTTTATGGATTATTGAATATGAAGTACATATCTAGTCTTATATGAATGTGAAGCTTTGTTTACTTGGTCTGACGCGTCTCTCATATTGATGGTACCAGGGCCAATGCTGCCCGGAGCGGCGTTTTTCAAGTAGGCTTTGAGTGCATCCAGGTCTGCACCCTTGCAAAAGTCCAATACAAGAGAAGAGGGCATTGGCTCGCGTGAAAGTGTCGTTGCCAAGGTTTCTTTTTGGGAAGAAGTGATGGGAACGCTAAGAATGATTTTCGAAGAATCTGGGGACGCCACTGGTCGCGGACGAAGTGGAGTAGGAAACACTAACGTCCCGTGCCTTCGATACCAAGAATTTCCTATTAGGACATTTGGACAATTTTTGGGATGTTTACTTGTAATAGGACGTTTCGTGGTGACGATGGCTTGTATTTACGGCCGGCATGACGGGTACACGTCGTTTTACCCCTCCGGATTCGTAGGAAAAGCTCTTCGATAAGGTGTACGCTTGCTTGGGCGTCGAGGTAGATTGGCTTGCTAATGGCTGTTGAAATTTGATGCTAATTTTGGCCTCCGTGACCACCATAGCTCCATCCTGAAATCACATAACAAAGAGGACCTGAGTTAACTTGTTGCCATGGAAGTTTGCGTACGTTACCTCCGCGCTGGACGTACCGGGAAGTTGATCCACGGAAAATTTGCGATTGTATTGCTTCCTGCGAGGTAACGGGGGTCGCCCATTTCGATCCGACTCCATGTTTGTCACACTTTCGAGGAAACCACAAGGAATATAACACACTCCACACACTTGGCGCTGGACAACTGTTGAGGTTGAAAGGCTCTCGTCTATTTTCAATCTCCTTGCAGCTTCGCATGACGTTCCACATACGTAGAACTAACTCGACACCATGTTTCACCCCACCTCTTAATATACTGTCTTGCCAATTTCCTCACCGCCTTAGGTTGGCTCGCCAATTTCCCATGGCTCACTGACCAGACTGCCGTAGAACAACAAGTACCGGACTTGCACTAAGGAACCCTACCCGGTAGTTAAACTAGTCTATCTAGCTGTTCATCGAATGTTTACGAAACCGAGACAGACAAATGAGGAGGTACGTTTGCATGGGCAACAGGGAAGGGCTTCCACAGACCCCAAACCGTGTTTTATTTTTAGCCACCTAATTTCACCTTACTGTTGGCTAGTCTTTTTTTGCGGTATATGGTAAGCTACGGGGCCGGCTCTTCTGTTTTGTTGGAGCAACGAGGTCGCGGAAATCCACGTGGACTTTCTTGGCATGCGTTACCTCCGGACTCGCTATAGAAAATAACAAAAGCGTGGCTCCTAAATGCGGATGTCTCATGACGGTACCAACTATTGATTTAACAACCTTTGTGGTCCCCCCAAACCATCTCGTCGTCCGTGTCGTCCATGTTGCAAGCATTCCGTGCTAAGCCATGTTCACTGCTAGTTGTGGATTACGCAGTGCTCTGATTTGAGTTACAAAATGCGTGTCGTTTGTCATGGTTTCTAATGGTTCAGCCAAATACCGTTCGCAGTAATGAAGAAGGTAGGCTATGGCGGTATTGGGATCGGTGATAATTCAGCTCGGTGCCGTCATGTCTTGGACGATTCGACAACAACAAACGCCGGAAACGGGAGGAGAGTTGGAAATCTCAGACCAAGGGGTCGTTTGGAAATGGGGCATTTTACCCGCCTTTACTCTCAAGAAACCGCCCACTTCAACTCCTTCGCCCGTAACAACACTGAGCAGCACTACTCCTCCAAGTGGGCATTTCACTAACCCAACCCCTTGCATTATAACTTCGCCTCCCACAACCCGATTGCCGCCTATTCAAAGTCATGGTCAATGCTTTACTTGTCCGCCAAGAATTCCGTATCGTGCAGTAAGTTTATGCGGGTTACCACATAGAATGGAGGAACCTAAACATTTGGCTAATGAAACATGCAACAAGTTTTCCGGTTGCTATAGCGACAGCAAGTTGCTCTTCAAGGCAAGGGACAGTTATAACTGTGCAGTCTGGCAAAAAATAATAATCTTAAAATACCTTTGCGTTAGTGACTATATTGAGAGTGACCCGTCTTTTGTTGTACAGCATATTTTTCATAGCTGATAGCGTTGGTTTTGCCTAAGCAATAGTAAAACAGAAAACACTAAAAAATGCATTACTTCATCTCGCTCCCGTTAGCTATAGCAACCGTTGATCATGCGTGTATCGGACTATATAGAAACGTGACAGAAACTTCATCATCCCGGGTCTTTCATTAGCTTTCCGTTGGTCGTACTAGTCAAACGCGTTTTGCGGTGAAAGAAAGTTTCGTCAAAACGTGTTGGGCCTATTTTTTAAAATCTTTAAAAAATCTGTTTTAAATCAATCTTAAGTAGCAAGCTGCAGTAGGGAAATTTGCTTGTTTTCGCTGGCGTTATTGTTGAAAACGGGTGTCATTTGTGGTAAGCCACGAGTGGGTCCACCTCTTTTTGTAAGCGCCCTTTTACGTTTTCTTTTCTTTTTTCTCATCGAAAATGCGTGTCTGCTAGAGCGGGGTCCAAGAATATTAATGAGCTTATTGTGTGCGGTCTTGCACGGTATGTGTTTAGGAGGTGGATTCCGAGGACCTTGGCTGTCCATTGTTTATCAACAACCACAGCAAGATGCCGTCCTACTTTCATGCCAAGGACAAAACGAACACTGTGAACAATAATGGTAAAAATAATCATATTTGGGTTAGGTAGTACGAAATCAGCGTTTTTTCCTATCCCCTATACAGGCCTAGTCATGGGAAAATGGATCGCATCGAATAGTAAACCCGAGAATCAAAGAAATTCCCTCGTCGGTACAAACCCCAGTAAACCCATCCGCTTACCCGCCGTTGCCCCCGTACCCCGTTCGATACTACGCCCACCCACGTACATTCCCGCCCACCGTCCGTTGGCTGTGGTTTTTGTTAATTCACCCCGTAATCAAGTCGATGCCAACGTTGAAGTAGTCGCATCATCCGAGCGAACCAATGTAAACAACGTTAACCACGAGGGTAGTTTTGCTTCTGCTTCATCACCATCAACTCCGGCTTCAGGTAAAGCACGGCCATGTACGGCAAGCGTACATCTCGTAATATGAAAGGGGCCAACTAACGAGAACTCCATGTAAGGTCAATGCTACGCGTTTTTGCCTAACGCCAATTATGGGCTTTGGCAACTCAATCTTTATCCTTCTTGATCAGCATTTTCTCTGGTAATACTGAGCTGAGCCAAGACCCAGGCATGAAAAAGAAAGGCAGTACTGTTAAAAAAAGGATAAGCATTACGAGGGTTTAGTGAGTAATGTGTTGTGTTTTCAATTCCCGTTATGGTAAAACGCAGGTACAAATTTGGACATGGACGCGACTCCTACGCAATTAAGCTCGCCAGACCGGCTCTTGACATCACCGTCACCTCAACCAGAAGCGCCTCAAGCTGCACAAACCACAGATTCCAAGCTTGAGCAAGAGTTCACCAGCACTGCCAAGAAGCAAGAGAGCGGAGAAGATGCAGAAGCTGCTGCAAAGGCTGTCGATCCGTTAAACGAGCAACAACAACAACAAGGAAAACATAACTCGACGATGTTGCGTCCAGCCGAGCAGCGAATGTTCACGTCCAGGGCCCATCTGGTAGCTAATCTCGTGCAAACTTTTAACGCCAAATCCGCCCCTTCATCACCAGTGAAACAGTGTGGTGCTTTGGCTTCATCTCCCAAATGTTTAGTTTCTGCCCGGACCAGTTTTGTCCCCGTTGCAGCGGCCCAAGTCGGACAAGATGACGAAGAAGGTGAAGAAGACGAAGAAGTGGTTACCGAAATCGAAGCAGTAGTGCCGCGCAGACCAGAAGAAGGCCTTGACGATATCCAAGAGCAGTTAATCAACAAAGTGTGCGATGACGATGCCGTTATGGTGGATGTGGAAGAAGCCTTGGAAGAATTGGAATTTATAGAAGATGAACGAGAAGAAGAAGTAGAAGAAGAAGAGCAAGTGGAAGAAGTAGAAGAAGATGACGAAGAAGAAGAAGAGCAAGTAGAAGAAGTAGAAGATTCGGAAGCTGAATCGAGTGGCTTTTCTTGCGATTCCATTGAAGAGGTGCAAGAGCTGCAAGATAAACCTACCGGTCCAACAGAAGCACTGGCGAATCTTGGATCCCAAGACACCACAGACGGCGAGTACGTGATTCCACTTTTTATTCCTTCAGCTTGGTTTTTATTGATAATAGCCCAATATGACGTCAACTAAAAAGGAAATAGGCGCAATCACCTTGGCACATTTGTATGAATGTATTATAGCCAGCGTGCGAGCATTATGCGCAGAGGTGATGGCGTCGATTCGTAAATGCCCATTCGCTCACCGGTAATAATGCCCATGTCCTTGTAGTCACACATGTGTACTCGATTTCAACGATACGTATTGCTCACCTTTGCTCAGAATGCTCAAATTCGTACACGTGCCTTAAGTAGATACATTTACGGTGAAAAACGTGATTGTCGAATGCAAAGGTGATGGGGACCACAGCCAGTTCCAGATCCACTACACCCGTTATTCCAATGAAAGCATACGGGTAAAAACCGCTTTTGCAACTTGGGACTGGAATGTACCGTTACCTGTGACCTGAAATTTGGGGCGAAATCGATTGTCGAATGCGTATCGGACCCCATGTGCACACGTGTCCCCACTAAATGACGTGCTTACTAGCCCGTATACAGATCAATGTCTGTGTGGGGGCCCCGCTTATGAATATAGATGCAAACGTGGCGGCTTTCACACAAATTAGCTGTATACGTTGAGAGACACAGAAATTGGTTCTAAATATAGAGATCTATGGTTTTTGTTTATGTTGCAGGTACCGGGAACCTCGTCGTAGATCGGATCGCTTTTTGACCGAGTCGTTTAACAGTGGGAACGCCAAAGGTAAAATCTCGGGGCTTTTCTTGTGTCCGAACAAAACCTGTTTTTGAAGCTGATAAACTCATTATGGTTGTTGTAGATATGCTGGGTTCTTCGTTGAGTAGCAACTACTTTCATGATTACCAGAGAGAGATTACCTCGCCAGCCAAAATCCGCTCCCCGAGCGTTTTATCACCCATTCCACCAGCAGTTGATTACCCAGAGAAAGTCTATGATGAGAAATCGGGCAAGACTTCACCGGTATGATATATGGCTCTGTGCAAACTTCCTTTACTGTGTGTTTAGTGTGTGTGTGGAGCTTGATGTGTGTTTGTGTGTGTTTGGTAGGTGTTGCAATTAGCTCATTCAACAAAACGAAAATTGGCCAAATTGAATATCAACCAGCAGCAAACCCAAGACAATACCTGGGATCAGGTCATTGAAGAAGATATAGGTAAACAAAGAAAATTTCGGCAAATTGCATAATAGTAATTTTGAAAAAAAATATATGAAAAGACCCGCAAAGTCCTCCGCCTGTCAGAATGCAACATTCTCCCGTTTTACCACGATCTTCATCAATGTCGCGTTCGTCACCCATCGAATGGTCACCGACTCCTGTACATGTACAACCCGTTAAACGTTCAAGTACCATGTCCGTCAAGACCGAGACCAACCGAACTCGGAAACCGGCTGTCCACACGGCCAGGTCAACCCCTAGTTCGTACACTAAGACCTCGTCTGCAGCATCTTCTTCAGTTTCTTCGAAGCCAAGTCCGGTGGGAGCCAAGACATCTTTAAATCAAACGCGAACTCGCTTGTCGCAAACCCCAACCCAGAAAAACTTTGGGACCGGGTACTTTTAATCTTTTTAAATAGGACACACGTTTTAACTTGATTTTTCATTTCCCCATTAGAACTCCTTTGCAAAGCTCATCAAGTGGTAAAGCAAGTTTATCCAAGACGTTTGTACTAAACAACAACTCTACGGCGTCCAGTGACCCCCAACAAATGTTGCAGACGGCAATGAAGAACCTACAAAATGAAGAATGGTAACGCACCGAATAAGGCACCAATTCTGATGCCGATTGTTATTTTTATTATTATTTTTTCTTTTAGGGAGGTGGAGATGGATGGAATCCAAAGTGTAGCACGATTAGCAGTGTACCATACCGACGTTTTATTAAGCCAATTGCATGCTGTAAACTTGCTCATGATAAACCAAGTCAAGAACCTAAGATCACAAGTCTGTCGCGCTGCCATTCAAACTTTTGGTCTGTTATTTGAACATATGGGGAAAAACATGGAACCCGTAAGTGTTGTCACATTCTTGACACAACACATTGCTTTCATTTTTTTTTTTTTAATTTTCATAGGATATGGATAAAGCTGCAGCATTGCTCTTCTTAAAGACTGGAGACACGAACAAGTTTATTCGTGAAGATTCCAATATCGCACTTGATGCAATGGTCGAGCACGTAACTCCAGCCAAAGCTATGTGTATAATGCTTTCGGAAGGCGCAAAGTAAGTCACCACCGACAGTCTAGTATTTTTTTTTTAATTTCCTTTTCGTGTAGTCATAAAAACGGGTCTGTGCGAACAACAGCAGCACGCTTATTAGCCAACTTGGTTGAAAAGATGGGTGCAGCCAAGACGTTGAAGGATATGGCAGATAAATTACTACCTACTGCCGCGCAGTTACTTCAAGATGGAAGTCAAGAAACGAGGTTCTGATACTAATTTATTGAATCTCAGGCATGGAATTTTTATCCTGTCGTTAAAATAGGAACTACGCAAAGAAAATGTTTGCCATACTCGTCCAGGATGCGAATTTTGATAAGCTTTTAGAGCGACATTTGCAGACGACAGTTTTACGGAATGTCGAGAAAACGATAAACTCCATTAAAACCAATGTAAGCTAGCGTATTGACTTATTTTAAGCGGGCATTCCTTATGTTGGGTTATACACATACTTTTCTTAGGGTTTAAATGCAACGCATCGGGCCAAACCTGGGTCTCGATTCAATGCGACAATCTAGCCTTGTGAGCTTTTACTACGAATCATATGAAACCAGTGAAAAACTTGTGGGGAAAGGGCGAATCGACCACGAATAATAGTTAGCAAGCATATATTGGGGTATATTTAATGCGTTATAGAGACACTTTCTTGAAATCTCCGAGTTGAGCCCCGGAACGAAAATTTACCCCGGTGGACACACATGCCATGACACAAACTTATTATTTATATTTCATGTACATTAAATTCGACTTGTAATAACCCCTGAAAGATCTTCTATATAAAGCAGTGATGCATATATTTAGATTTCTAATTGATGTAAAACAATAAAGTGGGGTTCAAGAAAAAAATGCTCTTTGCTCTTTTTGCCTCTAGTAATATTAGTTCGCTCAGTTTGGGTCAGGTGGCAGCACCAGTCTTGGACTTTCCCTACTATCCGAGGATCCTGTGCATCATCTTTATTTCTCATTGTCTGTTCTTTGCGCGACGCCAAATGGTGTGAAAGGTGTTTGCTTAGAACCTTGATTTTGTGATAAAGTTTTCAGTTCATTGTGCAACTTCTTGCTTGCAAAAGCAAACCAAACTTAATAAAGATGTGCTAAATAGTGTTCCTGTTCGCCATATAAAAGCATGGAACTCCCTGATCCCTCCTTTCATTTAGCAAGTCTTCTAAGATGGGTAAGTTTAATTTTCACTTATAACGCAACAGCAATTCCTAAATCTCGCATAAATAAATAAAATATTAAGATAAAGGATTTCTTAACAGCTTGGAACGTTCAATATATCCGTCCCACACAGTTCCGTCGAAAATTTGAGCGATGGAGTGGCGCTAGCTCAAGTTCTGCAACAAATGTAAGTTTTATAATTTAATTAAAAGAATCCAGTGCATGTTATGTGATCATCTTTCCGTTCTTAACCTTGTGCTTGGCTTGATCTTTGATCTTTTTGTTTCCAATGCATCGTGTTGCCCCAAAGGCTTTGATTATTACTTTTCATTTTTCATTCTCAGCGTTTCGTCTCACCCAGATCCTAAATTGATTAACAATCCTCACACTTTTTGTTTTTAAAAACAGACTCTCTCTTATCCCATGTCAGTCACCGGCATGAAAACAGCTTTTCCTTTTTCCCACCCTTGAAGTTGAAGCTTTCATTGCTCTAGCGCCGGTTTAGCCTTTTGCCCTTTGCCCCTTTTCACAATCACTCATATATTGTCATAATTGCAAAGAGAAAGTAATATCCATATTTCTAATTTACAGAGATTTGTCGTGGTTTGGTGACAGTTGGTTGGTTAAAATCAAGGCTGACGTTGGATCCAACTGGCGCCTGAAGGTGAGTTGCGTATATCTTAATCATTCCTTATTATTATTCTCTTCGATGCATCCCTATGTCAGTGGGTTTTTTTTCGTCCCCTATTCTGGGCTAGTCTAGGGCAATCCCTACCAGCAAAGCAGTATAATTACGATTTCCGGTCGATTTTTTAGCCTTCAAGTGGGCCAATCCTTTCTCTGCCTCTACCTGCGTCAAACACCATTGGTGATGCCATTGGGTCGTGATTTTGCCCAAGTCCACCCAACCTACGCACCCGCCAACACCGCAAGCTTCTTGCGTGCGTTTCTTTCTTTCTTTTGTCTTTTCGCTGTTCGTGAGCGACAATGGCAGGCAAAAACGAACACCCCAAAAGAAACGAGGACGAGTACCGCATGCATTAACTTATTAAATTTACATGACAAGTGGGACGATGCCGGTGGGGTACCACAGAAATCGCAACCACGATTTTTCTTTTTTCCACGATTCTCATACCTATTGATGGAACATGTTAATCCCAAGTGGGCATTTTCAGGACAGAAAACTGCCCTGTTATTATGGGGTGGGATTTGGATTAGGCGACTTCCGTTTCCAGAAAGGACAGGAAACGAGTTTTAGAGTTAGGCGGTACAATACAGGAATACTATAGTTAGGCGTGGGAAACGGCCGGGAAACAGGTGGAACGGTTCCGAACTTTTATTAAAGCATGAGAATCCCTTCTCGTCCGTGTTTTACCATCACGCCACACTTATACTACGCTCTTCTGCGTCCAAAAGTTTTTAACAACCTTTATATATCCACCTATCTATCTATTTGTCTATTGTAGGTAAGCAATCTGAAAAAAGTCCAAGAACGTGTGGTGGATTACTACCAGGAATCGCTGGGTCATTCCCTCGCCGCCTTCACCTTACCTGACGTCAACCGCATAGGTAAATACATAACTGTACAGCGTTTTCCTCTTAACATTTCGTAGGCGTGGAGGGGAAAAAATCAAATAATTACATCATCACTATAAATAGGCGAACATGGAGATCGTACTGAAACTGCACGTCTTTTGCAGCTTGTATTGGGATGCGCCATTTACTGCGACCGTAAAGAAGGTTAGTTGTGATCGATAGTTCATTCGTTGGGTTCAACTAATTTTTATTTTATTTTTTGGGGTCATTTAGATTACATCCAGACCATTATGCGGTTAGAAGAAGATGTCCAGCAAGGCATCATGCGAGCTATTCAAGAATTGGAAGCGAGTGGCATGGGTGGAGACTCTTTAGCTGGCTTTGCAGGCGCAGGGAGTGTTGCGTCCAAACAAGCTTTGTTGGATGCATTGGAAGCCGCTAATGAAACCAAAGAGCAGCTCAGTCAGCGATGCCAAAAGCTGGATCATCAAGTGAGCGCTTCTTTTTAAGCTTTTTATCAAGTTTTGTCTTACGGGAAAATATTTTTTATGTACATTTTTTGTTTATATTTTTTATGTACATTTTTTGTTTATATTTTTTATTTATATTTTTTGTTTATGTTTTTTATATATATACATTTTTATTTATATTTTTTGTTTATATTTTTGTTTTATATTCTAATTTATATAAAAAATGATTTTTTTTTAAAATTTGCAGTTGGGGTTAATGCAAGGCGAGCGGGCTACACTGCAAAGTGAAATTGAGCGGTTGCAAGAACTGCTAGATCGTGACGGACAATCAGATCTTTCCGGTCATGCGCAGCCTTCATCGGATGTAGCCTTTCGCTATCGAGATCTTCGTCAGCAAGTCGAGTCTCTCCGAGAGGAAGTTTTCAAGCTGGAAAGTTGTACGTTAACCATTTTTTTAAAGAAAAATATTAAAAACTAACAGTCTTACGTGGTTTTGATCTTGCAGCACGAGAGGAATATAAAGTTCGAGCCGATTTTTTGGAAAGAGAACTAGAATCTTTACGATCCCGACAAGAAGAGTTGGTTTCCGCAGCGGAAAGCGCTCGTTCGCTCAAAGACGAAGTAGACATTCTACGTGAAGTGGCTGGCCGTGCTGCTAAAGCTGAAGCTACTGCCGAAGGCTTACGCAAACGAGCTGAAGAGTGTAACGAATTGCGACGCCAAATGCGGAAGTTGGAAGAGAAAAACGAAGAGCTCCTTAACCAAAATCTCGTCTTGGAAGAAGTAACTTGACCTCGGACCTTATTTACAAAAAAAGACAACGCTCTCGGCACACTTTTCACGCTCATTTTTCGTGCTCTTGTAGGAAGTCAAGAAAGCCGTGCCATGGAAATCGCAATTAGATTTGCACAAGAAGCAAATTGCGGAGCTGCAAGAACGGCTAAGTCAAGAAACGCAAAGGACAGACAAGTTTGAGTTCCAAGGCAAGAAGCTGCAAGAGAAGTTGGACGGCTTGCAACAAGAGAAAGAGGTATTTTTTGTTTATTATCTACTTAAAAAGAAAAAAAGGTCCGAAAGTAACTTTCCATTCCATAGCGTTTGGCCCGCGAAAGAGATACCTTAAAAGAAGCCAATGAAGAACTGCGTTTTGCGCAACTAGCTTCAGGTGGTACACCCGCACATGCCTTGAATCTTAGCGATGACGACGGTGTTGCTGGCCTAGATACCGTGGACATGATTCCGCCTCAAGTCAGGTACAAAAAAGCTCCCAAGGCCCTTTTTTGGTGTGCTCTTATCTGGATTACATCTTTCAATACTTTCTGTTCTCGGTCTAGCGCAATTCATAAAAACTTAGTCACCTTTTCCTTGAAATTAATTCGAGGAAAAAATGTAACCTAAATTGGCCTGAAGTTTAATTATTTTTATTGTATTTTTGTTTCAAGTTAAATGCCATTGCAGGCCTCGCCTATTGAAGGTTACTTTGATTAACATTTAATTATTATTACATATAAATAGTTTTGGTGTAGTTCGTGGTTTTGAACAGTTTTATGTTTATGTTTTTTGTTTATGTTTGTTTTTTGTATTTACGTTTATATTTTTGTGTTTATGATTTTATCATTTAATTATTATTATTTATTTTAGATATTTTTAACCGGTAGGCTGATTTTTGGATGCAATTTTTAAAGTGTTTGTGTTTTTCGTACAGAGAAAAGCTGATCCGCCTACAACGGGAGAATGTCCGTTTGTTGGAAGCGCGTTCAAAGGCCGTGCATGAGAACGGCTGTAGTGAAGAAGAGAAAGCCATGTTGCAAGCCATGGTGGATGATCTAAAACAGCGTGAAGGTGACTTGGAAGCCCAGAACAGGTGTGTGAACCATTGCAGCTTCCTTTGCAACTCCCATCATGCCCACTCTCCCCCTATTATTAAGCACATTCACGAAATTCATATGGCCTCGCCAGCTCCGATCATAAACGGCTGCACTCCAACTCCCGAAGCTTTAGTAGAATCGCTTTTGCAACCACAAGTACCCAGTACCAAACCTTCACCTGCTCCCAAAACGTTAAAAGAGCGTAACTATGAGAATTTGGCGCCCATAGCGCACGAAAATGTTCGTCCCAATTTCATTCTGTCGCACGAAGACTATGGTCGTATGGCGGACGAATCGTTTACCGAGTCTTATAGCGCGCGTTCTTCTCTACGCAGTTCAGGCTACGGACCTTCCAGTATCGGTACGGCTTCGCCATTCTGGGGTACCCTCGAATCCAATCCCAAAGACCGCGATGTGTGGACCACGAGCTCCCCAAATGGCGACCTTAATCTTTTGCGCAGGAAGACTACGGTTGGGCCTTTCTTGAAACGTTTTAACGAATCTCGTCGGTCTCTTAGTTTCCAGGACTCGGACCGAGCTAAATATGAAGCGGTTGGTAACAAACCAGGTCTCACCAAGCCCGTTTTTGCAGGCCAGACAGTATCAACGCGTAAAAACGACAAAGAAGAAAAGGAAAACTTGGGAGAAAGAAGGGCGTCGACTGGTTTAGTATCTCCTATTTTAGTGCAGGGTGTGGTTACGAAGCGATTATCCGAAATTAATTCCTTGAGAAGCAGTACAACTAACGGGGCCGATGCCAAGCACATTTCCTGGCATTTGCCGGCCAAAACGTACGGTTATGACAAGGCCTTAGGTTTCGCGCTCACCCAATCGCCCATCCTGGGGCGCTCCACTCCAGTAAGCCCAGTCTTACTCACCCCTCCCGCTTCTCCCTCCAAATCGGCAGATTTAGAGGCCGAGAAAGCTCAGCTAGTGCAAACACAGAAACCTCCCCATCCCCTCGAACCAATAGTAGTTATGCAGTCCGCCACCAGTGGTAGTAATAGTAGTTTGCGCTCTACGAAATTCGAGTATTTTTCTCAGCCTTCGCCCCAGAAAGCGAAGGTTCCTTCAAATGAGCAAGAAAAACAGGACTTGTTAGCCAAAAACCCCTCTCCCAGTCCAGTTTCAGAAGATACGGTCGACACCGTTCAGGTCGAACTCTTATCTTTGTCGTCCGTTTCGGGAATCAGCGACTCCGGGGTGTACTGTCCAGGAATATTTCGGCCTCATTCACCTTCAGTAACAAAGCAAGTGCTGATCCCGGAATCCTATGCCAAACATTTGAAAAAGAAAAAGTCCAAAAAGGGTTTCAAGTCCATTGGCAGAGCTTTTTTCGCCTTCTGTGGGCCCTGAGTATCGGATATTCGGATATTTATATCGGATATTTGATACTTATATCGGATATTCGGATACTAATATCGGAAGTTCTGATGTTTATATCGGATATTCTGATATTTGTATCGGAAATTCTGATATTTATATCGAATATAGGATTTTTTTTTTTTTTTTTAAATGTATTTTTCTACTAAAAGATGCCATGACGTGCCAAAATCGGTAGCTAGAATTGTTTCGGACTAGTCAAGTGGGGTTAAAATTTAATTTTTTTAGCAAAATTTAATTTTCTGGAAGAAATATTTGCAGCTTTATTGGGAATGATGGACAGTGTATGTTAGCCAAGTAAATATTGGCTGAGGTTTTTCGTGTTTTTTGTGTTTAATGGTTCTAGTTTTCTTGTATACTGTAATGGGCGTATCTCAAGTTGTGCTTGATGCTTGGGGCAGGGCAAATTTTATCGTGTGCTAACTTTGCCAAAGCAAAAAGTTTATTGCAAAAACATTCCATTTCATATAAACGTCCTACGTGTATTTCATTACATACTATTTTTTAAAAATTCAGTAAAAAATGGTCGTGTTTTTCTTTTGTTGATGAAATGTGAAACGTTTCGAAAAAAATCGGTTTTCCCCGCCCATCTGCCCCGCTACCACGCCTATAGAAAGCATGTCTAGCACCTCTTGACAACGCACCCACACTTTTTAGGACGTTGGTTGATATGTAAACATAATTGTAGTTCGAAAGTACGTCAGTTAATGTTGGCCTATCTGTGTGTGTGTTTTGTCATTAGGCGCTCGAATCAACGCTTGTTGGCATTGGAGAGCGAGCTGGAAGAGCTGAAGGCTTTGGGAGATGGTGGGCGTGTTCAAAGTACGACGGCTGGTACGGAAGAGAAAGAGAAAATTACGCGGTTAGAACGCGAATTGTCGGCCAAGAGTTTAGCCGTGGAAGAGTTAGAAGTCAAGTTGACGGAGCAGGAGCAAAGAGTTTCGGTCTTGCAAGAAGCAGTGGGAAGAAAAGAAGTCGAGATGGCTGCCATGGAAGCGCGGTACAAGAAGTACATCGACAAAGCCAAGAAGGTGCTGAAAACGCTCGAGTCCAAAGGGGGCGGCGCCACAGATGCCGCGCCCGAAGTGGTGGCTTTGAGGGCGGAGCTTCAAGAGAAAGACCGCATAATTGAAAGCATGGAACGTGAAGCGGAACGCAATCGTTTAGTTCGCGAAGAAGCGGATCATCTTATGACGACAGCGTTTTATAATCTAGTAAATTAATAATATAACTCTAATTTTTTAATGTGTCTGAGCTAATTTCAATTAGGGCATGCAAATGCAACGCCAAGCAATGGATCAAAGACTGGGAGGAACTCCAGCCAGTCCTTCTTTGTTAACTAGGCAACGGCAAGCGGTTGCGAGAAAAGCTTCCAATTTAAATCAAGGGTAATTAATATACTAATTTAGCCGTATTATTAGTTCGTTAAAGAGTCCTAATGAGTTTTTTTTTAGTGATAGTTATGACTATTGAGATTCCAACGACCGAAAGGAGCCTTAACGTTGGGTTTACCTAGCACGCGTTTATTTCTAATCAGAAAACACTTGACTTTGTTGCTCGTCAGATTCCTTGCTTATGGGTCTTTCCTTTGTTTTTTATTGAGAAAGCAGAGGGATGGATTTTTGATTTTTATTAATTAGAGACTAAAGGAGAGGTGACAAGTCCAAGAACTAGCGTCAAAAACCAGTCGTGATTTTATTCGCGTTGGAGGGAAAATGGGTACAGATAAAACAAATCTTCACCGCTTTTTCTTTCCTTTGGGCGCCAGTTCCAAACCCTTGATGTATTTCTTAGGAATTCCGTACTCTTCTGTAAAAGAATAATAACACAAAAAATCATAAAATAAAACTGTTAAAGCTAACACGAGTGCTAAACTCACCCATGAGCAATTTGGAAACAAAAGCTACTTGGTTGCCTTGCACCAACACCAGAGTTCCCTTTTTGGCGGGAGACGTAGTTAACGTGGTCGAAGCGGCCACGCCTACTTGACATCTACGCGCGAACTCTTCCAAAGGAATACTGAACGCTTCCAACCCACTGATCAAAGTCACCTGGAAACAGTTTTCTTAGTAATGGAATCCCAACTTGAAATAATTGAACTAAAACACCCTCGCCCAATTTTTTTTTTCCAAATAACCTTTTTGTTGCCCGCACGTGTAGCCACAGATAATTCCACAGGCTCCAAGGCTCCTTTTAACACTTTGGGTTTTTCTCCCGGAAAGGTGAGCGAATACGCAGACCCCATTTTCGCTAAACAACGAACATGAAGATTTTCCCAAAGTAAAGCTGGAGTATCAGGTGCTTCCCCTTTGTTCAGTAAGATGTTCGTAAGGATTGGATCCAGTTTTATCACACTTAAAAAAAAATAAAAAAAAATTAGACGCTTATTTCCATCGAACGTAACGTAATTTCCTACTTTTTGTCATCTTCGTGTTGTAACTTATTGTTTTTGACGTACTCGGATAAGAATTTTCGGACTTCCGGGGCAGTCAACGTGTCGCCTTTGCTACAAAAACAGAGAGTAACGATAAAGACAAGCTCGAATTGCATTTTTTTTAAGTACCTATACCTGTGTCTGTTCGCGGAGAAAAGAGGAGCTACAGTGGCGTTTACGGTGTAAAGCTCTTGAATTGTCGGCGTTTGGTAGGACTGATTAGAATTCGTTTCGACTGCTTTCACTTCCTCGAGATCAGGAGAGTCAGCGGTAGGACGGTCATCCTGGAAGTCTCGTAGCCTGTTATGGCTAAAATTGATGCCAGTAATACTTTCCACGCCAGGGCTAAGTTCTTTGACGTCCAGTAACCCTTCAGCTTTCATTCCGGCCAGGAATTTAGAGAGTTTCTTGAAGGAAGTTTTCTTTACTTCGAGCGTTTCTCCAGATGGACATGCGGCCAGTATATGACTCTTGAAGAAAGTACTGCTTAATATGGGAAACTCGGCTTTTTTAGCCGTGGTTTTTAGGCTCTTAAAGAAACAATAGTATAATAAGTCGTCCATTCGTTCTTGCGGAGTCTTTGACGTGTCTGGCTCAAGTTGGATTTCATCAAGTTTCGACTCTAACATTTCGCATTCTCGATTAGTCTGTGTATTCGGCTCACTTTCTGAAAGCTCGTCCGGTTTTGGTTCCATAGCGTCAGTCGCATTTTGTGGTGGCAACTCAATGTTGGAAGGTCCTTTCAGGAATGAAGTAGACCCCGGAGGACCTAATTCAGGTGGGATAACTTTCCCCATTAACTGACAAAGGTGATCGCCGATGCAATGGAGGATTTCGACGCCTTTGCCCTTGCCACCACACATGTACATATCTTCTCCTGATAAGGCGGTTTTTCCCACAGCCAAAGGAGCAATGTTTTCATTGGTAATAATAGAAACAGCTTCTCCTTTTGGCAGTTTCCCATACGCTCTCATTCCCAAAAAGCCGTCAATAATGATGCCAGGAAGCATCAAGTCCGCTCCGTTGGCCAGTTTGCTGACCACAGGCAACCATGTTGTAAAACTAGGAAGAATATGAGGGGCTTTCCATAGAGTAAATAGAGAAGGATAGCTGCGATCTTGGACATGGAACATGACGGGTGTTTTGCCCACTAAATGAACGCTGGCATAATCTTTCTTATGGGTTTCGATCTTCATCAGAGTCATGTCTTCTTTGGGCGGAAGTATGGAGGTAACTTCATCTTCTGTTAGGCTTGGGTAGAGCTTGAGTAGGTCAGTCTTCAATTTTTTCCTGTAAAATAGAATCAGGAATTCAAAATTATTTTTTATCAATCTTGCCATAATAACGACTTGGTTTTTTACTTTTCCGAACTCTTTAATTGTGTGTTGGATTTGACCCGGAAAGGTTTGGCGAACATCTTCGCAAAAAAATAACTGTCGTTTCCAGGTACGATTGTTGTCTTTATACAATAATACAGTACGGTACCGGTACCAGTTTGCAGACGTGCTGATATCCTGTGTAAACAGGGTCTAGAACGCGAAACGCACAGTGAAACCTAGCCCAAGCAACCGGGGGTTCGAGCATGCCGATCAGCCATAATCTGAGCAGCCAGAGCAATTTCCAATGGGTCCCTTTTACTATTCCGGGACCTTTTTATTGATGAGAATTATTTCTTAAATGTCATCTTATATATTTTTACATATTATTAGTGATTATTTCAAATTAGTATGATTTATTTGTCGTAATATGATTTAATTTCGCGTATTGCCGTTTAATTTTGTATTTCGCGCATCGCATTTCACATCCACCCGCAAAAGCGTGGTAGCCCATCGTAACGTCGTGAGGCAGCACTAACGCACAAATCCAGTGCTATTTCAAAATAGAGCAGCGAGAGTGTCAGCATTATTTATATTTTTAAAAATTCATACGAATAATTACTTGCCTGCACATGTGTATATAATTTTAAAATGTCCAACGATGACGAGAAATTCCCTATTGTGGAAGGGGTTGGTGAAGAAGTTATCCTGACCCTAACCGTGCTAACTGGCCTTGTTATCTTGGTTGGCGGCCTTTTGTCTTCAAGGTAAATTAAAACCACATTTTCTTGCTTGTTAGTTTTCTTACACGTTTATTAGGCTTCAGTTCGTTACATTGCATATCGTGTGGGGTAACAACCCCGTCTATTATCTGGCATGAATGTGGGTAGTTTAGCCGGTATATATCTTAATGCAGCATTAGAAAAATTCCATCCAGGTTTATATTATTATACATTGTAGACGTAATAATGGCCCCGATACTGTCCATCCAGATCACATGGAAGCTGTAGCTTCGGTCAGGCAGAGATTACGGGAACAGTTGATAGCCAATTCAGGTCTCTTTGATTTCTAGAAAGCTATAATTATCTAATAAATACGTACACTAGACAATGAACGACCTAGGATGCCCTCTGATTCAGACGGGGATCGTCAATGTCCAGTTTGTTTGAATGAGGTGGAATATGCCATTGAAACTAATTGCGGGCACGTATTTTGCGGTACGATTGTTCAAAAATTGGTTAACGTTAGTCGTCTCTAAGTTTTTCCCTTAGGCTCTTGCATGGTGGCGTATTTCAATCACGGCAATGTATTGGGTCCCGTACGTTGCCCCGTTTGCAGGCAGCAGGTCCGTTTGCATAGAAAGGGGTTGATTATCTAATGAGTTTAACAGCGTGCTTTCAGGTCACTATTTTCCTGAATTGCTTATCAGAAAGAGAACTAAGTAGCACTGTGGAGGCTGAAGTCGCAAGGCGGCGCGAATTGCAAACAGAAATCCGTGCGTACAATCGTAGGTTTTCGGGTGACCCTCGTTCCGTAAGTCACGCCTTACTGTTACTATTATTCTTAATATTATTATTTAAATTTTAACATCGATGGGGAACCGTACGAATTTGGTTTAGTTTCGAGAGTACCTGAGTGACTTGCCTACGCTTCTGAGACATCTGTGGAACGAGTTTTTCTCCGTAGGGGGATTATTGTACATGTTCCGAATTCGAATTGTGATGATCCTTGTCGGAGCTTTGCTCTACTTCATTTCGCCCTTGGATATCCTTCCTGAAGCCGTCTTTGGCGTTCTAGGGTTCTTGGATGATATGTTTGTGTTTGTGTTGTTAGCTATTTATGTGAGCATCATTTATCGCCGTTACGTTACGGATCGCGATGATTGAGATTTTGCATCAGCTTAGAGTAACTCAAAGTGTTCGAAAATGGCTACAAAAAGAAATTGCACAGTCTGTAATTCGAGATTAGTTTTATAAAGCGTGCAAAAACATTTTATTAAAGCTTTTCTGGGACAAGACGGCACTGGTATCTTAACTTCAAAATATTTTCATCTTTTTTTAAGGGAAATAAAATTAAGTCACAATAGCTTAAATACTGGAATTCTGACTGAAACAGCAACACTGGGTAGAAAAACCTAACTCTCTAGCATAATCACACTAAAACTAACGGGGAAAAACGTAAAGTGACACAACGTAAAGTTAAGAGTGAAAAATTAGGACTTACAGAGCACCACCTCATCTTATAAGTGACATAATATCAATAGAAGAGAATAATCGCACAAAACAACTTCGCCCCGCGCCATTCCTATGGAATGCGTGAAAGAATCTGAGGAACTCTTGGCACGGCCCCTGCATATGCTCAGGAGACAGCCTTACGTGTGTCCTTCTGGACTTTCCTCGTCGAAAACACGGCGCAAATCCGTGGCTGCTATACTTCTCATACTTCGAGAGCGTTCAAATAATGAAGGCTCTGTATAAATTGGTTCGCTAGGGTCTTCAAACGCCCGCCTCGATTGGTTAGTGTTGGGAATGTCATTGGAGTTATCGTCATTCCCGTTTACAGGAACTTCTGTCACGTACCTTTTTTCCGTATAAACATAAACATTCAATTAGCATTTTTTGTTTTGAAATCAATCCAAGTTGTTTACCTGGGTTCGAATCCACGAGCTAAACCTGACATGAAAAAGAGATTGCGTGTAGATGGCGTGTGCGAAGCAGGTGGGCGGGGCGAAGAAGTGTTGTTTTGATTGGACCAGCGGCCGGGAGCCGTTGCGTCCGCTTCGGCGTTTTTGAACTGCAAAAGCCGGTAGCGCCTAGATAACAAGTTTAAGAGGCTAGATATCGGGAACTCGGTAGTGGTAGAGTGTTATCTTGTTTGTACCTGAAGCAAAGTCCAGCTAAGCAAGAAGCTAGCAGCATAATACATAGGAGGATGATCAAGGAGGCAATTAAGCCGTAGTATTCCGTTTTCGATAAGCAGACGTCGAGCTGTCGAATGGCGGTCAATTCTTCTGCGGGTATTTCATCCCGACGACTGTAAACTTTCAACATTTCCATAACGAGCTCCTCCTCTGCCTCTTCGCCAGCAGTTTCATTGGCCTTGCCATCTTGGGTAGTAGGTACTGCGACCGGAAGACCGGTTATCACTGCGGGCGCACCACGACGCTTGCGTCCGTAAGATTGCAAGGACCCTCTCCCTGTATTGCTGTTGCAATATACCTGTGGAAGCAGCAAAACCCGTATTTCTTTCAGTGAAGGGAATTACTTCGTTTCTGTTTATAAGTGTACCGGCTGACAGCCTCCGCGACAGGCGCGGACGGTGGCTTCGAAAACGAGGAAGTTGGATTCGGGAATCTTAAACGCGTTAAAGCGGGCTTCTAACCCGTCCAATTCTCGCGATTTGTCCAATGCAGGGAAAATTCCGTCATCCACAGGGCAACTGGAAGTTTAATGTTATGGTTATTGGTACAAGGTAGATGAATGAATAGTGAAGTTTGGTACCCGAAGCGGTCAATGAGTTGGACACTTCGACCAGTGTAAGGATCCTTGGCGACGACATTGGTAGCAAAGATATCATTGACGAGGTTGTAGCCGGCTAGGGATTCTAGACGGAACGTTAAAGGATCACCGACCGCGATGGTTGTGGTAGGTCTGTTCTGGAATAGGATCAGGAGCCGTACTCGCGAGTCTAGTAGGTTTTGCGCCGGCAAGTACTCAATAGGTGTAGGACTGCCAGACCTAGAACGCGATTTCCAATTCCAACTTGTTTAATTCTTAAATACGGTTACGACCTCAATAAAACAAAGGTTTTACCCGGCACCGATGTAACCAGAGGTCACGACCGCCTCACCAGGGCCGCCGAACAGGCAAGTCAGGTTGTAACGCTTGTCACGGGAAGTTTGGACCATTTCACTGAATTGGACTACGACGATGTTGGTTAGAATATCTCCGTACTACAAAAGCGGGGAAAACATGGTTAGGATAACTAAGTTTATTGAGCGATAGGCAAGTTCAAGGTACCTTTTGAGTACCGCAATCAGGGTACCCGCGAGGTCCGGTAATGCGTAAAACGCTGTTCGAACCTCCTGTACCGCGGAAAAAGCATCGGTCGTAGAAACCATACGTATAGATACGGCCCGTAAAACCATCAGGGGTACGTAAAGTGAATTCCATGCCGTCTTCGTTACACGTTTGACTGACGTCCAAACAATCCGAGCCGCCAATGCTGCGCTCGTAGAAGTCAAAGTCGCCGTTGGTTTCAAAGTAGGACGGATTGGTCAAATCCAAGTCTTTCGTCCCGCGATCGCTTAGCTCACAGTTGTCAAGATCCCGGCCAACAAAATTGCTTACTGTCGTGACTGGTAGACGACTGAAGAGCGAAAAACATGACAGTTGACAATTTCCAATGAATTTAACTTAAGTTCGTACTTAAAGTTGAAGCTCACGCAAGCGAAATCTCGTGCATTTTGACATTCTCGCTCACACTGGAACAAGGAAGTAGCTTGTAGGTAACGGCGGATGTATGGACGGCGAATCCTGATTCTCGAACCGGCCTAAAAAGGAATGGGAATAGATCGATGAGTAAAATGGACGAAAGTGAAAATAATTTTACTTGACGGAATCCGTCTTCCCGACCACCGCAGCGATCGCTCACAGGACGGAAGGAGCCGCCTGCTACTCCGCCGGCTCCTCCGAAAGATCCGCCGCCACCACCAAAAGATCCTCCACCACCGCCAAAAGATCCTCCTCCACCTCCAAAGCTCGATGATCCACCGCCGCCAAAGGATCCGCCGCCAAAACTAGATCCCCCGCCGCCAAAACTGGAGGATCCCCCACCGCCAAAACTGGACGATCCACCGCCGCCAAAACTGGACGATCCACCGCCGCCAAAACTGGACGATCCTCCGCCAAAAGATCCGGAACCGGAGCTCCCGCCTCCGAACGATCCGGAACCAGAGCTTCCATAATACCCATCGTCTATTTCGTTAATTGTTTAAACAAAATCAATTAGCGATGTTTTCGTAGTTAGAAGAGGTTTAAAGATAGCATCATGCGATTCTAAAGGTGCCGTGCAAAAAGTGTACACTAACGTGTGGTCGTTCTACAGATATGTTAGGAGGGTATTACGAAATGTTAAGGCGGTATCCAAAGACGCATTCCGGATTGATCTCTAAAAACTCTCGAGTTAGCATGAGGGCATACACATGCGAAGGGTTAGAGACAAGGTTGTTACGAATGAAGCACCTGTGGTAACCCCAGCAGTGGCTTGCTGAGGTCTAAGTGTGATGGGTTCCAGTTCCTGAATACTCGGGTACGTCAAGTTGAATTCTGATCGGTCTACAAAAACGTTCAAGTGCTTAAAAATCACACACACACGTACACACACACAACAAACACCTTTCTTTGTCCCCCTAAAAAACTAAGGAGTAAGCGTGCGCCGCCAAACTCGTAAATGCTACGCGGATCAACCCAAACTAATACATTGGAAGAGAGGGGAAGAAGAACCTCGGTTGCTGTACGGGTCCAGACCCGAAGAACTCGAACCTGAAGAGGATGAACTCGGATAAGAAGGGTAGATAGAGGGACGGTCGCGATCATTGCCTCCTCCGCCGATGCTGCCGCCGAATCCATAAGGTCGGTTTAAGCCGGTGCTTCCACCGCCGCCGCCGCTTCCAGATCCTATTCCGCCGTAGCTCGAGCCGCTTCCACCATAGGCACCTCCCCCCGAACTTCCACCATACCCACTTCCTCCCGCAGAACTCCCACCATACCCACTTCCCCCGATACTTCCACCATACCCACTTCCCCCTATACTTCCACCGTTCGAACCTCCCCCTAAACTTCCACTTCCAAAACCACCGCCACTTGATAGCCCTCCTCCGCCTCCTCCGCCTCCTCCGCTGCTGCCGCCAGAGGAGGAAAAGGGGATATTACTGGACCAGGAGGAGGACGAAGACCAGGCGTTGCTGCCCAAATCGGCTCCTGCGAACCCGGATCCGTCAGCTAAAAGTATTGTCAGGACCAGACATGAATGTACGCGGACAGGGACGTAGACATTAGTGGGGAAAAGCGTTCATACACAGCCCTTTTGTTGCCCGTATCGTTTATAACTAGTGATCGTTACCTGTCAGACTTTCGTAGTAATCGTAGTCAGGGTCGTAGACCAAGCGTCCGTCTTTCTGTTCGAATCGACTCAGGCGACAGATTCTGTAGCGTTCACTGTACATGGCTGAGCGGCAGCGGTAACTTGCCTAAACAGAGTAGTCATTACATTAATTGCGTCCTGCGAAACTGTTTGGAAATGTGTACTTGGCGTAGACACTCGTCGAGGCATTCCGCCAGGGTACGGTCTGTGATTTCTGTCTGGAAGTCGGACGACAATCGGGAGTTTCGGTAGCGCTGGAACGCTGTTAGGATATCCCGACGACGTCCATCAGCGTAGAGCGGGGACGTGTCACCATCGCCGCGGCCATTAGATGGCGCCTCAGTGTTTTGCCCGCTCGTTTCCATGCACATTAGCTCAAAGTATTGGTACTTGGACCCGGACACTTGGTTCACTGAATTGCTCGACTCAGGCTCGGGGCTTGTAAAGGAATCCTCCGCGGATAGGAAACAAGACTGGGTGGCAGGGTCGAAGATAAACGACCGGCAAAGGTACCTACGATCATTCACCGCAATCGTCCGTCAGTCTCAACTAAACCCTAGACATGTGTTACGTACCTGTCGGCCGCCACGCAGCGAGACTGACATTCTTCTGCAGACGCATTCCGTACCGTTTCAACTTCTAGGAAGTTGCCAACTTGGGCGCGTTCTTCGCGAATAAACGACACTCGTCCATCGCAGCGTCGGTCCTCGGATAGGCACGTGTTTTCGAAATAATCAAAGCCGGGGTCGTCTTCGAAGAACTGTGGGTGTGACCGCCTCGTATGCCGGCTCAAGTAGCAAGTGCGTGACGTACCGTCGTACGAAGCCCCGCGGCACACGAAGCTGTACTCGTTTAAGCATCTAGTGCAGAGTTTAGCATTAAATTTAACTCCTCTTGGACCGTTTAAATTGAAGAACTAATGAAAATACTTGTCTTCGCATTCCGTGCGATTGGCTACAAAGTATTCCTTGGCGCCAGTAGGACGGAACTTCTTACGAGGAGCGCGCTCAATGACGTATCGACGATTCGGGCACTCGCGGTCAATCCGGGAAGCTAATTAGGATCACAGTTAGGTTACATCTAACGAAATCAGGGAGAAAAAGGGATATTTGGTTTTCGCTTACATGTTAGACAGATCTCGCTGAGATGGAAAAAGCCAGGCATGGCCACAAGCGTGCCTAATCCTTCAGGGCGTGACTGTTCGCGGGACAGGAAGCAGACGGAATCCTCGTAATCCCCTACACTGCCGCTCAATCCATTCCCATTGTTGTTGCTACTACCGAGTCCGCCCAACAATCCTGCCCGTCTGCCTGGCTGGAAATCCAAGGAACTGCACGTTCGTACTAGATTGTTGGCAGCTGTGCGGTCCCGTAAGCACAAGTCTTGGCATTTCTCCAGTACTTGCATCGGAGGAGAGGCATCTCTCACCTTAATTTCCCCCCAATTCATTTCTTTGCTTCAAAAATACTGCAGTTTTGGATTTTTTTTAAAATTCTAACTTACCACGTCATCGTCAAATCCTTGGAGTTGGTAATTAGGGAGTCTTTCGTAGACTATCTTACCCACTCCGAAATTACACGTCGTTTGAGCTGCAAACAATAAAGGGAATAAATTTAAAAAATAAATAATAATATTAACAAATCTATTTGGAATTAATCTAAAAATTTCGTATAGAAGGCTGGATCGTTTCGTTAGAATCCGAAATAAAATAAAGTAAAATCCACACCGTAATAAATAGCTTGAAGCACTGTGAGTGTAGGCTTCCACAAAATCATTGCAGCATGGTTAACTTGGTGGCTAACAAACTAAACTCGCTATGTAATCGGTAACACTTATGATGAGTTAACGTGGAGTCGATTTAATGTCGACTCCTGCTCAAATGCAAGCTGGTTTGTTTCTGTCAGTTGATACCTTAACCGTTATGCTTGAGTGACCTGGATGAAGGGGGAGTCCCATAGAGATGCTGCGGGTAATTAACCCTCTGCCTGTTGCATGTAATCGACCCACTGAAAAATTCATTTACGCCTACGCCATATATTTATTATAAAAAGGTGCGATGGGATTGTTTTGTGATTTGCATAAGTTGTGTGGATTTTACTCGGAAATGGGGGAATCAAACAAGAACGTAACAAAAAGATAGAGGAAAGAGGGGGGTAGCCACCCATGTCCGTAAAACGTTTACACGGTTGAGCTGATTTTGTTACATAATTTAACCCCGGCAGTGCCCTAAATAGATAACGAAGGCTCAAAACGGCTTTGCAAGTAGCTTTTTAGTTTCAGGGTGAAATTAATTTGACGGTCAGGTAGTTTTTTTCTTACAATAGGGTCATCCACCTGTGTGGGTGTGGTGTGATTTACTACAGAGAGGACCGGATGTAACCGGAAGTTACGCCAGGCCTTCGATGTTCGCAGTTACTTTCGCTGTGATAACTTTCGCCATTTTTTTAATTTTTTTATCGAGTTCAATCGGTCTGAGCTAAGCTCGTTGCCGTACAGGTACAGTACATGGAGTGTAGGTGTTATTAAGATCTTAGTTACTGAATGTCCAATAACAGTTACTTTCGCCATTTCAGCTACACTGTATTAACTGTGTTATGCTCAGATTGGAGAAAGCTTGCTCCAGATGGTAAGAATTAGATGTCTAGTCTAGACTGTGTATTGCTCTAGGACGGTGAAAAGGCGGTTCGCGGAAAAGTGTCTGGCTAATGACCTTGCTTGCGAATCGACAAGGTCCCAACCTTGCTAACTTTGGCGTTTCGCTGGAGGCGTTGAGGGGTTGGACGTATTTGACGGTTCAACATCTGTAGAGTAGTAGTAGACCATTTGACCAACTGGTACTAGAGGGGAGTGCATCGATAGTATTGGTAGTACTTTGACCCAGAAAGCTAGGAAGTTAAAATAGAAAGCCCGAACGAGGTCAGCTAAGGTTTTGGGTAAAGAGTTTGTTGCTCTGACGCAAGTTTTTCTTCACAATAGAAAGGCGAGGAGGTGTGTTTTGTCTGGCGGTATACTGGGCAGTGCAGAACGGAAATGGATCAGGTGAGTGATTGCTATTCATAACTGGGATGGGGGAGATATGGGATGCTGGACACATTACATTCTCATTTCCGGACTACCAGAGAGACCCTGACGCGCCTATTTTCATGTAGGTTAAAGGTGAGCTTGCGTACTTTTTATGGGGCCAAGCGAGTTTGACCGTCACGATTTTCTTTCACAATGAAGGCGGCAAGGCAAATTGTAATTCGCTTTAATTTAGTCTACTTAATATTAATTTAGACTAATTCAACTTAGCTTTCAAAAACTTTCTTGCTGGGTGGGATTAGTGAGAAGAAATCTAAAAAATGCGAATAGTTTACCTTCGGTGAGCATCCTGAGGACGGTGAGTAGAGAGATGGCTTGCACCATGCTGCGTTGAAGGCTGACTGGGCCACTAATGAGTCCTCCTGGCATGATGCTATGACGAAAATCTCCCACGCACACAACACGCACTCATAAAGGCCGCTGGTTTTGAACAAAAAATGTGTCTAAAGCACCAAAAACTGATCCAAAGAGAATACCTGTCAAACAAAACGTAGTTTTACTAATATAGCACCACTGTTTGCTCCTTGGAAGAGAATTTTAAAACTACTTTTTAAGTTTGGATTCAAGGGATTCAATTTTTTTAACTATAAAAAGCTCAGCCGAGGTGGTCGCTGCATGTCTCTTTCAGAACACAAGCTTTCCTGATCTGTTGTACCAAGAGACCGAAAGTGTCAGAAGGATGGTAGAGGGTAGATGGAACGAAACTGGAGGACAGCGAAGGATTTGCAACCTGTGATATATGAAATCCAGAGCGAAAGTCCGAATCGTTCATCTCGTGTTTGATACACAAATGTGGTATAAAGTCCATAAAGCATGCATGGGTAAATACCACGCCTATTTCCACCTTTTCGGGGAGCTTTTTGACCAGTCCAAAGGTACGGTAGTTCCAAAATAGGGTGCCGATGACGAAACAGGTTGTTAATGAAAAGAAAAGCATGTTGTGGAATGTCCGTTTGGGGGGAATAGGGGAAAAGCAAGGGTTAAGCCTCAACGAACTCGGCGTACAGGTGAAAAAACGGAAAACGAAAGTACGCTATGCTAATTTTAGGTTTTTAAAAATAAAATAAAAATATAAGCGATGGCGATAACCTATACGGAAACTGGTTTTACGAGTGCGTTTGAAAAGGCAGCGGAAGTGATTGCGTTTTTAGTCCAAGTTACCAATGTTACAGCGGAAAGGCTCGCACAAAACTCGTTATGACATCATAGGATCTCATTACGTCGCCCGTATAGGTTATGTTGCTTTATTGTAGTTCAAAGCGGGCAATTTTATAAGGAAGTAGGACATTTCAAACCTGTGGTCACTTACCTTACACGGCCTCCCTTTTTTGGTTCAGTTCAAGCCAAAAGTAATAATTTCACTTTCCAAAATGTCACTTTCACTGTTTGAATCAAAGTGATGTCTCTTATGTGGACAGGAGCTCGAATGCGAGTGGTGGAATTGTTGCAGGTCTTGAAGTACTACGGAAATTCACGATACCGTGTCCCCCTCTTTTTCTCTCTTTCGTTTAAAAGGGGGTTTAAGCTCATTAGCACAAGTCATGGTGCAAATATCCTCCCTTTTTAGTTTTTTTGCATTGTCCATACATTTGGAGTGCCGGATATGTTGTTTTGTATGGCATCACATCGACACTGTCGGTATTTACACCAACAGGACTGATACCTTGATTAATGAATCCGAATAACAATCCAAACCTCAGTGTCACTTCCAGAATCGCCAATCCACGCCCCTTGTCGCCTGTAAAATGTGGATTTCGCCATTTTTAATTTTATTTTTTAAAGCAAATGTTATGCGGTGTAATTTTTTTGCAACTTTGTGTATTCTTTTATCCACCACTGGTCTCGGAATGAATAGATTTGGAATTGGACAATAATCACACCACAGGGTACTGGCAGAAAGGTATATCACATGCTTTTTAGACCGCAATTAGTTGCCTCTTTTTGTAATTCTGGCGTGTAAATTAAGCCCGAATATTCAAAATTTGTGCCGGGATAGGAATTAAAAAGATTTAAAAAAAAGTCAAGTCAAAAAAGGCTACACAGGTTTAAGGCGCAAATTTGACATGGATGAAAATTGTGGCAGGAGAAATTGCATCGCCACTTTTAGTTAGCAAAGGCACATGGGTGTATCCTATGGAACAGAATTTGCCAATGAGAATCTTGTTTACATATTTTTATGACTATTTAGAAAAATTTACCTTGATTTAAACTAGTCACTGGCATAGCGTAGCCACCAATGAACTCACTAGCCGAGATCTTGTCTTTATCCTTGACTTGAAAGAGCATCATCGTAGTATCTGGAGAGCTGATGCGAAAAGTTGTCGTTTCGTTCCAAACTGGGTTGAAACCTGTAGCAAATAAACAAACAAACAAAAATAAACAAAAAAACAAAACAAAAATAAACAAAATTAACCACTATTCGACAAATATTACAGTACGTTTTTACCATTGTCAGGGACATGTTTTGTCTTGAACTTTTGATCTTCAGTTTCGCCGTACAGTCTGACAGATACATAGGGATCAACCACGTCTTTTTTTTTCTCTACGCGAGCTTTGGGCAGACTCTGTCCGGAAATGATTCGTATACTCACAGTAATCGAATTCCTGTAAAAAAGAAAGTAAATTAGCTCAAAGTTTATGTAAAGTGGCAATAAAAGATAAACTGACATGGGATTCGTGTTATCACCGATGAGGAAATTAGGTTTTAGAACGTAGCCGCTATTTCCGTTCTCCAGGAATCTTCCCCTAGCAAGCATCATGTCTTTCCCGGGCGTTTGATAATTCAGTGCCACTACCGTGGAAAAGTTAATTAGGCGTACTGGACTGGATGAGTGGGCGCTGTGTTACCTATTTGACACCCGACTTTCCAGTAAGGTACGGGGTTGTAATTGCTGGATCCGGTACGGCTTCCGGCAGGGTAAATGCGCACCAGTTGTCGTGCTGTATGAGCTATAAAGTCTTCTTTCGATACTTCCATCAGTTCTTTCGCGCGACCCTCGGAAAAAGAAGACATTTGGTAGCACTTGTTGTCGGCGCGGCTTTGCTCAAAGCTTTTGAAAGATACAGCTTGGCAAATGTTCACCAAGTCGGACAAATCCTTGGAAAGCACCTTCTTCAACTGCAAAACAAAACACACAAAATAACGAACGTTTTTAAAGCATCCGAATCGAAGAAGAACCACGTCTTGGTTGTGTAGTTTACTTTTTCAGCATCAAGTTGCTTAGCACGCATCACGTTTCCATCAGGCTGATCAATGAATTGCTGAGCAGCGTTAAGGGATTGTTGGCTGCCACTGCTGGACTCTTGCAGGGCATAATTTTGTGCAGTTTGAGCTGGCTCCTCCAAAGTACCAGCGGCCTCGGCTTGAGGTGCGCTAGGAACAACAGCAATATTGCTGGGAGCTTTCATTTTCTTGCCTTTTACAATAACTCTGCGCATTAAAGCTTCTGGGGACGGGAGATTGGCCATGTCGCCATCTACCGGCTCGTTGTAAAGCATATCTGTGTGACATTGGCAAAAATAACGTTTAGTATGTATAAACTTTTGCGGTACAATGAAAGTTGTATACCTCCCAGAATTTCCTTCAAGTGCTGGGCCAGCTTGTCTTGTTGAGGCTTGCTTAGATGGTTTTCCAAGGATAGAATCAGCGGATAGGGTGATACGTCAAATGCATGGGTCTTGATGGCATCCGCCAAGACGTCTTTGACTAAGATAGCTGAAGTTATGGTATGTCCGTGGTAAATAGAAGGCTCGTCATTGGGTCCATCCCACAAGTCCACTGAATACGTACATAAATGATCAGGATTTTAGGTATTTACGTTAGGTTTTTTTAGTCATTACGTTCAAGACAGCGACATCCTTTTCGCATGGCGTTGATGTAAGCCTCGATGCTGCTCTCGCTAGTTAGCTGGTTCCCCGTTAAGTAGGTGTTGTGCGAAGATGCGACGTAATAGTGCGCCAAGGGACGCGTCATGTCTTGGTACACTTTCTTGTGCTCAGGCTTGAGGACTTCGAACATTCCCGAAGTTAACAAGTTCGTGAATCCTACAAGTTTTGCCAAACCAAAATGATCAGTTTGTAAACACGCTTTGAGTAGAAGTAATTAACAAAGCTTACCCGCTAAGGTGAGGCTATCTCTTTTCTTAATCTCGGACATTTCAAAGGTTTGAATAAGTTTCTGGACGGCTTCCAAGTTTACAGTATCGTCATTGTATTCCTTCTTGAGGAATGCTAACAATTCAGCTGCTGTCATGATCGAGCCATTGGAGATGGCGTACCTAACAATGGTGTTAGGTTTAGTCACGAATCAGTTTACAAAACGCTCAGTAGTTTATTTTTTGTTTTTACTTTCTAAAGAGTTCTTCCAGCTCAGGTCTTTTGAGCAATTGCTGGTAAAAGACCACAAATTCATGGGCATCCAAAACTTGCTCTTTCTTGACCGCTTTGCGGTTCGTGTTGGCTTCATCGAAAAGCTTCCGGACGTGTTCTTTGCTCATTTTGATGTTCAAGAGCCCCAGGAGTTTGAGGGATTCTTCAAAGTTTAAACTTCCCGAATTATCCTTATCGGCTTTCTTGAATTGGGCTTTTAGCCACCTACAGACACATAAAACGAAGGTCCGAGATAAGATTAAGTGGTCAGGGAAGTCCGATACCCGCTTTGCTTACTCTTCGTAAAGACGTTCCTGCCGAAGTCCACGCACGACAATGAGTAAATCCTTTAGACTACGAACCCATTTCTTAGCAATGTCTTCTTCCCCAGCTACCAAATCTAGCGTAACTTGTCCGTCACCGTAAATAATGGAAAAGCAGTGAGCTTCTTGTAAAATTGGATCGGTTGGGTGCTTTTGTTTCCGTTCGTCCACTCGCCGGCCAACGCGGTTGAACGTATCCGTTGCCCAACCTCCTCTTACGTCTTTAATATCCAATATGTCGACTACAAACAATCCCAGACATTAGCTTAAAGTTAAGACGTCAAATGAAATGAGCTCTAGTTACTGTAGGTATCGGTTTGGGTACACAGAGGCTTATGAGTGGGCTCGTAGCCGATTCGCAGATGGTTTTCATCCAGCCAGTAGCGGCGTGGGTACCATTTATCGTAGCTCCGAACTTTCCATAACTGAGTGCCTTTACGTAAAACGGCAAGTTCCGCTTCGGAAGACTTGGATCGCTTAACCACCTCTGGGAAACAAACAAAACAAAAACCGCACCCATTAGTGGACGTCCGCTGTATATTCCAACAATGAAATCTTGGCACGTATGAAAACGCCTATGGCTAACAGTGAACACTTTGGCGAAGAAATACCTTGAACAAAATCTGAAAAGGAATAGACAAACTGTCCGGATGCTCGCCAGTTCTCTTGGCCGTAACTCATTATGGCTAACAAGAAAATACAAAGGTCAAGAATTTTAGTTTCCTGTCCAGCTCGTCCACTTTGACGTTGTTAATCAATAGTACCACGACTGTTTTCACGGCGTGTTTCGTTGTTGTCGCCTCCGAGCGAAGTATTCGTAAGACTCAACGTAGCAAGGGTGACTACCCATACCGATGCGTAATACCCCCAGTTCGATTTTATCATTGAGAAAAATAAACTACGGCTCAACTCGCTATAGCATAAGAGTCGAGCCAAGTTGCCTGGCTATATATTCGAATTATTGAAGACGACGGACAGTCCTTATCGTTAGCCGATAACGACGTGTCGCCCTGCATTTCCATACATTCGGAAGTAGTTCGGGGGGTTGGGTGGTGCTTCGCTATATCTTATCGTATGCGATCGAAGGAAAGGTAAGTCGACCGACTTGGTTGTTTCTACACTTGCGCCAAGACAGTTTTTTCTTGTTTGGATTTTGGTAGCGAACAGGGTTGTGTTTCGCATTCCAATCAACACTCTGAGATTCAAAGAACACGAAATGTGGACGAGACGGAAGAAAACTTAAATTCTTACCTGACCAGTTGATAACTGTCATTTTAGAGCCGGAAACACACAAAAAAAAACAATCCTGTGCTTACGCTAACGCGCAAAATACTGAATTAGTTTCACATTTGCCTTACTTACTTGACCAGGATTCAGATTTTCCTGCATAAACCAAAGAAAAAAACCTTTATCATTGACGTCATGGATCAAGCGGATCTTATCCCGCGCCCACGTGAGGCTGCTAATATGCGGTCTGTTCTGAGAGAGATACTGACGCATGCATGCGTGTCAGAGCAATAAGCATAACAGGAAGCATAGGCTATATGTGCCGTTAGTTGGAAGATTCTGACTTCTAGGAAATATAATGGCAAGGTCTAACTTTCTTCCTACCTCGGTATTCCGGAGTATCTTCTAGTGTTGGGTAGAGGGACTTCTTATCGGGTGTTGCCATGGTTTTAAATGAGAGAATTTAGCAATGATCCGCATGCACAAGCGCGTTGAAAGCTCGCAACACTTGTTTGACTCACTAATACAATTCGTCCGGCTATGAACGCTCACTGTATGTGCTTGTTACGCGTGTAGGGGGCGGAAATGGAGTTTAGAAGCAGTTAGCTTTGCGGAAATCCTTTTGGCGTTGAAGCGGATTATCGTTGCAAAAACGAACAGCCCCTGCACTGATCTGCGTTGTTGGCTTCACGACATTCACCCAACTGTCTGAGACCAAGACCGCGGCAAACGAACTCGGCAAACTGGTGCTTGTTTTCTTGGACTGGGCACGGAACACAGAATGCTGAAACCTAGCCGCATGAAGGAAAGAACCTAGCCGCATGAAGGAATTCCAAGAGTTTCAAGGACAATTGCTCCCAGAGGTATATTGTAAAACTGCAGGTACTTGACTGGACCGACGAAAACAAGGAAAAGGAAAAAAGGAAACTTCCTTTTCGACTCGACCATTCCATCCTAAAACTCCCGCCCACTTGGTCGGTGCCGGGAAAGTCCGGAGTTTTGAGAACTGAGGACAACCTTCCAAAAGACCAGTGTGTGTGGGCGAAATTTCGAGTAATTGGTTCTCATAGAGGAAGGACATATATTACAAGATTAAGAACAGACATGCCGTGGCTCTTTCATTTCCACTCGTGGTGGGAAAATCCGACCGTTTGGTTAGGAACGGCCTTCGCGCTCATGTTTTTGGGCTCTGTTCTGCTGCTGATCGTAACGTGGTGGTGGTGGAGGCGAAGCCAAGCCAGTCAACAGGTTGAGTTCGAGGGCAAAATTGTTTTTATTACTGGCTGCGATTCAGGAGTGGGTCTGTCTCTGGCAAGTTACGCCCACCAACTCGGTTTCCATGTCCTGGCGGGATGTTTGAAACCTGATGGCGAAGGACCAGCCTTGTTGCGCGAACTGTGTAACGAATCACCACAGCGATTAAGATTAGTGCCTGTGGACGTGACGAAGATCGAAGCCGTCTTGGAAACTAAGCGCAAAATCGAAGAATGGATGGCCGAAGATGGGTTAAGCTTATGGGCTGTAGTCAACAATGCCGGCGTGTTAGTTTTCGGTTTGTTGGAATGGCTTGTCGAAGAACAGATCGTCAGCCAGCTCAGGATCAACTTGGAGGGAGCGATTCGTGTCAGTAACACATTTCTTCCCATGCTTCGGCAGTCCAAAGGTGAATTTCCGTCCAACTTTATTAAAAATGAAACCTTAATTTAACCTTCTCTAACCTTAATTAAACCTTTTTTTTCCAGGGAGGCTCATTAGTATAACGAGTCCTACAGGCCAATTGGCATTCCCCGGTTTGGCCGTGTATTCTGCTACCAAAGCTGGTGTTGAGGGCTTTTCAGATGCACTCAGGCGAGAAATGAAGGTCTGGGATGTTGATGTTATTCTCTTCAATCCAGGTAAACTACTGGGAATTTTATTTTTATTTCGAGAGGAGTTTGTGGATCCAAATGTCTTTCTTTTATTAGGTGATTTGTCACGTCACACGCAAATCATGGCTACCCAAAAAGTACACTTTGAGAAAATGAGAGCTAAAGTTGACTATTCCGCTTATGGCGATTTCTTTCAAGCGTTTGAGGAACACATTATATCGAACCTCAGTCCACCTCAAGTAGGTGTTTTGGAAGATGTGGGCAATATGTATCCAAATTTTAAAGATGCTTTGTTAAGCGCGCAGCCTCTGTCTCGCTACCAGAACTTAAGTGTACCATTTCGTATGTTTCTCTTTGTCACAAGCTTGTTACCCAACGTTTGGAGTGATACTATAATTCGCGGTATTGGTTTCAAATCCATGGGTTACAATCCATGATCTAAGAAGATCTCATAAACAGCAAACCGGGGAAAATCATTTTCAAAAATAACAACAAGCAATCTGACTCGGAATATTAACTGTATTGCAGAATAATCGTGGATATTACCCCCCCCATCACATTCGTGTATGCAGCAGTTACTTAAAAATACACAAAAACAAATACACAATCCCCTCTTCCCCCTCCGTTTTTTCATTGGAGTGGTGATGCTTTCCTATAAAGCGAAAAAAACCAGCGAAGTTGCTCTAAAACATCTTAGTGGCCATCTTCCATGCGTATCATAGGGTTGCGGTCAAACGCGGCTTCTTCTTCCGGCCCGCTAAATATTCTGCTACTTATGGCAATCAGAAACATAATACCCACAATGCCCAGCACGGCCCAGAGTGCTGTGCGACGCTTTGATTTCCTTGACAGCCCTTTCTGTTGCAAGGCATTCCTATGAAAAAGGCTTTCTTTAAAAAAAGTATACTATAATTCACACGACGCTTACTCGAGCCATCGTCCAAGCATTTCCAAGACTGACTTTCGTTTATATTTATCGTCGTCGTTATCTACCAAACCTTTCCACCTAGGAGTGACCGAATCATTGCGGTGGTATACAGCAGCACCGTCATTAAAGCCGTCGACATTGACTACGCTATACGGTGGACCAGGATTCTTGACGGGCCTGATAGGCGTGGAAGGGAAAGGACTGGCCTGTCCGCCGTTGTGTATTCGGGCTTGGGGAACAGATTCGCTGTGAGGACTTGCAATACCGCTGTCATCTGACATGCTAGAAATGACATCGTTATCCAGGGCCTTGAAGAAAAGTAGAGGATTAATCACTTGTACATTTAGTTTATAACCAGTTTACCATCGGTAGGCCGAGACCTTCCCTTGCCCAGCTCCTTCTCGAAAGAATGTTCCGGAGTGCATCTACCACTGGCGAAACCATGTTGGCTGGCGGAAAGATTCCTGTGCCACAAGTTGGGCAACTAAAACCAGCCGGAGCAGTGTTTGGCGGTAGCTGCCTGGCCCAACTATCCAAGCAGTTTATGTGATAAACGTCTGAATAAGGAAGGTTTCAATTAACCGCCTTTTGTTCTGTCAATTAAAACGTATAAGGATGAATACGTACGGTAGCAGGTAAGACGAACGCATTCCTCATTGTTTAGTTCCCCGGAACATAGCTCACAGACTGGGCTATAGTCGCTGTCTTTCAGCCATTGCAAATAGGATTGGACAATACACTAAGGAAGAGTAATTTAATTAATCTACTGAACGGTGAACTTTTTTATGTTGATATGAATACCTTGGGGTGGTTGCTGACCATGCAGTATTCGCAAACATTCACTCTGTGCTCGAAACAGAACTGGTTGGTAACTTTCTTTTTGGGGCATTTACAAAGTCCCATTTTGCCAATTAAAGTTGATATAGACAACCAAATTTACGCATTTGTTGGCCCAGTGAGTTGGCCGATCGGGAATTGGGGAGTAAACAAATGCGAGCTACGTTCAGAATAAGTAGCAAGATACCAGGCTTGTAGTTCACGATTGTCGCAACAAAAGTTGAGCGACGAGAAGGTAAATATTACGCTTTTTTAATCAACAATCGTAGTCTAGAATCATCTTTAAGTTTATAACAAGTATTTTAACTGTTCAATAGGAAACATAAAAATGCAGCGTGGGCTTGGGTATGGTCGAGGTAAAAGAGGTGGAAGCGGGCGAGGAGGGGCTCGCTCCGGAGGTGGTTTCCGTCAGAAGGACTTTAACGATCCCGGGGATGAAGACGATGCCAGCCCTCCAATCACTTCATCAGTGGCTGTTTTCTTTCAAGACTGCTCAATGACTTTGGACGATCATCATGATAGACACGAACGCTTGGTCAAATTAAGCCGGGATATCACAATTGAAAGCAAGAGAGTCATCTTCCTGCTTCACAGGATTGTTGGGTAGGGAATTCCCTAATCAAACTTATAAAAAACTAAATTCTTACCGGATCAATACCATCCTAGTAACGCTCAAGCCGATAAGATTATTCAAGAAGCGGAGAGTAAATTAGAATACATCCGGGCAACCTTATGGAAGCAAATCGCCATCGAGTTGGATGGTCGCGACCCTTACCGTTATCTTCGCGCTATAAGCCCAGGTTTGCTTTAATTTAGAATAACGTATTCCTTATCTTTTGTTTGGCTTTGGGCGTCAAGGTATGCAAGAGTATATAGAGGCGGTCACTTTCCATCAATATATTCAAGTTCAGAAACTTGCAACATGGAGCCAGATTTCGTCTCAACTCAAGTTTGATATTTCACCGCAATCTGAGATCGCTAATGAGAGCTCACCAATCGAAGACGTAGCATCTGTTGCCAAGACGGTCTGCGTCGACGTACCGTGGACCGAGTACATACTTGGTGTGGCTGATTTATCGGGCGAACTTATGCGCTATTGCATAAGTTGCGTGGGTCAGGGAGAAACGAATTTGGCGACGATTGCTTGTCAATTCGTTCGGGAACTTCACGATGCATTTGTGGGACTGAACACAACCACTTCGTCCAGCTCTCGGGAAATTAATAGAAAGTTATGGACCTTAAAGCAAAGCTTGCAGAAAATGGAAGCTGCTTGTTACGCTGTTCAGGTACGAGGCTCCGAAGTACCTAAATCCTTACTAGCAATGGCTTGCAGTATGGACCCCTATGATGCCAGAAACACTGGCGACTTCGAAGAATTTTGTTAAAATGACATGATGAGATGATTATTTTGTGTGTATAACTTCCAGTTACGCATTACACGTCTTTCTTTCGTATTTTGACCATGTGTCATACTGGTTAGGTTGATGTGATGATACAACTGATGATGTCTCCTACCGTATTTATAAATAAGACCTTTTAAATGTTTCATACCCTGCATACGGACTATAGTTCGTTATTTTCAATGCTTATCGCAATGCGACAGTTTCCACATACAAAAAAGACTTGGCAAAGCGATGAAGAAATATTGGGCGAGTTCCAGATTGTAACTCCCGCCCTAAGATTTAAAGGGATTTGTTTGTTTTGTCGTTTAGAAATCTTCAATCCTATTGCTTTGGGGACTTTCTGTTCGGTCATCGCTCTCGAGTTTTCCAGTTTCATGTGGCTAGCTCAAACTGGTAAATCGTCAGCTTCTTGGATATGGGCATGGGAAAGCCACGTACCGAAGACACACTACATTTAAGGCAATGTGCAAGCAGCTTTCGTGAAAATAGCGCACAAGAGATGACCTTCATTCGTTATATATCCCATACATGGTTCTTTGCTCGGGGTAGCTTTTCTATGAGTATGAGTAATACCAGGCAAGAAGGTGCATCGCATTAAATCGCCCCACCGAAACCCCACATCTACCCACCTTTATACTGCAGCTACCTTACCTTCGGTCAATATCGAGTTGCGGCTAGACACGTCTATCGATTTGGACCGCGGCTGCGTTCTGGGTGCTGCCCTCTGCCTTATCCCGCTGCTTCGTCCCTTTCCATTGTGCATTGCGACGCTGACATCGTCTCGAATAGGAGCATTCGTGACTTTAACCTTTTAAACTTTTTCATTGGTATCGTGAACTGCAGTTATGAGGGAAATCGTTCATTTACAAGCCGGCCAATGCGGTAACCAAATTGGATCCAAGGTAAGATTCGTACTTTCAGCGAAATTAACTTTTCCAAATCCACATTGCTGGTGGCTTCCACCTCGCCGTCAATGGCTGTCGGGTGTTGCCGCACCCGACCCAGCAACCAAGGACCGCGCCCTGATACGTGGACAAGTTTAAACCCTTATTTGGGTATCCTTTTCTAACTGTTTCATGTTAGGAAACTCTTTAGTATTGTGACTCACCACTATCGTTTCTTTTTTTGCGTCGAATTAACTAATTCTTACCCGTAATTCTTTACGGCCTGTTTAGTTTTGGGAAATCATTTCTGACGAACATGGCATTGACCCTACCGGCAAATATATGGGCGAGAGTCCGTTGCAGTTAGAACGCATCAACGTCTACTACAATGAAGCATCCAGTAATAATTTTTTTCTAATTTTTTTCCTCAGTCAGAATTTTTTTTTAAATTAAATAATTTTTGTTTAAAGGTGGCAAGTACGTTCCTCGTGCCGTCTTGGTCGATCTGGAGCCTGGAACCATGGACTCCGTTCGTTCCTCGCCATATGGTCAAATTTTCCGCCCAGACAACTTCGTGTTCGGCCAGAGCGGAGCCGGCAACAACTGGGCCAAAGGTCACTACACAGAAGGAGCTGAATTGGTTGACTCTGTTTTGGATGTCGTCCGCAAAGAAGCTGAATCTTGCGATTGTTTGCAAGGATTCCAGCTGGCCCACTCTTTGGGTGGTGGTACCGGTTCTGGCATGGGAACCCTTCTTATTTCCAAGATCCGAGAAGAGTACCCCGATCGTATTATGAACACATTTTCCGTTGTTCCTTCTCCCAAGGTACGAAACTTTTGTCACTCTCCTCTCTTACTAAACTTACTGACCGAAAAAAACGGACTGACTTTGCCTCAAGCTATTGCTGCTCTTGCTTCTAGGTTCGTTTCTCTGTTGATGAAATTAGGTTAAGCTGTGTTGCTTATTAATTTTCCAACTCCTTTTCTCTAATCCCATAATGTGAACTGTGCATTGAACTAATGTTTTGAAAATAGTTTTGGATAACCGTATTTTTGTAATTTTAACTGCTGTTGGCTTGTTGCTTCTTTTTTTGTTTTCTACAACATTTTCCATCTTTTCGTCCGTCTTATCTGTGGGCCGTGGTGCGTGGCTGCTTTAGGTGTCTGACACGGTCGTGGAACCTTACAACGCTACTCTATCCGTTCACCAATTAGTGGAGAACACTGACGAGACGTTTTGCATTGACAACGAAGCGCTCTACGATATCTGCTTCCGAACACTCAAACTGCAATCGCCCACATACGGCGATCTCAACCATCTTGTTTCCGTAAGTCTAATCCATTTTTCTCTTTTCTCTTTCTTTGTTGGGCTCCCTTCGTGGGTGGGATGGGCGGGATTTAGGTGTCAGAAGTCGTGGTCGAGCCCTACAATGCAACTCTTTCGGTTCACCAACTTGTAGAAAACACGGATGAAACTTTCTGCATCGATAACGAAGCTCTCTATGACATTTGCTTCCGTACCTTGAAACTCCAGAATCCCGCATACGCCGATTTAAACCATCTCGTCTCCGTGAGTAGGACGAACCCGGGGGAGGGAAAAACATATAAAAAAAATTCGTACTCCGTCCTTATCTTATCATTTGGGGTCTTGACGTTATATAAACGCGGGGTAATTGTAGCTAATCGAGACTTTTTCCGCCCGGTTAGATTACCATGTCCGGAGTGACGACTTGCCTTCGTTTCCCTGGCCAGTTGAACGCTGATTTACGTAAATTGGCCGTCAACATGGTACCTTTCCCACGTCTCCACTTCTTCATGCCTGGATTTGCTCCGCTTACTGCTCGTGGTTCTCAACAATACCGCGCTTTGAGCGTTCCCGAGCTTACCCAACAAATGTTTGACGCCAAGAACATGATGACCGCTTGCGATCCCCGACATGGTCGTTACCTCACCGTCGCCGCCATCTTCCGTGGCCGCATGTCCATGAAGGAAGTCGATGAGCAAATGTTGAACGTCCAGAACAAGAACTCGTCCTACTTCGTTGAATGGATCCCCAACAACGTCAAGACCGCCGTTTGCGACATTCCTCCTCGTGGTTTGAAGATGTCTGCCACCTTTATCGGCAACACCACCGCCATCCAAGAGATCTTCAAGCGTATTTCTGAGCAGTTTACCGCTATGTTCCGTCGTAAGGCTTTCTTGCATTGGTACACTGGCGAGGGCATGGACGAGATGGAATTCACTGAAGCCGAATCCAACATGAACGACTTGGTTTCCGAATACCAGCAGTACCAAGAAGCTACCGTTGATGACGATGAATACGTTGATGAAGAACACGCTGAAGAAGTTGATGACGCTTAAAGAGGAAGAAAAAGAAGCAAGTGAAGATTCACTAACGAGTTGAAATTCCAGTTTGTTTCGTTACATGCTTTCCTAGCAAATCTATCCCATCTTTTGTAGGCTAACTGTCCCTTTCTTTGAAAAATTATACCTGGCTAAAAACTTTTCTAGTTGATCTATTAATGAGCGTTTAACAAGGTCTTCCTCTGCAAATAAATACAACATACGGACTTGTAACTATGTGGGGTACCTTCTCATCCCGAATTGAAGCCTCCGTATTCGACAACTCATCAAGGTTGCAAGATTGGCGTCCAGTTCTTTCCGCTAACATTCTCAAACCGGACGAAAGGGTGCAGATAACACACGATAAGGAATTAACGCAGAATACTTACACTTTCGGAAAGAAACAAGTTAATGAAGATCAACTAACTAGTTTAATTATTTTGCAAAGCAAGTTGAATAAAAAATACAACAAACTACTTTTAACAAATAGTACATACTTTGTTTGGAAATCATATATAGACAAATTGGAACAATATGCAATATCCCTTTCTCGTGGTCGACATCCAAACTTACTGAAAGCGCTCTGTCAATGAAAAGCGGTCTTTGATCTTCGTTTTACCGTTTCGCCTTGCAGGCTTTAGTCTGATAGAAAGCGCGATAAGAACTGAAAGCTTAGCCAATAACGTACAATAGCTTAAAACCCTTTTTATACTATTAATTTGATACGAGAAAATAAAGATACATTGTAAAATTATATTTAACCGTTTAATACCAAAAACAGCTAAAATTTAACCTTGTACCAGAGAATTGCAAGACGCACAAACCTGAACCAGTTTCGAACTGAAGCCCATTTCTAAACAAAAGAAAACAAACAAGTGTGAATACACGTACCGTCGTGGACCGAGTACATACTTGGTGTGGCTGATTATTTCTCTACAAGAAGACAGGCAGTTCTTGCTACCTCTCGTGAACAAGATTATCTCGTACAAGTTTCGTTTATTCGAAGACAAATTTACATGAGGTCTGATCTTACAAGAAGTATAACCTTTCCTCTACATCGTCTAACCGGTTGACCGGGTAATTGGACTTCATGCCGCAGCAAATGGGAGGCTTGATGGTACTGGCAAATTTAGTCGCGTCCGCGATAATTCTTGATGTTTACCAAAATATACGCAGGTACGATGCACATACCCACTGTCATGATGGTTCCCAGTGCGAGTTTTTCCTGAAAAGTAGTATGTATATTTAAGTACGATTGGTCTTTTGGGTCTGGTTTTCGTTGAGTTATACTTACTGCTAAGGAAACTCGTACCCTGGGGGGTCCAGAAACGATGGAGGTGCGAACTTGCATAATGTTCGCAGATTTGGAAACCAAAGAGGATCCCGAGGAAATAACGCTTCGTGCGGCAAACATTTTGAAAATTTAATAAATGTTGGCCTGAACAATTTGTTATGGCGTACGGAAAGGAACTTACTTACGTTGCCATGTTCTTGTGCGAACGTATTTGTATTATAAAGTCTATTATAAAGTGTTAAAGTTAATTTTCTTTGATAATTAGATTATAGTAACAGTAGATTATTATTTCCGAAAGTTAAATAACATAATTGTCGGTTAGGTGATTTAAAAGTCAATGTTGTAAAAACACTCAACCACAAACCAGCCATAGCGCGTGATTCAAAGTTTAACTGGTAAACGCAGAAGTAAAAGAACAGCAAGCAATAAAACACCAGATACAATGAAAACTATTTTAAACGTTTTTGAAATCATGTATGTATTGACTTATCGGCTTCCTGTAACAACCAAGTGGACGTTTCTCTGTGACGTCATGATTGTACGAGCCCTTTCGGTACTTACAACGGCAGCCAATCGAGGAGCATCGTACTGGCAATAAAGAACGGTCACGGAAGCCGTACTTTCAGCTTCTTGCTGGTATTTGCGAGGCTGGAAACTAGCTTGGAGCAAATTACACATCTCGGAATAAAAGTGCGGGTATATGGGTAACTGGTAAAAGACCAAATGGCGAATGCCTTTTATCCGGTACCGACGATAAAAATGTAGCCTTTCCGTGTATAGCATGAATCGTAGTTTCCCCTTGAAGAATATCTCCCTAGCTTGGGCCAGTTTTCCATCCTAATTTCAACGCAATAAAGTAGACAATTACCCATGATTACCTCACTTCATATTACCTCAGTATATTCGCAAGCTTCAGCGAATTCAATCTCCTCCTTCCGCAAGTAGTTTCTTAAGCGCACGTAATCAAAGTACGAAGGGATGAAAATGAGCGTATGTGCCATTAACGCGTCATTGAACCGTGGCAGAAGTTTGGAAACGAAAAACTCAAACCTGGCATCTATGGCTTGTGCAGCAGAGTTTACATCGAAACGATGGAATGCCTACAAGGAAACATGGTTATCAGAAACTTTAATTATTTCGAAATTTGGAGCACCAATATTACCATGGGTAGTTGCGGTACAACTTGTCCAACAGATCCCAGAGATGTTGGATTGTGTATTCGGACAATACCCCCAAAGTTCCGGCAGTGTTTGCTAAACAGTCCACTCAGTTCAGGCATGTAGATTGTGCTGAAAGCGAGTGTTTGGCGGTAGTATTTGGCCCAACCTTGCAGCATGGATAACCGTACTCGCGTGAAATCAACTCCATGCGAGTCTCTCGGTTGCAAGTGCAAATGGCTGACCAAGTGTAAGATATGGTCCCAATTTTGCATCATTAGCACATCGGCTTGGTCCAAAACAAGGACTTCAATGGACGACAAAAAGTCGAAATCCCTATCCGCTTCACCTTCGGCTCCGATAATCAATCGCAATCCCAAAGGCGACGCAATGATGATATCCGAAGCATAAAAGTTGGTATAGAGCTGCAAACCATAAAATACAAGAAATTCGTTTTACTCATTAACTCTTTAACACTCTACTCTATAACAAGACCAAAACTAATACCTTGAGACAGCGCTTTGTGATGCTAATACCTATTCGAAACGCGTCATCAATGTTTCCCGCAAACGTTTCTTCCCAATCGTCGGGTTTGTAATGCTTCTCTTTCTTCTCTCCTCGATGCAAGTATTCTTCGTCGAAACGTTTTCTGTGCATTACGTTCCCGCCTTTTTCTTCCCCGACCAATAGCTGAACCAACATCTGCACTATCCGCACTACGGATTCGCGAAATGGGACTACTATGAGTACTCTCGGCCGAGCCAAACCTTGGTCTCGGAATTCATCGCCGTATTCCACGTGTAGGTTCTTAGCCTTCTTGCCAATGATGGAGAGCTCGGCTTTCTTTTTGTTAATTTTGGCATTATGTTGCAAAACCACCGACCGGGCTTTTAACACATGATTCAACGCGTGGAGACAGTAAGCGTGTCGGATTTCTTCTCCATTTTTGCTGGTTCGTTCAGAATACAGTACATCTTGGTACTGGACCATAAGAGAAAGTAGTTCTTGCTGTAATGTTGTCAACGAAGTAAGTCGGCTTTTTATGGGCTGTTTAACAAACAAATGGTCGGCACCTACCAGTGCAGACGGCGCAACGGGAATTTTACCGGGTGTTATTATAGCGTGTTCTTCCCCAAGCATGTCGCTCGTTAATGCGCTTAAGACAGTCTTGACCGGTCTTTCAAGAACTTGAACGTTCAAGTGGCCCAGCGTTGGCCAGCTTAAATCTTCCTGGGTGTTATAAGGTTTAGTGGACGACAACGGCTCCAGTAGGCTATCTGGAAGTTCCCCTTCGAAGTGCAGATGGAATGGGTCTTTGGCGTCCAGTTGGCCCATGTCAAGATCGGCTTCCGCAACTTCTTCTTCATCTTCCACTGCGTCGTACTCTTCTTGGTCTGCTAGTGGATCCCCATTCACGAGACTTATTGTGTTGCCATCGTCTTTGGATTGTAAACTTGCATCGTCTCCTTCATCCTCTTCATCTTCCGTTTCCTCTTCAGGTTCCATTTCCTCATCCGACTGCTTTTCCGCATCGTCGCTTTCGGATTCCTCCTCAGCACTGGATCCCAATGCTGTAAATTTGGAAGCCGATGTGGTACCTAGCATGCCAAGGAGTTGATCGTAAGCGTGCGGTTCTTCAATTTCGGACTCGGAAGATGTATCCGAGGACGACTCGGATTCTTCCTTGGACGGTGGAACAAATCTAGCATTTTCCTGTTCTAATTTGGCCTTTTTACTATTCAGCTCCAATTTCTGTTCTTCTCGTTGCGAGAAACCAAAGCGATTCCGCTTTTGTCCTGCCCCTCCTCTCCCTCTCGAAGAACCACCACGTCTGCCACCAAAACCCCTTCTCCCTCTCCCCATGATCTGTGCCAAACCGAAGGATAATTAACGCTTAAACAAGCAAGAATTTAAATCCGCGTGGTCGACGTCCAACAGATTACTGTTTTGTTGACTAATTTCTAAGTTTGCTGAAAAATCCACCAGGCGGCCTAATAAGAAAGCATGGCCGCTGGTGCTGGGAGAGGGAGTGACTGGCTGTTTGTAATTAAATTCGAGTGCTTTTTGTTATTTCTTTACTACATTCTTTAAAGAAATATTATTCAGCGTTAATTATGTGATACAGGTAAATTTACTGAATAACTAGTTAGAGAGTGACGGACCATTACAATCAATATGTTCTCTTTTAGGTTGTTGGTTATATTATATATTGTTTGTGTATATCCAGGCTTAAAATAGTTCCCCAAATTGCAGTATTATATACAAGCTAGCCCATCGATCTCCTGCGTTTTGCCGACTTGAAAGTTAAATGGGGCGATGCTGAGCTGGCCATGGCTTGCCCTGGAGAGGCACCCAACAGTAGCAGTTTAGTTAGTGGGAAGGATGAAGTGAGGACCCGGTTTTCCACCAGAGAAGGAGAGTACCGTCTCGTTCCTTTGGCAGAGTATTCCCGTACGAGTCGGTTAAATTATACTACTACTACACCTGGGCAGCAAGGACAGCAACAAGGAGCAAATCCCCAAGTCCGCCTCAGCTTTTTGCCGCTTCCTTCAGACCATGATCCTTCAGGCTTCTGTGATAGATTGTGTTTCAATCATGGAAGAGAGTTGTATTTTTACCTGTACAGAGGTATTGACAAGGTAAAAAAAGTAATAAAACCATAATCGACCTTGAAAATGTCGATAAACTTTAAACTCTATGTTCTCTACGTTTTTCCCCCTCGCAGGTCTCTGATATAAGTAAGCCTATCGATAAGCGATTGTACAAAGGCACAAGCCCTACCTGTCACGAAGCCAATCAAGTCACAGCTTCGACGGATTTCGTTTCCTTCCTTATTGGGTTTACTGGTGGGCAAGTGCAGCTCATCAATCCCTTGAAAAGTGATATGGGGAGGCTGTTTAACGAAGACGTATTTTTTCTATTCTAAGCTCAAGTCTTCTAGCATTTATAAAAATTTTTATAGCGTTTGATCGACAAGACCCGGGTGACGTGTTTACGATGGGTGCCTCAATCCCGAACGCATTTCTTGGTGGCGCATGCTTCTGGGCATATGTACTTGTACAACGAGGAGGCAGGGCCCGGAAATGGTTCCTCCCCCCAGCTCTCCCCGCTCAAAGTGGGGGAAGGCTTTAGTGTACATACTTGCCGAGTAAAAGGCGGCACCAAGAACCCCATACTGCGATGGAGCATAGGAGAACCGCCCTCAGCTATTCAGGAAATGGCATTTTCTCCGTGTGCCAAATATTTGGCCCTAGTCACCCAGGTTTAATCTCGTTTATATTTTATATACTACAAAATTTGGTTTCCAATAAATTGGTGTGTGTTCAGGATGGTTTTCTGCGCGTGTTCCAGTACGAAAGTTTGGAGCTGGTTGGATTTGCCAGGTCGTACTTTGGTGGCCTGCTGTCGGTGTGCTGGTCTCCGGATGGACAGTACATTGCCGTAGGCGGTGAAGACGATCTTATCACTGTATGGAGTTTCTTGGAGCGACGAGTGGTCGCGCGGGGTCAGGGCCACCGATCTTGGGTCACAGCAGTGTCTTTCGATGCGTTTACGAGCTCTTGTGGGTTTCCTGACCCAGACTCGGACGAAGAAGTCAACGTACGGCAGCGTAACTCGACAATATCCTCTCAGAATTGGAACGGAAAAGCCAATGGACAAAGTCAGAGCAGTGACGACTTGACTTGCTATCGGCTGGGCTCCGTGGGCCAAGATACTCTGCTGTGTCTGTGGGACGTTACCAATGATGTGTTGAAACAGCCTTGTGTTAAATCCCGTTGCTCGCTGATGAGCAGCAGCGGCGGGGGGTCTAGTCTGACAGTGAGCAGCTTGAGTTTAACCCGGAAGGAAAAAGACAAAGATGATAAGGAGAAGAACCACAATCACAAGAGACATTTCAGTCTCACGGGGGTAACGGGAAAAATGAAGCATAGTGGATCAGGATCCTTATCGTCCGCCACAAGCACGAACGCGGCCTCTGCTGCAGCCTCAGCGGCAGCAAATGGTGCGGGTACGCGATGGGATGATCCTCTGCGCTTGATTGGCACAGCAGCTTGTCCTCGACTCGACGAGTGTCCCATGTTAGAACCTTTAGTGTGCAAGAAAGTGTCGACGGAGCGGTTATCAGCGTTGTCCTTTCGACCCGATTGTCTTTTGACGGCCTGCCAGGATGGAATTGTATACACGTGGGCGAGACCAAAAAGGCCTCCGGTATGTATTGGAAATTAAGTATGAAGGTTGAAAGAAAGAACACGAAATATTCATATTTTTTGGAATTATTTATATTTGTTTAGGATAATAAGGCGGGCGTTTGCCCAGGCAGTCCACCGCCTTCGGGAGGAACGATGGTGTAGAGGAAATCTATTGGAAGATAGTTATATATAATCGTGCATCTAATCAGTGCAAGTTGGAAGATGGTTTGGACCTGCTCATTTGCATCATCGAGCAAGTTCAGCAATTTGAAATAAGGACGCAGTTTAATTCCAAAGGTGTTTTGTCAGTTTTTGGGAGGCTTGCATTCCCCACATTTTTGCTCCCCTACAATCCTCCCACAGCTCTTTTTAATTATTTATCGAGTCTATCTACACCCAGCCCCCTCCCTTTCAGTTCTGATCAACTTATGTTAATCTATATGCAATCTTGTGTGGAATGAAAGCGTGGCAGAGTGCAGAGAGCTGGTATTACATAAAACAAACCTCATTCTCTGGTTTTGCAGTGTTTTGCATTACGATTTGATATTTTTTAAGTCATGGAACTTCAGAAGAATTAAAAGAGAACGTGTGGCTTACATTATCCGACAGAAAACGATTGCGATCCGCTTTTTTGGCAGCAATGGTCCAGGCAGTTATTTCTTTGCTGGCGAAAAGGCGCCAGCATTTCGCGCCATTCTTTAGTCACCTGACTGGACGTCATAGTGTCATGGCGCAATGAGGTTATTTTACTTGTGTTTTTGCCAATTTCTGTTACTTTAAAAAATTTTTATAAGACCGGAGTGTCTTGGAAGAAAGACCAAACATCGTGAACAAAATTTTATTGAAGTGGAGAATTTATTGCACTGAAAGATAAGCAGTGGTGCATACGTGTTTGACTTCTGCTCGTATCTACCACGTACCACAAATAATAAAAGGACAGGTAAACAGTGCAGCTCAACAAGGTACGTAGATTTTTTCTTTGAATGCAAGAAGCCCCGGTTTGGTCTAAAGAAACACCAGACCGCTATTTACCATTGACTGTCGAAAAAGAGAAAATGAAAGACACCCACACCCTTTCGAGATGGTTAATATGGACCACTTAAACTCCTAGTCCTAAACCTATATAACCCCTAATCTAGTCCTAACCTAGTCCTTAAGTCGGGGTTCGTAGTCCTTAAGTCGGGTACACCGTATTCCTTTTGTCGAGTCATCCTTGTGTCGCGTTGCCGGTTAATATGATTCCCAGGTCTAGTTACAAGTCAGGAATCTGACACTATAAAGTTTGGTTCGACGCTACATTGTAGACCCTATAGGTAGGGAGAGCTGCGAGTATCTTTCAATTGTCCTATTTGTAATTATATAATTATCTCATCTGTTATAACGAAAGCTTACGGTGAAAGAAATTACAAGTTTAAAAACTTGAAACTTTTTTCAAAGATTACGCGTTCGTAAGTCGATACGCCATAGAAAAATATTATTTTGTTGTTTTGTACTCTGTATTTATTCAAATGTACGTGCTCGTACCCAATAATATGTTGTTCAGCGTAATTATAGGGTGAGTCAACGTAACTTGCCATATTTTCAACGTGGTCCACCGAGTGGATCAATATCCCTTGGATGCTAACAATCAATACAAACCAGACTGTCTTCAGCCAGTGCAAACCATGCAAAATAAGCGAGTCTTGTCCGCTTGTTTTTACGTAGATAATAAAGCTGCTTGATATAGTCGCAGATACTGTTGTAGCTATGGGTTTTGAAAGCTGGCTAATAAAAAACCGAGTAAAACCTCCTATTCAATTCAGATGTCGAGATGAGAAGTGACGGGATTTTTTTTTTCGAGTTTTAGGTCTATTTGATCTTGTCTACATTTCTGCAATGCGAAAGGAATGACTAAGTAACACGGATACATCTCAACACGACAACGCGGGTTTCTTTTTGTTAGCCTTCCAACGATAACTATAACCACGGCTGGAAATTAACGTCCAACGCATACAGCATTTCTAGTTGCTCTCTTCTTTGATTCGCAAACCTTGGAAGCACCGTGGATTATTGCAGCTATAAAACATTTAGCCGACTGAAAAACAAGCTTTTGAACAATCCATCATACAGTTTTTCGTTTTTCTTTTTTCGTTCCCCTTCCGCTATGTTTTGACTGGCAACTGAACAGCGCATGATGGTGCAAATGAGCAAACACGTTTAATTTACCTTTTTCCCGCCGAGCGCAAATAAGCCAACGTGTGGCGTTACACACCAGGGATTATACCATGTATATATAAATACCCTCGAAGCAAGGGATATCTTGGTAATTGTAAATAGACTTTGAAGACTCTACGGGGAGATCTGGGTTTTAAACGGAATGAGACTCTACACATCACACAAGTAGTTTCAATTGCACGTTTGTGTACACAGTACAAAACACTTATCACTCCTTCTGGTCGGAGCTTGGCGGGCGACATTTGGCCGCGGCCATTTGCAAAGGTCCGTCCTCACTTTCCGCGTCTTCGTTCCCTTCTTCGATGGGTATATCCTGGTAATCCTTCAATTTCAAATTTCATTTCAGTTTGAGTGCTTAAAAGGAAAAAAAAAACTAAATTTGTTTGGATTTTTTTTCACTTACGTCTAAATCGACATCTGTGATCATCTGTTTGGTGGAGATGGTCGTCTCATTCCGACGAATTGCACCTTGATGTATGTTGGCGTCGAATCGAAGACATTGAAATCGGCGGAGTAAGCACACTATGGGAATGGGCAAAATGGAGAAAAGTGCTAACCCTGCTCCAGTGCCCAGGACCCAGTCAGGATAATCAGTCATGGTACCCCGTCCCTAGAGTCACAAAAAAAGGAAAAACCCACCGAAAAAATATTCCCAACGGATTACACGGAGCAGACATGGCACCCCCACCCGATTTGAAAGATGCAAGTGTAAAATGAATAGTGTGCAAAATTTTTTTTGGACAAGCCATTACGTACTTCTTCCTTATTCCATGCATAGTAGGTGGGTTTGTTGTAGCAGCTGTAAATGATAGAAGCCACTAATAAAACGGCAATGAGAACGGGTCCAATAAATCGCCAGGTGAGTTGCCAATACAAGCCCGGGAGATACCCCGTCATTTGTCGAATGTCTTCTGAAAACCTTCATTTGGAACGAAAACGCAGCTCATTAACAGGAATCGCAAACGGATAGGTGCGGAAATTACTATCAGGCCAAACAAGTGAGCTAAAGCCCTGGCACGTCTTGTTACAACATGCAAGTTGAATTTAGCTAGATAGAAAAGATGACTTAGAAGAAGAAGTGACGGGAGCGAGAAAGAAATTAAAGGCGTGAGAGGAAATCGTTGTAAATCCGTACCTCTGATGGCCGTAAATGTACATCACTGCCACCGTTTCAAGAAATCCAATCAGGATCAATCCTGTCGTCCCAGCGAACGAATCAAACAGCTTCACCCAGTACTCCCCCGCGCCAGTAACAAAAATCAGACCGATCAAGTAACATATGATACACACCCCACCTTGAAGGGAAACAGAAGTTAAGTAAGCTTAATGAATTCGATTTTATTTATAAGATTTATCAGAATAAGATTTCGTTTAAACGGTACCTGATACGACTTCTTTTCGGAAGCCGTGGAAAAAGGGAATATCGAACAAGGTTCCTATGACGCCTTCCAGTGTACCGATCTGGGATCCAATCCCCAAGGCCAGGAGCATTAAGAAGAAGATAACAGCCCAGAAGAAGTCGAAGGGTAGCGCTACAATAGCTTGCGTAAACACGATAAAGGCGAGACCCGTGCCTTCTGCAGACTAGGCAAAGTTTAATTGGGTTAAGATCTTAATAGTGAGAATTTGTGTGTGTGTCTGTGTGTAGCTGGCTTTTCAGTGCAGTAGGCTGCATTTTTACCTCTCCCATAATTTCATCCAAGTTACAATGCTTGAGCTGTAGACTTATTGCCGTGGCGTTGTTAACATGCTGATCCATAAATCGCATATATTCATCATCGGTTAGCGTCATATTTGACAGATATTGCGGAAACTTTTCCACCAAAATGTCCTTGTTGCTGAAAAGGGAAGAAAAGAAGCGAAAACACAAATCAGACCAAGTGACAAGCCATCACAGCCTCAAAGGAGAAAAACTGGACAGAAAGTCAAAGAGAATCGAGTCATAGGACAATAACTTACTAGTCTAAGCACTTATCGTAATTTCGCACGCCCTTAAAGCCCAGGATGCAGAAGATGACAGCGCTAGCGAAGAGCGCGGTAAAGACGTTACAAAGAGACAGAATCAGTGCGTCTTTAACACAGTTGTTCCTGATGGGGTTGTAGCTCCCGAATGAGATCAGCGATCCAAATCCAATACTGAAGGAATAAAAGACTTGGGTCGCAGCATCCAACCAGACGGTAGGATCGAGTAGCTTATGCATCTACAATTCAAATACGAACAAATGAGCAAAAGGGCCCTTGTCAAGAAGGAACAGCAAGCCAAAAAGCCAATGTTGAAATAATAGATCACACAAGTCAAAACACAGGTAAAGACGGCAATTCACCTTTGGCGTATACATATGCAGAAGACCCACTCCAGCTCCTTTAAGGGTCACGGCTCGGATAAAGAAAATAATGAGAACAGCATACGGGAACAGTGCCGTCACATACACAACCTGTCAAAGTGACAAAAAGAACCACCGGGGTGTTAAACTTTGTTCGTCACTTAGCGGCTCATGATTGTCGAGGTATTGTGTACCTTACTTTATGGCCAAAGGTTTAAACACCCATAAAGCAATAAATCCCAACTTACTTTGCCGGATGAACGGATCCCACGCATAGTAATAAAATACACCACTGTCCAGGACAGCAATAAGCATAAAGCCATCCACCACTTAACGCCCCCGGTTTCGTTAATCGAGGGGGAGACATCCAATGTGGTCCGGTACCAGAAATACGCAGTCTCTGATGATAATACACATTCCCGCACCGCGGTTCCATTCTCCACGGGGCAGGTCGACCAGGGCAACGGACTCTGTCACATTTATTACATTAGAACGTGTAGTAATCGGAGTGTAAGGAAGTTTGAACGCAATAGTAAGTCCCCTGCGTACATAGAGGGGGGCTTCGGGCGCTAGGTACTGTAATTACTTGGAATGAATTGAAGAGGTAATAGAAGCACCACGTTATGATAACGTTATAGTAGAGGCCAATGAGAAAGGAGACTAGCGTCGAGGCGATACCCAGTCCGCCGAGCCAGGGATGGATCAGGTTCCAAGTACCTAAAGAGCCTTGTCGAAACTTTTGCCCTACTGCCAACTCCAACATGAATACTGGAATGCCTTCCAAGAGCAGCATGACAAAAAAGGGAATCAGGAAAGCTCCTACACAAATAGGGAAGAGAAAAGAATAGAAATGTTGGTTTTTGTAATCAATAAGTAACAGTGTAAGCCTCAAGAGACATAAATTTAGGTCCGGAATGGGCTTTTCGCAGCAATATAGTTTATCTTGAAGGGATATCGTGCTGCTGCCTTTGACATTTCACCAGCAGCCCATTTGCTCCCGGAGGGTGTCCTTGTCATTGCCAAGTTTCAGCAATCCTATACAGGAATCGAGATGGATCCTCCATACCTCCTACGCAACCACGTCACAATCAATAATCGTGGGTGTGGAATGCTTAGCAAAATTACGCATCAGCTTTGTGCTCTGGCTTGCGGGCGGAAGATGATTAGAAGACCCTTCAGCACATAAAAACTGCCGTTTTTGTTTTGTAAAGAAAAACGTGACGTCCTTTAACTTACGTCATTCGCCAAGTGTGGCGTCCTCCTTTTCTACTCTTTCTTTTCTTTCGAATGTTAAAGCAAAGAACTCGAACAAAAAAAGCAATATTCCTCGCTATATACATGCCAAGGGAGCAGATTGTGTGTCGAGGTGGTAAATAGCCAAGGGTGCTAGTACTTGGAGCTTTGGTTCATTAATATGCGATCACGTGCTTCTTCGGTCAAAAGCCGCCTACACTACATTCATTCTTTTCTCTCAGTTACTATCAAATAAATACTCGCCGGTTCTTCTGCAGCACTTGGCTTCTTTGAATGCGAATAAGAGCAAAAGAAGACCCGTTGCTTCCCAAATCTACTATTGATTTTCTTGGCCGTAGCGATGCACTGTACACCAAAGGGAGGGAAAGAAAAAAGGCATCTTAAGGTCTCGTGGTACGAATTTATCGATGTTCGGAATCGCTTTTCCGTGCTCATCACTTGCTCCAGCTTTCGGAATTTCTAACTTTACTTTGGACCTCGAATTTAGTGGAACATTGTCCTCACATTTCCTAGCATGTCCTGACAACGAAGTTGAGTGGTCTGGGTTGCAATCTGCTCTTCACTTTACATAATTACTGCAGCACTAAAGGTGAAAAGGCATGAAGCTAGTAGGTAACTTAAGAGATTATTATTTCCACTGCTTATAGTCGTTTGATGTCGACGGTTTGAGAATTTTCTTTGAATAAAATTGGTTACTCAAGGGAAAAAGCCGAAAGATTTTGAAAGAACAAACGAAAAACATCAAATAGGCGGGAAATAATAGGTTTGTCCCCAAACTTACCGCCGCCATTTTGTTGGCACAAGTATGGGAATCTCCACACGTTGCCAAGACCTACAGATAGGCTAATAGCACTGAACATGAATTGCAGTTTGTTGTCCCAACCGGCTCGTTCGGGGACCGCGGCGGGGACTTTAATCACGACATCATCCATGCATGTCTCATCGTCTCTTCGGTTGTTGCGGTCACGACCACCATTCAGAAAACTCATTTCTTGGCCTTCCCCTTCCCCTGACACTTCAGACCCTAGATTGAGCCCCAACCCTAGATTCATCGAAGCACGCGAATTCCGGTGACTCGATTTAGCCATGGTCTTTTGTATAAAACGCGATCCAAGTAATAAACAATTGTTTTTTCAGTAAAGCACAGGTCATACAGTTTCTTTCAGGAATGGACGCAACTGTTTTTCGATGATAGGCTGTTGCTGTGGGTCTTTTTCTTCGTATTTGCCTTCAGTGGCGCTGGCCGACGTCGTCGACGTCGTATCCTCGTTACGACGATCGATCGCAATGTCTCGTTTTTTCGTCAAACCATGTCGCCTATCGCCCAGTAAGGAAAACACGAGACGGGAGTGAGCTTTACGGGATCAAAAGTGTGCGCAGTCAACTAATCGCGTGGTTAGCTCCAAGTAACAGGTGTATAACGATCGTGAACCGTTTTATGGATCCAAACCACAAAAATCCAGAAGTTAGGAACTTTTAATTGTTTCGGAGAAATGCTGTAGAAAGGAACCAAGAGGGAGTTGGAACTGGTGGTCGAAGAAGTTTGAAGGTAGCAAGTCACTTTTAAGTTGTAAGCAATAAGCTGGTCTGAATCGTGACAGGACTAGACGAGTCCGATCGAACAAGGGTGGGCAAGAAGCCCGAGCAATAATGCAAGTGCGTTGTGTTGGAGATGCAACGGGATTTTCGACCAGACTGAGAAAGGTTTCTGGTCGTCGATGAGGCGTCGTCGGCGTCTGACCTGCGTGCTGGCTTGCTTAGCACTAGGGTGTGCTATTGGCACGGGGGTTAACAGACAGCAATCTGACGTCGACGCTGTTCGCTATTATACAGAGGACAGGAGCTGGTTACAAAACCGGGAAAGAAGAAAAGTATTGACTTTAGGGTTTAATCCTCAAGACCCAGACGGAATCATCTAAATAAAAAAGGGACGGAAAGCCACAGGAACACAAGATAAGCATGTGTCGTCTGTCGTTACCCGGACGTAGGCAAATGTTGAGGTTAGCGGCGCCGTAAGTGTTCGGGGAAGAACAGCATTGTAATGACCACTAATGCAAGCGGCTAAATGGTGATCATCGAAGTCTCGCGGGCAAGCAGGTTCTACCTCTTCCTCGTAATTTTAAGCGAACGCGACAGAATATTGAGCACCTAAATCTATAACCTAAAGCCAAGTTAATATCCAGCCCCCTCCAAAAATGCCAAGATGCTAAGACCTTTAGTCACAGCTGCGATGATAGCAAGGGTACTCGAGCGGAAGAAGTTTTAAGCCCCGATATAATGGAATTTGCGTACGACCTGTCAGAGGTTTATCTCGGTACATGAAAATAAAGCACTTGAATGGTTTCCTCGCAAAATAGGTACCTTTCCTCCCTCCTGCACGCATGTATCTATTACCGAAGCCATTTCAACTACCTAATTCAGATGAATGAGAGGTAAAGTTAATACCACGAATAGTCACAACGCTAAACAAAAAGTTAATTTACTACCATTTCAAGCAGGGATCAAAAGAAACGCTATTCCTTAGCAACGCATAAAGATGCAACAAGATCGATTTAATTAGCTAAAAACACGGTAATGACTCAACATTCAAAAAGACGCGCATTACTTTTAGGGCGCGCTTAGATGTGCAACGCCAGCTAGCGGAATAAATAGCAAGTACCTCCAGGAGAAACAAAAACATGCGGTAGAAGTAATCACATTTATGGCATAAATAGAACCGGTTAACATAGTTTTCATACGAAAAACTTTAACATGCTTTCGAGGCTGCGTATTGGAGTAACTTACTGCTTGTAAGGTGTTACATTTTAAATTCAGGATATTTCTTGATAGGGTTAATTTTAATCACAGGCAAGCAGCGAGACCAATTCCAAGCCTGAAGCCCAATTTATCATGGGCGAAAATGGCATCCTTTCATACCACAGGTCAAAAGATGGATCTGATGGAATTTGTTGACGACAAAGCTAACTGGGGGGCAACAGAAGTAAAAACAGGACGGTCGTGGCGAGCTGACGACCTGAGACTTAAAAGCAACGAAGATCTTCACAAATTATGGTAAAATTTTAAAGAGAAATTAGTGTCTCTTACGAATGCTAATCGCTCCGTATCGTAGGTTTGTTCTTCTGAAGGAACGTAATATGTTACTTACAATGGAACATGCGGCGAAGCAAGAAAAGGAGCTTCTTCCCAGCGCTGAGCGCATTGATAAAGTAAAAGAAGGTATGAAAAATCTGGAAGAAGTAGTACGGGAAAGAAATCGTGCATATTGGATGCTGGAAACGGGTGAAAAGGGCCCAGAAGCAAAGAAAGACCCACACGAAAGTAAAAATTACCTTTTTTTAAACAAAAAAAACTACTTTTAATCATAAAATTTGCCTTTTCAGTGGAACTGAGTGAAGTTATCGAAGCTACTGTCGAACGTGTTACCGAGCAAGGCGGCAGAGGTGTTCGTAAGTTCATCCTTCATTTGAGGGAGCAAGAACGTGAACACAAACTTCGAGCTATTAGCCGACAAAAAAATCATGTGTTGGGTCTTTTGAAACGATTTCCCAACTTGGACGAAGAAGCAGTCGCTGCAAAATACCCCGATGTGGATATAGCAAAGTTGAGAAAACACAGAAAATCTCGTGGCCATTTTGATAATAATAGTGCTTAATTAATGTTGCGAGTAGTTTATGAATAAATACAAAAAAATGTATCGAAGAAACTAAGTAATTACGAAGTGTGGTGATAAAAAATGACGCAAAGCTCGTATGACGTCATGCGGTGATAACACACCAGAGCTGAGAAACGTGAACACCTCAAACTTGTACAGGATGTTAGTAAGGAAATAGGCATTTAAAATGGGTGCCAAGCACAGTGCAAACGAAGGATTATCTGACGAAGATTTAGACGAATATGTTTTGTTAACAAATTTTTCGCGTCAGGAAATCAAACGGTAAGTAACATACATAACCCTTATCACCGTTGCTATGCTGTTTCCGAAGACTGAAACTTTGTGGACTGGCAGCTTATGGCATTTCCTGTTATTGTTATCTTTTCTATAGGCTTTATGCGAGGTTTCAGAAAATTACTGGTAATACTGTAACTAATCCTCGCGAGCGCATACCTGCGAATACTGTAATAGACGGTATACCGGAGTTAAAAGTAATAATTCCCATGGAGAATTTCCATTCTTTTAAAAACTTTCTTCCTCTTTTATTTTTCCCTTTTCCAGTTTAACCCCTTTCGAGATCGTCTGCCTTTCGTGTTCTCATCCAGAAGGGACCAAAAGTTTTCCTTTGACGATTTCCTGGACCTTGCCGGGGCCTTCGACGAAAAGGCTCCTTTCGACGTCAAGGCAGCGTTTGCTTTCCAGGTTTTCGGTAAGGTCACAAGCGCTTCCCCAAACAAAGGGAACATAACCATTTAAGGTCAACGCTATTTAGCTATGCATGATTCATCAATGGTTATATTCTTCTAGATTATAATGACGACCAACTGCTAACCAGAGCTGACTTGGCTAAAACTTTCGACGTACTAACAGGCGGTGTGAATAATCGAGATCTACTTCTTGATCAAGATGTCCTCAATGAATTAGTTCAATTGGTAACAAGCAAATATTAGCTACTTTCCATTCGCGATATTAATATTTGGGTAAATAAGGTTTTCAAAGAAGCTGGCAGTAATGGAATCGACGCTATTTCGATGCTTGAATTTGAACAACTGCTAAACAAATTACCTAACTTTCCCATGTCTTTTCGTTTCCACCTGTGATTTGCGTATCTTGTGTTCAGTTAATCGTAATCGATAATAGTTAATAAAATCTACGCATTGGCGTAGCCAAAAAAAATTGTTTCTTGAGTTTTAATACTAGTAAAAATATCCCGTGAGCGTCGAACTTTTCTTGGTCAGGGTAGAATGGAAAGGCAAAAATGCGTCAGTCCAACGATGCTAGGTCAAAAGGGCCCACCCCTGGCCCCCTATATAAGGAGAGCCCCCGCTCGCTCAGGTCAGTTCATTCAGTCCTGTGATATCGTCGAAGACGGACGTCTGCGAAAAATTTGCATTCATTTAATTCTCTTTTGCTGTGATCTGGTGAGAAAGCTACCAGCATGTCCGAATACGTTGGAATTGGCGAAGAGGAGAGCAAAATCCCTAACCCTATTGTTACAACAACTACGACTTCCGTGACCGGTACTCCTGGAGCCCCAAGTAACGTAAGCAAACCCTTATCTGCACCACAACATCGTGGCGAAGGCTTGAGTGCGCGTACCGGTCAGCATGTAGGCCCTACTACCCATGCGCAGCCTACCCATGCGCAACCTACCCACGCGCAGCCTCCTCACGCGCAGCCTCCCCACGCGCAGCAAACCCGTGTGCAGCCTACCCACGTACCTCTAAGCCATGGTCCACAAGGCGCGTTACATGGTACTACCGGGTATGGCGGTAGAGTTGGTACACCTGGATTTGGCGCCCATGGTCCAACTGGTGCGCAAGGAATTGGGGCTCGCGGTACTGCTACGGGTGAACAAGTTCGACATGGCCCCGAAGTCAAAGTAGCCGAAGAGCACGGTCCGCATCATGAAATGAAGACCACTGTCCGTCGCGATGAAGGTCCTGCCACCCGTACTGTAACTGCGAAGACCGAAGTTACCTTCGATAAGGGTGAAGAGCTGGGACGCGCCGCCGAGGTCGAGCAGCATGTCAAGCAAATTCAGGAGCAACAGCGTTTGGAAGAGGAAAAGGGGCGTTTGGCGGATGAAGAAAGAGCACGCTTGCCCTTGCTGGAGCAGCAGCAAGAGCAACGCCAGCGGCAGTTGGAGCACGCCAAGGAGATGGCCGAACGTCGTGAAGAAGATGAACGTCGTCTCAAACGCGAGTTGGAAGATGAAATTCGCAATGCTGCAAAGCAAGGAGAAGAAGAAAAGAAGCGTTTGCGAGCAGCTTTGGAGGAGCGGGTTCATCGTCGCGAAATGGAATTGCTCAAAAGAGGTCCAGAAGGTAAAGTCCCTAATGAAATGCGAGCTGTGATCCTGTCGGGATTCGGAGACACGAACAAGGTCAAGGTCATGAAGTTGCCGCATCTCCTCCCTGCCAAAGGAGAAGTCTTGATTCGCGCCCGAGCCTGGTAAACACCTATTTTCATTACATTATTGGGCCCTGTCTAACCAAATTCTTAATTTTTTGGTACAGTGGTATGAATTTCCAAGATATCCTGACTCGTCAAGGCTTGATCGACAACGCTCCCAAGACCCCAATCATCTTGGGAGGGGAAATTGCTGGTGACATAGTTGCCATTGGCGCCAATGTAATTGATTTTACGGTGCGTTCCAAGTTCTTTCTTTCTCCGTCTTCATTTCGCGAATTAAATGTATGGTTTTGTTTTCAGGTGGGTGACCGCGTCATTGCCTTGCCCGAGTTCAAGGGGTGGGCTGAATTCGTCAATTGCCCAGCGTCGGTTTGTTACAAGTTGCCCGAAAACATGTCGTATCACGATGCGGTGGCCATTACCATGAATGGCATTGTTGCGTATTGTACCTTGTTCGAGTTGGGTGGTTTGCGTCCTGGCAAATCCGTGTTGGTACACTCGGCAGCAGGAGGAGTGGTAAGTACAGGCCTTACAAGCACCTGGTGGAATTATACTGTAGTAATTGGGTACCATTGTTCAGGGGCAAATGATCATCCAAATGGCTCGCACTGTTAACAATGTTACCCTGTTTGGCATCGCTTCGCATAACAAGGAACACGAATTGGAAGCGCCTGTGGACCACTTCATCGAACGTGGAGTGGATTACGTGAACGAGGTTCGCCAGTAAGTCGTCTTGCCAGCCCCGTTTTCGTAGTACAATAATAATGTATTGCGTCCTTTGCTAGGTTCTCTCCCCGTGGTGTCGACATTGTGTTGGATTGTCAATGTGGAGATCACTTCTTGAAAGGTTACGGGTTGCTTAAACCCATGGGCAAATATGTGTTGTTCGGGCTCCAGAGCTTGCCCGAGCACACTGGCTTTTTCGGTCGTGGAGTACGTATACGAATATTTCTAAGCTGCTCTTTTACTTGTATTTTTTGGCGTAGTTTTGGCAAGTGGATAAAGTGTCTCCGCTGCGATTGTACGACGACAACAAAGCTATCGCTGGATTCAACTTGCGTCATTTGCTGTACTTCCAACGCGAGCGTGGTTACGTACGTGACATTGTAAGCCGAGTCTTTGAAATGTGGGAACGCGGAGATATCAAGGCTGCGGTCGATTCTCGATGGGCTTTTGAAAATGTAAGTTGACAAATTATGCATATTAATTTCCTTTCACATAATGAACCTTTTTTTTGGTCTTGCGTAAAGCTGCCTGAAGCTATGCATCGCATGGAGGAGCATGGTAATGTGGGCAAGATTATCTTGGATCCGTTGATTAGCCCAAATTCACAAGAGGCTATTATGGCTCGTGCTTTGATCATTCAGCGCTGCGATCAGTGCGAAACTCAAGTAGCCACTCAAGCCGAGGCCGAAGCTGCACACAGGTTTGACAAAGGCGTCGGAATTATTGACACGATCAAGGATACTGTTGCTCCGCAAGAAGCCTTCGACATTCCGCGTCATGGTTAAAGCGTTTTAAATCTTCTAGGAAACTTATATTTTTATTTGGATTTCGAGATTTCACTTTTATTAATTGTTCTGCCTTGTGCTTTTGTACCGACGTGTCCTGGACAGAATAAATATCTGCTGCGTTAAATTTCCGGTGGCCGTACTCGAACTTTTTGGAATAATGGGAATACTTCATCGTATCATACTAATGGGTTTACTTCATTTTAATCGTAATCCTCTTCATCGAGGATTTGCTGATCTTCCGATTGACGGAGCATTTCTTCAAGTTGTTGACCTTCCAGTACACGCTCTGGTGGCGATGTACGTTTCGTGAGCTTCAATACATTCATTCGTACGTGTCTCTGAACGGGCCAACGACTCGCTGAGATATTGCCTCTGTAGCGCAGTACAAAGTACTCGTGTTCTCAGGAGAATAAGGAGTTGTGCGTTGGATTTGAGTGTAACGTTGGAACTAATCGGGACTGGATATGGCGACAAGCTTGCTGTTCTTCATTAAGACAACGGTTAATAAATAGTAAATACGAATATTCTGCCTTTCTGGGAAGATGCATGTATTCTGTTAATAAATAGTCAGAAAAGAAAACCAAGTCGTAACGCGTGCAGAAGTATTGGCTTCCGTCAATTACGTTTGGTAGGCCCAAATTTAATCGTAGTAGTCGATATGGCCGTTATGGTGATGGTGATGTCTTCATTGGGCAGATAAAGGAAAGTAGAAAAATTAACTCGATTAGCATACCCTTAGTCAATTAAAGTTCTTAGCATAATTTTACCCGTGACTGTGGTGATGATGGTGACCTCCATGACCGCCACCATAACCGCCACCGCCATAGCCACCGCCATAGCCGCCGCCATAACCGCCGCCGCCATAGTAGCCTCCGTAACGCTGCTCAGACCCTTCAACGTCCTCGTCGCTATCTTCAGATTCAATTGCGAAGTCCCCCATTGCACCTTCTATCGGTACTGCTACCATAACGTCACGGCGTACTCGAGGAATTGCATAGCTCAGGCCAATCAAGCCCAGAAGCAATACCAAAATCTGTACAAATAAAGTTCATCTCTTTAAGATCAAGCTGTGGGTTTCAAAATGTTTTACTTACCAGCTTCACATCCATGATTGCAGGTTAACAAGTCGAGGATGGAAAGTGTTTGATACCTTTGCAGACTCAAAGCACTGCTTTTATACCAGAACTTTCCCTGGTAATTTTTGGGACTCACCTCTGGACTCACCACTCATTTGACCTTAAGCTATGGGGGAAAAAAGAGAAAACCAGTTTTACACAATATATTTGGTACTAACCATACCAAGAAAACCCAAAACCAAGTCATACATCCGTAAGCATGCATACGTTCTCTATAGATTATTCATAGACCTAATTTTACATGTCTGGGTCGTTGACCCGTTTACCCCGTTTTATACTGCTGGGTTAAATGACCACTTATCCTAAAAATGGTGAACATTATTTGGTCGCAGTTAATAAAGCTGGAACCAGTTAGCACAACTCACAATAAGAAGCTTATACGCGATTGTAGCCTAAGATCTGCACAGAAATGGTTCAAAGCTATATCTTCGCCTTAATTTATATTGCGAGTTCTTTCTTGACGTATTTAACTTCCTTATTTTATTACAATAAGTTAAAATGTGGGTTTTAAAAATAAATTAATCCTACATAAACATAAAGTTTGAACGTTTGTATTGCTTTACATGTAGTCACCACCATTTTGTCATCATTTGAACCGGATTATAACTAGAATACGGAAAAATATGTGCAAGCTTGTATTACCTTATTGTTAGTGCGTTCCGATTTTTGTTTCAGTTCATTGGACTTTAAAAGAATTTTGTGTTGCGAGCTGTGATCCTGTCGCCATTCTGGGACAAGGTTAAATTCACAAAGTTCCCACATCTGCTCTCGGTCAAGGGAAAAGCCTTGAATCGCTCCCGAGGCTGTTAAACACTTTTCTTATTTCAGTATATTGGGCCCTGTCTAAGAAAATGTCTCCTTTATTTCTTTGGTACAGTGATATGGATTTCCAGGATATCCTGACTCGACAAGGATTGATCGAAAACGCTCTCAAAGACTCCGGTCATCTTGGGAGGGGAAGTTGCTGGTGACATTGTTGCCATTTGATCAATGGAATTAATTTTTAAGGTAAGTTCGTAATTTCTTTATTTCGCTTCTTAAGTCGTGAATGGGTTTCAAAATGGTTTACTTACCAGCTTCATACCCATGATTGTAAGTCAACAAGTAGATAATGAGAAGTTTATTATTCAGTATTTCGGTACCCGTACCCATAGTGAGGTCGACGGCGGTGACCATATTCCCCGCCGTAGCATCCGCGGTGTGCTCCGCAGCCTCCGAAGCCGGTTCACGATGCTGCAGCCATTACGATTAATGGTATTGCTGCGTATTGTACCTTGTTTGAGTTAGGTGGTTTGCACCCTGGCAAGTCTGTGTTAGAACACTCGGCAGCAGGAGGGCATATTTTGTAATAAACGGGTATACTTGCTTCTGTAATACGATCTTCTCGTAACAAACTCTGGTCTAGCACCAACGCCTTTACTTCAGTTGGCTTACAAAAAGCTTGTAAAAAATATACCTAGTACGTCGATACCTAACATTAAAAAACTTGGTAACACGTTTTAATTAATTTCAACGCACATAAACTCGATAAATCATTTTGAAAGCACCGCTCAGAGTAGAAAGCGTACTTCTAACTCGGTGCTGCCATCTATCCAGAAATAAATGTTCTCCAGCTTTCAAATTTAAACCTGTTATTTTTATTATTACTGCCGAAGACAAGACTGGGCTTAAAATTATGGCAAGGGAAACATCATTCGGAAAAGTATTGGTGTTATATAATATTATAGGAAAGTCCAAATACGTTTATTGATTATAAAAGGGATCATTTGGGCCCAGAGAACACCATGCCGTACAATCAGCATTACAACAAAAGCTGGCTCCAGAGATGATAAGTCAAAGGCAAGGTCCCGGAGGAACTAAATTGGCTTACATAGAAGGTTGGCGACTGATAAGCCTGGCTAATGAAATGTTTGGATTTAATGGGTGGAGCCATTCTGTATCCCAACAGACTATAGGTAAAGTATAAGCATATAAAGGGAACAAATTTAATTGTGAAGTTTACGAAACAAATCATCTCATTCTCTAGATTTTGTAGACAAGGAAGGGGAAAAGTTTTACGTTGGAGTAAGTGCTACTGTCAGAGTAGAGCTCAAGGATGGTTCCTACCATGAAGATATTGGTTATGGCGTGTGTGAGGGAATGAGATCCAAGGGCTTATCTCTGGAAAAAGCTCGCAAAGTAATGTCTTAACACTCCTTCTAACAGGCCTATAATCGTTTGCTTATAGGAAGCGGCAACTGATGGCTTGAAGAGAGCTTTGAAAGCTTTCGGACATGCAATGGGCAACTGCTTGAGTGATAAGAACTATCTGCGATGGATTGGGAAATGCTCCGTATCTAGTCCTGCTGCGCCCGACCCTAAATCTTTAATTAACGAACGTGTTCCCACGGAAGTCTACAAAGCTCGCTACGATGCTATGCAGCAAATCGTGCCTCCTTCCGCCCCTAAAACCAATCTCCTTGCCATGCAAATGACCCTCGATGCGCAGCAAATACAGGCGGCTACAAACCAGAAACTTCTAAAAACCGAAGCCAATCTTCCTAATATACCTTCTGAGTCTATCAAGACCGAGCCAGTTGCAATAGAGGTCAATTCATCTGAATCAGTTTCAATTACAAATTTCAGTCCACCCGCGAAGCTAATTGGCGTGCCCAAATTTTCTGCCGACTCCAATAATTCTAGTAGCAGTGCCTCTGCCAGTGAAGAAATGGAACGGTTGGAACGCAAGCGACGTCAGAATCAAAGGAAGCAAGAATTTTTGGAACAGCAGAAAAGGAAGAGGATGGAAAGTGGATCAATTGACAATATTAATAGCGTCTTGCAAGCCGAAGATGATGCGGAATTGTGGTTTCGGAATGAAGAAGCCTTTGCTCTTGCTGCAGAAACAGGCGACAGCGAAGCTAGCGTTCAAGGAAGAGCACCGCCACTACCTGAAGATGATGCGGGTGATTCGCGTTTATTAGCGCATTGTAATAACAATCTCACTAAAGCGAAAAGCAATTACCCTAATGTATTGAAGCCCAAAGATGACAATGGCCTTCCTCCCCCTACTAAGAAGGTCCTCTATAGTGCACCCTCTTCGAGTACCGCAGGCATCTCAGCTCCCTCTAAATTTGTGCAACCTGCTCAAAAACGGACTACCCATCCCATGTAGTCCACTAGTACAAATGTTATAAACCCGTTCAAACCGATTTCTACTACGAGAATCTTATATTGCCCTCAAATTCATCGGATTAACCTTAAAATTGAGGAGAGAAATTATCCGAAAACAAACATTAATGTGTATTACTTACTCCTATTCTAACATGTTCGTCTTTCTTGAGAGATTCATATTTTTGCAATTAAAGTTGGGGTGTATTGACGAGGAACTTGACGTGTGTCGAGAGCTTTAACTATCCCCAACTAGACTACAATACACAAGTGTTCATCAGAAAACACTTATACATTATTTTAGGCATTAGGAACGCAATACTTACGTTCCTTTTATAGAGGGTGGTCCAGCATACCAAGCACTTGTGTTGCTGAGTCCAGCCCCTGGCATAAACGGCATCATGGGCTCTAAGTGGCGGGCAAATTCGTTAGCGGACACATGGAGAATTCGAATGAACAACGCCAAAATCAAAGCAGAGGCCAGCATCTGGAAAAATAGTAATATTATGTAGGGCTCGACTTTCGTGGCAAGTAACTAAGCAATAGCTACAAGTATCGTCGAGTTAGAGAGATCAATCCATTCCATGAGTGCAATTTGTTCACTTGCGTGCAAGAACTCGCAGAGACAGTTGGGAAGTGAGTGTAGGATCTTCTAGTTCTAACATTGAAGTCTGGTAATTTCATGGTTCTTTCAGGGGTGCTGGATGTGCCCCTTTCACCCGAGGGATTTGTTGTCTACATCGAGTATTTGCATCACAATATTCTCTAAATAAAATTGGACAATTCTAAATATTTGAAACTGTTTTGAACAAAGAGTAATCTATTAATACCCATTATGTTTGATCTGGGAGTAGATTAAGTTCATTGTATTAAGAAAAGAACAAAAAGATTATGTGGGTATTTGTCCGAAAGGGTCAACGACTCGCTGAGGTATTCCCTTTGTAACGGAGCACAAAGTACTCCTGTTCTCGAGGGAGTAAGAAGTGGCGCGTTAGAATTTAATGTTTGAACGTTCGAACCAATCGGGACTGGATGTATGCAAAAGATTTATTACACTCTAGTTTGTCAATCCTAGTCAAGATGATTGTTGCTACCTTCTTATACTTCTTTAAGACCACGGTTAGTAAATAATAAGTAATATGCTGCCTCTTTAGAAAAAAGATTTAGCCCGTGCATGTATTCGGTCAATAAATACTCAGAAAAGAAAAACAAGTCATAACGCGTGGAAAAGTATTGGCTTCCGTCAATTACGTTTGGCAGGCCCCAAATTTAACCGTAGTAGCCGCCATGATGGTGATGATGTCTTCAGTGGACATTTGACGGAACGTAGAAAAATTTACTCGATTAGTATACCCTTAGTCAATCGAAATTGTTATAATAATTTTACCCGTGTCCATGGCCGCCGCCATAACCGCCGCCGCCATAACCGCCGCCGCCATAACCGCCGCCACCATAACCGCCGCCACCATAACCGCCGCCGCCATAACCACCGCCGCCATAGCCGCCCCCTCCATAGCCTCCGTGATGCTGCTCAGCCCCTTCAACGTCCTCGTCGCTTTCTTCAGATTCAATTGCGAAGTTGCCCATTGCACCTTCTATCGGTACTGCTACCATAACGTCACGACGTACTCGAGGAATTGCATAACCCAGGCTAATCAAGCCCATAAGCAATACCAAAATCTATACGGAAATAAAAATTGGACTCATTAAAATCGTCAGGGTTTTAAAGTATGTATCTTTGCCTTACCAATTTCAGGTCCATGGTTGTACCTCGATCAGTAGAGGCTGGAAAGTGTATGCTTCTTTTGCAGACTCAAGCACAGCTTTTATAGTAAAACATATACTTGCGTGGGAAGTTTTGGTGAGGGGATAGGAGGCAAGAGGAACCCATCCGAGTGTGACGATGAAGGGGTATTTCGTAACACTTGTTCAAGGTCCTAAATAATCACGTCGGAGGTAGGGGTTTGGGGATGAACTCCTCTTGGCCTGGGGGGAGGGGGGATGAGCACTACGTCGGAGTGTGGTAAATGCAGGAAGATGTTGCATTTGTTGTGGAACCTTGTGCTCAAAGAAGGAACTTCCGGACTCGTGCAAATGAGATATAAAATACCATATTTTCACCAGCGTCTTTGAACAACATCACACATCCATAATCACAAAGTCCGTCTTTACCTTATGTGTTCAGTACAACAGTCATTGCCTCTGAGAAAAAAAAATATAGCTAAGTGTGGTGCTAGAAATGTCTTATTTAGTATTTCTATTTTTCGCTATTTTATCCTCCGTAACCGGCTTATATAACACAGGTCAGATCGTTCGCCATATTCGAATGAACCTTATAGCACTCTTCTTGCAGTTCAGCTGGAGAACACAGGGCCGGTTTGCATCTCTTTTTTTCTTATAATCTCTTTTGCCTCTTTTTTTGCATTGGTACGCAGTTGGGACCCACCTAAGTCTGACCTTAAACTATGGAAAACAATAACAGAAAACAGGTATAGGTTAATGTGAAGGTAATCCAGTGGTAACTGGTAACCAGTCTAGACCTCTGGGAAACCCCAGTGGTTCCATCCTTACGAGTGGGATTAATTAAAGTCTACTTATCTCGAACAATTTTGTAGGCCTCCTTGTCTAAAGCCAAACCACAAACTTTTAAAAAGTGAAATCCGTTTTTGCTCTGAGCTGAAGGATTCAGAGAATGTCTTCACCTCAGAGTAAAGACTGATGCTACTTTTCTTGGGTGTCAGTTTCTGTTTTAGAGAGGAGCAGGCTCGAAATGAGCAAACTTAATTAACCGCACGGGTAAGGGTTAGACCACGAGGTTTCCCTATACCCGTTTTTTCTCGACTACAGTAATCACCCGTTTTACATCGCTGGGTCAACAACCACTTAAACTAAAAATAGTAAACATAAGTTTGTCACAGTTAATAAATATGGAACCAGTTAACACAACCCACAGTAAGAAGTTTATAAGCGATTGCAGCCTAATATCTGCACAGAAATAAAATTTAGATCTGCTCTTCGCCTTAAGTTATAGCGGATTCTTTCTTGACGTATTTAATCTCCTTTTTTATTATTATAAATTCAAAGATGATTTATTATTTTATTTATTTTTTAAATAAAAGAACCAAAAGAGTATTTGGGTATATGTCCGCGAACGGGTCTACGACTCGCTGAGGTAAATTACCTTTGTAGCGTAGCACAAAGTACTCGTGTTCTCGGGGGGAGTAAAGAGTGGTGCGTATAAGAACTGAATGTCTGAACGTTCGAACCAATCGGGACTGGATATATGCAAAAGGTTTATTACACGCTACTTTATCAATCCTGGTCAAGGTGATGATTTTGACTACCTTCTTGTATTTCCTTAAGACCACGGTTAATAAATAATAATATTTTGCCTCTTTAGGAAAAAGATGCGTTTCAAGTTTAGCCCGTGCATGTATTCGGACAATAAATAGTCAGAAAATAAAAACAAGTCGTAACGCGTGCAAAAGTACTGGCTTCCATCAATTACGTTTGGCAGGCCCAAATTTAATAGTCGTAAAAGTCGATATGGCCGTTGTGGTGATGGTGATGTCTTCATTGGGCAGATAACGGAAAGTAGAAAAGTTAACTCGATTAGCATACCCTTAGTCAATCGAAGTTCTTATCATAATTTTACCCGTGTCCATGGCCATGGCCGCCAAAGCCGCCGCCATAGCCTCCAAAGCCGCTGCCATAGCCTCCATAGCCGCCACCGAAGCCTCCATAGCCGCCACCAAAGCCCCCATAACCGCCGTAGCCTCCATGACGATGCTCAGACTCTTCCAAGTCCGTATCGCTAGGTTCAATTGCAACGACGCCCATTGTATTCCCTATTGGTACCGCTGCCGGTTCCATAATGTCTCGACGGACTCGAGGAATTGCATAACCTAGGCCAATCAAGCCCATAAGCAATACCAATATCTGTACAGACATAAAAAATTGACCCATTAAAATCGTCAGGGTTTTAAACTATGTATCTTTTGCCTTACCAACTTCAGATCCATGGTTGTACCTCGATCACTAGAGGCTGGAAAGTGAATGCTTCTTTTGCAGACTCAAGCACAGCTTTTATACCAAAAGCATATACTTGCGTAGGAGGGTAGCTGAGGGGTCGGGAGGGAAGAGAAATCCATCCGAATGTGACGAAGAAGGGGTATTTCATAACCTGTGCTCAAGGTCATAGATATAGGCACATCGGAGTATCGTAAATGCAGAAAGATACGGCATTTATTGTGGAACCTTGTGCTCAAAGAAGGGACAGCCGGACTCGTGCAAAATAAAATGCAAAGTACCAAATTTTCTTAAACCAGTTTCATCTGGATTTCTTGGTGTTATTTGTTTTTTTTTACTACCATCGTCTTTTTATCTTACGTGCTCAGTGCAGCGGTCATTGCCCATGGGAAATAATGAATATGAACATGTAAATGTAAACTGTAAACTAAACGCAATGCTAGGGATGTCTTTCTTTTAGTAGTAGTATTTTTCGCTATTGTATACTTCGTAACGGACCTACAGAGCACAGGTCAGATCGTTCATCATCCTCAAATGAACCTTGGCATAGCACTCTTCTTGCAACACAGGCCGGTTTGCATATCCTTTTTTGGAGAATCTCTTGCCTCTTGTATTGCATTGGTGCGCAGTTGGGACTGACCACAATCTGACCTTAGGCTATGGAAAACAAGAAGAAAAAACAGATGTCCTTAGTAGTGTGAAGGTTACCCAGTCTTACACTTGTGATGGTAACCCAGTCTTACACTTGTGAAGGTAACCCAGTGAACCCAGTGAAGGTAAGCCAGCCCAAAGGACCACTGGGAAACCCCAGTGATCTAATACTTGCCCATGGGATTAACTAAAGGCTGTCCATTTCGAACCGTATTGTGGGCTTCCTGGTCTAAAACCAAACCCAAACTTTTAAAAACTGAGATCCGTTTGTGCTCTGAGCTGCTTACTATTAGTTTTACCTTCTTAGTCTTTTAGTTTTCGCCATCTTAGTTTACTAATCTATGCTTCGTATATTTCGTTCTCTACACGTGATGATGACAGAGTCCTGCGCGTTACAAAGTACCCGTGTTTTGAGTGGCTGCTTTGAACTGAATGTTTGAACGCTCGAGCCAATCGGAATTGGAGACGAGCTAGATGTTTATTACAAGAAAGTTTTTCAACCCTTTGTCAATGACCGTCTTCACGGTTATTGTGGCTATAACTTCTTGTACTTAATAAAGACGACAGATCACGGTTAATAAATAGTAAATAAAACTCGGCCTTATGGGAGAAATATTTGTTTCAAATTTAGCCCATCCATGTATTCGGTCAATAAATAGTCAGAAAAGAAATACAAGTCGTAACGCGTGCAAAAGTGCTTCAGTCAATTACGTTTGGCAGACCCAAATTTAACCGTAGTAGCCGCCCTGATGGTAATGGTGATGTCTGCATTGGGTAGATAACGGAACATAGAAAAAATGTACTTGATTTAGCATTCCCTGAGTCAATAGAAATTCTTAGCGTAAGTTTACCTTTGTCCGCCTCCATAGCCTCCATAGCCGCCGCTACCATAGCCTCCGTAGCCTCCACTACCATAGCCGCCGCCATTGCCTCCATAGCCTCCATAGCCGCCGTCTCCGTAGCCTCCATAGCTTCCGTAACGCTGCTCAGCCCCTTCAAGTTTTTCAGCGCTAGGGTCAATTGCAAAGTCGCCCATTGCACTATTTATCGGTACTGCTTCCATAACGTCACGACGGACTCGAGGAATGGCATAACCCAGGCCAATCAAGCCCATAAGCAAAACCAAAATCTGTACAAAATAAAGATCAACTCTTTTAAAATCAAGCTCGGGGTTTCAAAATGTTTTACTTACCAGTTTCGTATCCATGATTGTAAGTCGACAAGCGGAGGCTGGAAAGTGTTTGATACTTTTGCAGTCTCCAGCACAGCTTTTATACCAGAACTCTGCCTCTTGGTTTTTGCTAAAGTGCAATGGACTTGAGCATTGGACTCACCCCTGATCTGACCTTAAGCTTTGCAAAGCAATAACAGAAAACAGGTAGGTAGTAATGTTAAGGTAACCCAGTCTTACACAATATCCTAGGTGCCACAGTATAATGTTCTGTTACCCCTTTTACATCACTGGGTCAATGGCCACTTATACTAAAAATGGTGAACCTAATTTTGTCGCAGTTAACAAATATGGCAGTTAGCACAACTCATTAGGAGTGTTCACAAAATTGCAATCTAAGGGTTGCACAGAAATGGTTCAGAGCTGCTCTTCGGCGTACAGCGGATACTTCCTTGAAGTATTTAATTTCCCTTTTTTATTACAATAAGTTCAAAGATGTAATTTTAAAAATAATTCATACTGCATTAATTATAAATCAAATATGAACGTTTTTGTATTGCTCTTCACGAAGTTACCACCAATTTGTCGCCGGTCGAACCGAATTATAACTAAGAATATGGGAAACTATGCCAAACTTTGTGTATTCTGTTTGCGCATTCTAGTTTTTGTTTCAGTTCAATGGACTTTAGAAGTTGCTGTATTGCTAGGACTTCCGGTGGAGCGGGTTCGTCGTCGCGAAATGGAATGGCTCCAAAGTTCTAGAAGGTGAAGTTCCCTAATGAAAGGCGAGCTGTGATCCTGCTGTCAAATGATCCTGCTGTAGAATCGGTTGGATCTCGTAGCACAGCAAGTTTAGTTCTACCACCCCAGGTTTTTACCACCCTGGTTCAACGACCACATTCCACCCCACGGCAGACCTACATTCCCCCGATTGGCTAGGGTTTAAACCATTTCCTGCAACTGACCAATAACAAGTGTCGGAATTTCATAGTATAAGAGCTTCATGGCAACGGATCAAGCAGCACTTTACCATAATCTGTGCAACGGACAACATCTAGCTTATTTAAAACTTCGTGAACCATGGTTTCCAAGCTGGTACTCCTTTTTAACGGTTAGACTTAACTGGATTTAAAATGCAATTTCTTCACAGAGTTTTGTAGTGGTACTGGCCATGGTCTGCAGTTATAGCTGTGAATTTCCTCGAGAGAAGCGTGGATTTTTTCTGGTTCAGGTTGGGGCCGATAAGTTGGCTTTAGCTTATCAGCCAGGAATTGAAGCTCGAGCAGCTTTTAATCCTAAACCGCTCTTTGAGGCTCTAACAGTTTTAAATCCTCAACAACTGCTTGACGCTCGGGCCGCTCCAAATCCTAAGCAAATTTTCGAAGCTGCACTGTATCTTGATCGGGCAAAAGCCATTCGTACAGGTGAGGACTTCGATGAAGACGAGGAAAGCAAAGATCATGTGGCGGATGCCGAAGTCGAGTATCGTCGCTGGGGCGGACATCGCCATCACGGAGGGTACAGAAGAAACAACACAAATGTTTACCATTACTTAATTGATTTTTGATCTCTAGTTACTACCACCACCGACGCCCCTGGTATTAAACTTATTCACAGTGAAAGATCTTGAAATTAGCGGCTTATTTAATTTGCAATTTATTTATGTAAAACATTCGGAACAAATACACTAACGGTTATTATACACTTAATATACCTTGATCGGTTGGATTCAAGAATTGCGTAAGTTTATTTTCCCTTCTTAAAAGGCAACTAGACATAATAAAGTCAAATTAAAGTTATGTACCCCGGCAAGGTACTTTTGCAGACTCAAACACAGCCTTTATTCCAAAACTTTGTCTTTTTGTTTTCATTAAAGTGCCATGTACTAGGGCACTAGACTCACCTCTGATATGACCTTAAACTATAATTAAAACAATAACAGAAAACTGGTAGGATTATTGTCTTCAATTACCGTCAAGACAATATCAAGCTTTGAGAGTTAGGATTAGGAGACCTCAACTGGGATGATGCAATCCCCGAAGAACCGAAGTGGTGGCAAAAGTTATGGCTGGAGTGGATGTTTGAGCTAGAGAAACTTCCGAGTTTCGAGCTTTCCTTTTGGTAATGAAGACAATATCAAAAACTCTGAATTCCACATACTGCATCATAAGAAGCTTTCGAAGCAATACATGATTTCAAATTATGATATCGAATATGTAGAAAATCAGACAGAAAGATTTGACACCCTTGATGTACTCGAAAAAACATTACGGTTTTTCGAGGTACTGTATTTAAGGTTTTCTTAGAGTATAACACGAAATAATTTATGGATAATTTTTTTTTTATTACCTATCTTGTGCATTCATCAAATAAATAGTTAGAACAGATTTTAACAGAAAGGATAAGCCGTATTTAATTGTGCAAATTTCGTCATCTGGTTCTAGCAGCCCGGATTTAACCCCACTGAGGTCGGTTGCGGTAACGACCTCCGCCGAATCCTCCACGGTTGCCTCCGCCGTACCCTCCGCGATTGCCTCGGCCGTAGCCTCCGTAACGCTGTTCAGATCCTTCAAAGTCCTCATCCTCAAAATCTTCTTCAGGTTCAATTGCAAAGGCGCCCATTCGATGACGGGGGCGATGACGGGGGCATTTTGGTAGCAGAGCAGCTAGAAGATAGTGAAGCCAGCCTTGTTGTAGATCTAGGAGGCAATGCTAACGATTGATGATTCTTGGGGAGTGGACATAGACGCTTCCGAATATCGTCGTAGGGGGTACAGAGGTTATGGCAGATACGGAGGATATGGCGGATACAGAGGATATGGTAAATACGGAGTAGGCTAAAGCTTGTAAGTTTATATACTATGGGAAAATTCTTCAATGTGAACAAAAACACTAAGCGACTATTTTTTCTGTATTTTGCATAAAGGAAGATACCGTCGTCGTCATCACGGAGGATTTTATGGCTAAACCCTGAACACTTCACTACGAAATACGACGAAAGTGCTTACTTTCTAAAGCTTATTGGACTTGATTGTTATGCTCCGACTATTTATTTGCCGAAAATACAAGTTACCTAACACGACTTATAGCCATTTTTGTTTATTTTTTCTGTTGCGTATCTTAGATTCGTTCACTGTTAATGAACGATTAACATTACGTCCTATAACGTACTGGAGTAGATGGAACGTAACTAACTTAAATTTTCCGGAATTCTGTATTGAATTCTCTTATGGCAAAATAAAGGTAACGGTAAACGAAGGAAACCGATTCGGGCCACTGCAGACTGCAGCGTTACTCGGTCTCGTTCTTGATACTGCGTAGCAATGAAAATTAAGGGATCGAGTACAGTTACTATTTTTTTGGCCAGAATTCTTTGCGTTTTTGCCGTATTTATAGCAAACAGCTTTTAACCTTTCCCCTCCATGATCTACTGTCATTATTATCATTATTTTTTATTGCAGTATTCAACGAAGGAAACATAACAAACAAAATAATTTTGAAGTTGTGTAAAAACTACGTAGTACACAAAAATCTTAAAGTATCGCTGAGTTATCGGTACAAGGGAAGCCCGAGTAGCGCTACGATTTCAGGTCAGACCCAAGTCAATTCCAACCCTTTTTGAAGGGACTTCGTACTGCTATCCTGTATATTTTGCATTACGCAAGCCCTAGTACTCATGATAATAGCTGTCAGTGGGGTACTGATTAAAGATGTGTAGCATTAGTGAATGGGAGAGTTTCGAATTTATTTACATGCTGTAAAAGTTTTCGTAGAAATAGCATTTATTAGCCAGTTTTTGTGTAGCCTCTTCTATCAAACTCGCGCCGTAACTTATACTTCGTAAAGGTCCATGTCCTACAAAATAGGAAGTACTATACCTTCCAAAAAAAAACGAGTATAGGGAAACCACAGTGGGCTAATCCTTACCCGTGGGATTAATTGAAATTTGCTCGTTCGAACCCGCTCCTCTCTAAAACCGAACCAAAACTAAGGAAAGTAGAATCCTAGCTTCTCCGAGGTGGGGTTATTTTTGTGAAAGGTAATATTACTAGTCTATATCATACTTGCATGTCAGTTTCTAATAAACATGGCTCCTCATCTGAC